>LPNX010125416.1:63961-168425 GCA_001517045.1 Pseudotsuga menziesii | reverse complement strand
AGTATATAACTATGCCCCCATCATGAAATAGCATATGAGTTCTTATATTCGTAGTTTTATGATCACATTCATCTTCTGTCCATGTTTCGAAACCCATGTACTCTCTGTCATCTGATTCTTGAGTTGCTTGATCTCTGTTATATACTCATTTTCCACCAGAACATCATCAAAAATCACTGAGTAGATGTCTAATATCTACCATCTAAGATTTCCTTAAGCTTGACCCTAGCAGTCAGGTTCAACTTTAGGGATAACAGGATTCATTAGTGCCTTTTGGATTGGTTGTGTCTCACGTGCTCGACTTCAGCTACATCATCACACCGTTGAGATTTGTACAAGGTATTGGTCTGTTCATTATTTGGTCGAAGACCTCGGTTGCCACCTGACTCTAGCACATTGGTGAGTGTACTATGGGACCCATACAGCTTCATGTCCCTTGTGATTTTCGGGCTACGTTGGCGATGATGTTTGAAATACTATCAATGTCATGCTTTCATATATCTTCAGTACTTGATGCTGCATATTGTACAACAGAGATTCTAACTCTCAGTCATTGAGTCCACACATATATGTACACCTCCAGATCCAGCAGAGCATCATTTCTGATGGTATTGCATTCCATGAGAATGTCATTGTTCCTATATATCACTTCTTCATATCAGCATTTGTATTCAGCCTCCCATTGAGGCCACCATCATGTATCACCATTTGTATATGTATTGATCGGCTCCCATATTTTGAGCCTTGATCCCCATTATTTATTGTTTGTGACATTGTTATGATCATGGGTATGCCCGCCTCTTCCATATACATGCTAGACAGTATATGTTTCTCATCCATTTTTGAGAAATAATACAAACCAAAAGCCACCGTAGTTCGAACGAGGAAACTCCACTCCTCCACGGTCCTCTCTAGTCTCTCCACCATTGTCACCATTTTTCCATGATCCTATGATGTCTATCGACCATACTATGAGCTCCTACCCTCACACATCGAGGGGCAATCTGTTAACACAAAAAATTGTTCACCTAGCTCTCCATGGTCTAAACCATAATCATACATCATATTCCCACCATTATTTCCTCCATTTTGACCTTCACAATTGTATTTCCACTAAAAATGGTTCAAGACATCATTATTCCTTCCCATAAATGAAGGGGTGATGAGCATTTATTGTGATTTATCCCCACTCTCTCCCAAAAAGGGTCAAAAACCCTAAAAAATGAGAATGGGTCAAAATGCCATAGATGAATACCATGGACAATAAAATATCATGGGTCAAAAACCCTAGGACCATACTATAAATACATTGTGAAGGCCTCCCCCAAAACACTTTTGGATACTTTTTGCCATTTACCATCAGTCACATCATACACTTTTCTCCAATATTCCCACATTTTTCCACGCCATTCCCACGGTGTATGTTGAGTTTGCTCCATACCCATTTGGATCCATCCCCCATCCAACAACTAGTTGTGGAAGAGACTAGAGACCAAAACCGTGGAGCCATGGTACCATTTCCTAGGATGACTACGATGGCCCAACTTCAAAAGAAAGGTGTGTTCATTGTTATTTATTGCATTAGTTAGTAGTATATATATGAAAAAACCCTAAAAAATATTTGCTATTGTTGTCTAGTTTCTTTTTATTATCATTGAACTCTTCCTTAATGTCTGGATGAGCTAAGGTTCGTGCTTTTGCACATAGTAGGGGAGAAATCCCCACTACAAGGTCTATGGAAACTCAAAAATAATTGTTGATTGGGTTACAGGTGTTACATCTTTGTAAGTGTTGCTGTTGGAGCACTTGTATTCAAGAGTTCTAAAGCTTGTAAAAAGTTTTGATAGTTTTTCTATTAAACAGGTTTACATGAAATACAATTCCTAGGTCGATTGCTTGTCCAAACAAGCAGTGGGCATGCCTTAAGGAGTGATCAAATTTGAGGATTTTAAAGATTGTATTTCTTGTAATTTTGCTCTTTACTATTACGAAAAGTTAGTAGAGGACCTAGCCTATTTTGATTTTGGTCTATAAGTAATTTTCTCGACTTTAAAGGTTGTTTTAAGTCTCTTTATGTTGATGTTGGTATTTTAGTATCCTAAATCAGAGTCGGTGACTCAATATATTACATATGACATACATAAATGTACAACTTTGATTCTCTTTTTTATTAAAAAGTTGTGATATTTTTTTTAAATTTGAAAAAAATCAAATTGACAAAAGTTTTGATTAGAATATCAAAATGGTGCGGCTCTTTGGACATGAGAAATATGCTAGAATTCCTAGACAATGAATTTCGAAGAGGTTGAAATGACTAGTGTGAAAATATTTAAGTCACATCTTACATTTACGTAGAAGGATGATGCAACTTTAATAAAAAAATGGAAGAATTGAATGGTGAGATTCTTTTAGACATGAAAATTATGATAATTTTTTAGAAAATGCATTTAAAAAATAATAATATAATAAAATATTGAATTATTTTTTAATAAAAATAAGTGAAACTCAGTTGTTAGAAGGAAAAGAATAAGTAGGAAATATTTTAAAAAATTAATAATATATCAAAGTTAAGATGATAGTTGGATCTATTTTGGGTGGTTGGAAGTTAGCTTTACATATGCTTTTTAGTATGCACTAAGCCCCTTGCATGCTTAACCTAATCAGCACCTAATCATCATGGTTCATAATGCATCATGTCAACCATTGTGTATGTCCTCCATGAATGATTTGATCACTCAATCTTCTATTTAAAGATAATAATGGGAAGGCTTGTTTGTATAGTAAGCTCAAAAATAAGGAAGTCTTGCATTTTCATATTAAAACACTAAAGCAAAATATAGTTATTAAATGTATGTTAAGATTTGAACCTAGGTTATTATCATAATCATTGCTCCATATTGTTGTGATACCACAATCTAACATACTGAACCTCATATGTGTGTGTAATTTGTACTTGTAAAATGTTCTTTCTCAACATTTAGCATATGGATTATTTTTTCATTATATTATGAAGACAAAATAAACTCTATAGTCATCCTTATTTATGAATCAAATTGTGACACCTGTTAACATTTCAATCTCACCACAATTGATTACCTTAGTTTACAAAGGTGGTTTAATCAACCTACACATCAATACAATTCAACAATCAAGCAAATATAAAGTTATATGCATACACCATTAGATCCACAACAATTTTGCCCATCATAATTGATTCCATTACACCATTAGATCCACAACAATTTTCCCCATCATAATTGATTCCATTGTGACCATATTGGTCCTTTATTTTACGATGACTAATGTCACATAGCTCACCACCATTCTTCATAGAGTGATAGGTAGTGTGTAGTTGTGGCTCTTGAATATTTGTATATGCCTTGGATTTCAACCTATAACACCCATGGACACAATCTATCTGACCCCACCAAATGTATGAACTTATGAAGATGCATAGAAAGAAGGTTTCAACACAACGTGCTTCAATATCATACCAACAAAAATATGCAACGCTGGTTGATGATATTATGCAATAAATCTATAGAAATACAAGCATTGCCATGAAAATCATTATATCTAAAATAACTTATTAGTCATGGATAAGGTATGGATTCACATCCAAACAGTAAGACTTCTATCCCCAAATCATAAACTTTGGCCACTATAGTTTGGCTCATACTCATCATTGAATAGTGTGGAAATAATCCTAGGTTCAAACTTATTTGTCATGCCATAATATTTTAGAATGCATTCAATGTTCAATATTGAGTTGTTGCAACCTTATAATATTGAATTCTTGTCTGGATCACTCACTATCCAACTTGAACCTATAGTTAGCATTTACCTAAAGTCAGTGCATCGACCTTTTTTAATCAAAACACCAACAAGAAGATGCAACGCACTCACAACAAAGATACCCAACTCTTTAGAATCATTATTGCATACTCACTTAGTGCAAGCATAATAGAAGTTTCCTCATATCAACTTTTATTCTTTAGTATATTTTGATGTGATGGTAACCAACAATTCTAATCCTCATGCAATGGGACCAATTCTACCATGAGGAGATGCAATGGAACCAATTCTACCACAAGGAGATGTTGATTTATGCATTTTCATTCTTTTAATCCATGCCTAAAGAATAATACACCAAGCAATTCTAGCACCATGAGGAAATGTTGAATTGTGCATTTTCATTCTTTTGATTCATGTCAAACCCATTCCATGCCTTGGCATACCTAAAGAATAATAAACAAATTACTCGAGGTGATCTTATTCTTCATTGTGCTTCACTTTTTTTTCAGATGGAAAGATCCACGGGAAACCCAGCAATACTTCTCCACATTCGTGGATGGTAGAGGTGGTAAACCGCTGGCCATCCTAGCAGAAGGCCTAACCCCAAAGGACTCAAAGCTCGAACCCGTGACCTCCCCCAAAACGAGAGAGCGTACACACATCTTACCAATTGAGCTAACCCTTGAGGCTTCATTGTGCTTCACTTGTCTAGACAACCAATTAATTTCCATTATTGGATTGGTGCTTCAATAAATGATTTAACATGCCTGGCCTTCTCAATAACATCGAGAGTGCAAATTAGCAACATACATTGTGCCATTGAATCGAAATGTTTTCTCATCTTTTTGAGCAATCTATATTCTGAGTATAAAACAAAGAGAAAAATTTTCCCCTTATTAACCACTTCGGCAAACAAGTGTTTTTCAGAAATATTATGTCAAACCTAAATAAAAATCGGAAATGGTATACAAATAAACGGAAAGTGCTGGCTGTGGGGTTCGAACCCACGCGCACTTATGTGCAGAAGATCTTAAGTCTTCCCCCTTAACCACTCGGGCAAACCAGCTTGACGGAAAGTTTGTACAGTCTGTATACTGGTTTTCTTGTGCAATCATTTTTATAAGTTCACTAATTGGTGTTTCCCATTCTGTTATTTCGCTGTAATTTATTGGAATTCACTATTATTATTATGATGTTAAAGATGCGGCGGCAGTAAAATTGCTGCCCATAATTCTCCTTCCTGTTTCTTGGTCAATCTATTATTCACGGTTACGCCGAATTTCTTTCTATTTTCTCAGAATCCACGGGAACAGACTTCATGAAATCTTTTACAACATTAACACAGTACACATTTTCAAAAGTATTGCTGAAGAATTTCACCGATAACTTAATTATCCTCTGCTAAATCGTTAGGCATTTGGTCCAGTTCTATGAGAGGTCGTTAGTTCGATCTCGCACTGCCTCCAATTTTTTAATCAGGCAGTGTTTCTATTTTGGTTTTATATGTTTTGTTTTTTAATTGTATTCGATATTCAGTACTTGTTTCTATTTTGGTTTGATATGTTTAGTTTTTAATTGTATTCGAAATGTTTAAACTTAAGTTTTTAATTGTATTTCAATTATGATTTGATCTGTTAAGCAGGATACATTTAACTTTTTTTTTCTTATTTTAATGGTTTTTATGGCATAAATATATTTTTGTCAGTTTGTTTAACTAAGATTAAGTACTAAAACTATACTAGTATAGATTTATTTTAAAACCAGATCTATCATAGTTTATTGAGGTATACATTTTTTTACCATTTAGATCCCTCTTGGTACTTGATAAATCTGGGTTTAAAATGGATCTATGCTATTTTAATTTTATTTTTTAAATCGATATGTAATTTATAATTTTCATTTTTTATTTATGTCGGCTAGCATAACGTAACTAACGTGACAGGATCTCCCCCATACTTGATTGGAGAGCACTGAACAAGCATCCCTCATTTAAGTACTCGGACCCTAATAAAAATGCTATTGTTCAAGCATATAATTTGGCATAAGCACAAGCATTTTTAATTAAAATTTATTTTGAAATTTCGTTGCCACCTCATACTTAGTTGTTACACAACTATTGATTTCCAATGTCATTCTATTCTTCTAAGCTTTGAGTTTTGTAATCTTCTTTTTAACTGATTTTTTATAATTTATTTAAGTCCATATGTAATTTATATTTTATATTTTTTAATATTTTTTATTTATGTCGGCTGGCATAACGTGTCTAACGTGACATGATCTCCCCCATAATGGATTGGAGAGAACCTCGCTTCTCTCAGTGCAAAAATACCTTAAAAACATTGTACTCAAGTATAACTATGATACACAATTGTGCATGCTCCCGAGGCTAATTCTCTATGACACATAATCACACATGTTCAGTGGGCTAATTGTCGTTAACTTGGTTGTAGTTATTCTTAACCGACATTATTATGTTTGTGACATCTTAGTGTCATTTAGGACATTAGTTCATTGGCATGGAATTTAATAAAATGATTTTCTTTTAAATATAATTTTTCCAAAGTTTTGTTTTATAAAACCTCCTTGTAATCTAGAGTGTGGGGTTTCTGTGGACACTTGGCTTGAGTTACGTCAGGTATGACGATTATTATGTCCATGAAGTGCAATGTTTTGTAATGTTTTGGTTTTATAACATCTCCTCGTTATCTGGAGCAGGGTCTCTTGGTGGATAGTTGGCCGAAGTTGCTTCAGTTTGCAGGTGTGTTTGTTTAGTGTTGCATTTCATTTTCCCTAGGTTGATGTGCTGCGTCAAATGTGCGAATGAGCGAGGTTGTGTTTTGATTGCGCCATTAGGTTATCATGATTAGCCTCATGATGGGGTTTAATGCTGGATGGATGGTTCATTGTTTGTAGGCTTGTTGTTGTTGTTGTTTTTCTTTGTCGAGAGACAAGGATTTATTGTTTGCAATGTGTCGATTTCTGGAATTGGTGGTGTTGGGCGAGCTGTGGGCATGTGTGTTGCGCATGATGATATCCTTGTACTACATAGTAGACGGGTTACCTATACCGATCGAGAGCTTGAATGGGAGTTTTTCAGTGGAATATAGTTTTCGGCGATTGGGAGGAGTTATTGATCTTGGGGGTGGGGATTAATGCAAGTTCATGCAGAGTGTGTTGGTGGGTTTGGTATTTGAAGGGCCTTGGCTGTTGTTTTCATGTTCTTCTTTGTTGGCTCTGGTTTATGTTATGTTGGGTAAGTATTGGTGAGTTCTCTTATGACAGGGACGGGGGTGTTCTTGGTGGTCTCCGGGATAAAATTGGTGTTGGGCGGATTGTCGTTGGCAAACATTGTTCCAACGACTACAGTGACGAGGGAATTCTTTGGGTATGTGCAATGTTTCCACTATGTTTCAACCTTTTATGGTGTTTTGTGTGGTTATGGCTTAAACCTTTAGTTGTCGACTGTGTAATGCTTGTTTTTAAACCCGACCAGTCTTGTGGCCAGTTTTTTGGCTTGGGTCTAGTAAACGTGGGGCCGAGGATAAAGAATTGAATTGGCGGTGAACTAGATGTTGGATGCATTCTCTGGTAGTTTTTTTAATTGTTCTTTATGACTGGGAATAATTTGGTAGGCCTGCACCTTTTGCATGGGTGGTGTCTTTTGGGAAGCTTTTCTCGGTGGGTTCTTTTACAAGGTGGTTTTGTATTTATATAACATACATGGTGTGCAACAGAAGGATGCTTTGGCCTTTGGTAAATATTTTGGGAGGCAGTTGACAAATAAGTAAGAACATTGTATTGTGCATGTGCTTTGGCCCACATTTGGACATGATGTTAATTGATGTCAACAAAACATAGACATTTCAATGATCTTTCATAGTACAAAGCCTATGTATGTTGTGGCCATTGTCTGGTTCAAATATGTTTTATGTCAGTTTTACCAGGTCACTTGTGTATGTTTTGGGAAGTGTATAATTTAAATGGCTTTCTATGATTCCAAGAAAAAAACGTTATAGTTCAGACCTTCATCTGGTTGTTTTATTTTTAGGCGTGGTATTTGCAATTGGAATAAACTCATATGTTTCTATTTTCTAAAGATTTTAAACGGTTTTTTCCCACGAGTCCACCTTCTAGGCCAATTGCCACCTGTGATGTAGCCAATAAGCTTTGATTCAATTCACAAGATTTAAAAAATATCCAACCACATGAGTGTGGAAAGAACAACTATTTTTTAATTCATCCTCCATCCTAACTATTACAATGAAGGTCCAACCCTTTATAACTCCTATCTGAGATTTTTGAAAATTGCTAATTTTAGAAAATTCATGCATGGCTATGAATCTAAACACCAACTATAATCTAACTAGAGCGACACTAGTTTTCAACTCGCTTTTCTAATTAGGTTTATAAACTGAGAGATAACTATTACTTACAAATTTAAAAAAAACCGTAAAACACTAAAACCTCAATTTGAGGCCTTATATGAAGGAATTTGGACTCATAAAAGTGTCAAAAAAAACTTCGATCAGAAGGATTGTATCGGCCACTGCATTCACTTCAAAACACAACTTTAGGTTAAATTTGAGCCCAAACGGATAACCGAGTCAAAAGTTATGACCCCCAGAAATCCCTGCATTTTTTCTCTTTTTTTCAGCGTTTAGAAATCACTACATCATTCTCCTCTGGTTGAAAAGAACATAGGTCCTGCAAGTTGTTGTCTTTAAATTATTTCCACTTAACAATATCTAGATTCAACAAGTCCCCCTCTGTAATCCATGTACTCTTTGTTGGTGATAAGCCTTCCCATTGTACTAGATATCGGTTGTATTGACCTTATCGAGTATGAAGGGTCTCCTTATTTAAGATATGAGAAATCTGTTCCTTTTCTTTCTCGAAATAGTTTGTTGCCAATCCACCCCTGCCTCACTTTCATCACCCACACTGTCCCCATGGAAGATATATAAGTTAGAAAATTAAACACAGTGGAAATATTAAGATCATGTGGTAAATCAACCTTGTAAGCATTGTCATTAATTTTCGTGAGAATATTGCAAGGAACGATTATTTTATACTTCAATTTGTGGTAGGTTCCTCTAGGAAACCGTTCTTTCCGTAAATAAACCATCACCAAATCACCTTCATTGAATATCGAGTGTCGTTAGTGAGAACCTTTTATAATTTTGTTCTGCTCATTATTGGCTTGTAGCTTCTGTCTCACTTGTTGCTACAACCATTGAATGTGTTCTATAAATGTTTCCCCATCATCACTGATTCTATCCCCAAGCGACAGTTGTACCAAATCTAGTACACCCATAGTATTTCTACCATAAACAACCTGAAATGGAGATTTACCTGTAGATCTATTTACTGAACTATTGTAGGAAAATTCTTCTTGAGGTAAAGCCAAATCCCACTGCTTGGGATTCTCTCCGACAATGCTTCGTAGTAGGTTTCCCAAACTATGATTTACTACCTCAGTTTTCCCATCTGTTTGGGGATGATAGGGACTACTGAACTGTAATTTAGTCCATTGTTTCTTCCATAAAGTCCTCCAAAAATAACCCAAAAACCGAGTATCTCTATCAGAGGTAATAGTTTTTGGGACACCACCTTTGATGCATCATTATTTTTCTTACAAGCAATGAAATGAGCCATTTTAGAGAACTTATCAACAACCACAAAAATAGATTATTTATCTCGTTGTGTGTGTGGGAGCCCCAACACAAAGTCCATGCTAAGATCTATCCATGCATATGTGGGAGCTGGTAATGGCATGTACAACCCTATATTTTGTGAGTATCCTTTAGCTATTTAACAAATCCTACATCGTGTTATGTACTTGGTTATATATTTTCTCATCTTCGGCCAATAATACTTATCTTCGATTAAGGCTAATGTCTTATCCTTCCCAAAATTTCATTCTAAACCACTACTATGAAGTTCTCTAATAATATTTTCTCTCATAGAACCAATTGGAATGCATAGTTGTTTTCCTTTGAAGAGGTAGTCATCTTGTATAAAACATTCACTTTGAATCAGAGTCATGTTCCCAACAACTGGATTCTTCAACTGTTCCACAATCTCCCGAAAACTGTTATCTGTCACATAGAGATCCTTCAATACTGCAAACCTATTTACTTGATTTTCCATGGTGGTCAAAAGAATAGTGCGCTGACTCAAAGCATCTGCAACTTGATTTTGCTTTCCTAATTTGTGCTTCATAACAAAGGTGTATCCTTGTAAAAAGGAAGCCCATTTTGCATGTCTACTATTCAATTTCTTTTTTGTTTTTTACATATTTTAAAGCAATGTGATCAGTAAATAACCCAAACTCTTTTGGCACCAAATACTACCTCCAATGTTGCAATGCTTGCATAATTACATAAAATTCTACATCATATGTGGAGTAGTTATTTCTTACATCATTCAATTTTTCACTAAAAACTGCAATTGGTTTACATGCTTGACTAAGTACAGCTACAATTCCTACATGTGAGGCATCACAGTATACCTCAAACACTTTATCAAAATATGGTAAGGCTAATATAGGTGCCTCAGTTGCCTTTTTCTTTAGAAACTTAAAGCTTTCTTCAGCTTCATTGGTCCACTTGAATGTTGTGCCTTTGGTGCAATCTATTATGGGTACTACAATACTGCTAAAATTTCCAATAAATTTTCTGTAAAAGGTGTCTAACCCATGAAAAATTCTTACCTTTGTTATGCTCCTAGGACTAGGCCACTCCAAAATTGCTCTGACCTTCTCTGAATCCATCTTGACTCCTTCTATTGAGATTACAAAACCCAAAAATACCAAACCTTCTTGCAGGAACCTACATTTCTTTAGGTTTGCATAAAGATGATGTTTTCTCAATGTATCCAATATAATATTTAAATGTTGCAAGTGATCTTCTTTTTTTATACTAAAAACTAGAATATCATCAAAATAAATGACAACAAGCTTACCAATGTAAGGTCGAAGCACAGTATTGATCAACGGCATGAAGGTACTAGGTGCATTGGACAACCCAAATGGAATGACCATCCATTCATATAGTCCATCCATGGTCTTGAAGGTAGTTTCCATTCATCTCGTTCGTGAATCAGCATCTTGTGTATCCACTTTGTAAATCAATTTTACTGAAATACTTATCTTTGAATAGTACATCCATCATGTCATCCAAGCACGGTATAGTAAACTGATATTTGATGGTAATTTTATTGATTGCTTTGCTATCTGTGCACATCCTCCATGCATTATATTTTTTTTGGATTCAATAATGCTGGTACAACACAGGGACTCATGCTTTCTCTTACCACACCTTTCTTTATAAGCTATGTTACTTGTCGGTTGAGCTCTATGTCTTGTGTAGGACTCATTGTATAGGTTGCTTGATTAGGTAAGGATGATCCTGGGATCGTATCAATGCGATGTTGAATATCCCTATTTGGTGGAAGGCCATTAGGAAGTTCATTAGGGATAACATCAACACATTCTTCTAGTAACTTGGCCACTTCGGTAGGTATTGGTATGTCTTCCTCGTGTCCTTTATGTGCTATCAATGCATTGCAAAATCCTGTTGCCTTCATTTCTTTAATAATCTCTTTTTTTCTGATAATATATTCTCAGTTTTCCCTTCATCTTTAAGGGGCAATAAGATGAATTTTGTTCCCTCCCAAAAGGTGTAGGTATTCTTTCCTCCATTGTGTATGACTTTCCTGTCAAATTTCCAAGGCCTCCCCAATAATAGATGGCATGCATCCACCAGAATGGAATCACACCATACTTCATCTTTATAAGTCTTACCGATGTAAAGATTAATCAAACATCTTTTATTAATGGTGAATTCATTCCCTTTTTTGAACCATGCAATTCAGTAAGGAGGGGGATGTGTTTCACAATGTAATTTCAACTTATCTACCATCTCTTTGGAAACCATATTCTCACAACTACCACTATCAACAATAACTTGACAAACCTTTCCCCCATAAGTGCACCTAGTTCAAAAAATATTTGTTCGAATCCACGAATATTCATTGTATGTCTTTGCTCTTTCTCGAGAATCACCATTGCCCTTCATATCATGAGATTTCCCCCCATATCAGGTGGGACTTCATATTCAACTCCTTCTTCATTCACCGCTTGGACCAACTTTAAACTGGGCTGTTGTCCTTGTTTCGTCTCTTGCAGGTTGTAATTTTAGCATTCAAATGCTCGATGACCCTCTACACCACCCCTAAAACACCAATAAGGTCTTCCTATTCCACCATTGTAGCCTCTGCCCCTCTGAAATCCTCTTCCTTGTCGTTGGTTCAGGTTACCTTGTATAGTATCTTATTCTTTTTTCAGCTCCTTGGGATGATTCCCCTCCTCCATAATTAAAACCATCCCACGAGGTAGATAATGTGCCCCTTCTTGCTCCTCTATTTCTTTGAGCGAATTGTCGGTTTTGTTTTTCCTCAGACTTTATGGATAACATGTATGCCTCTTCCACACTGTGAACCCTATGCATGCTCAATTCATCTTGAATTGAAAATTTCAAACAATTCACATACCTTGCATCCAGTTGCTAATCAATTTCCTGGTGATCCACACGAATGGACAACTAATAAAACTCATGTGTGAATTTCTCCACGGTAGAGAGGTTTTGGTTCAAGGTCTGAAATTTACGTAAAATGGTTTGTGCATAGTCCAACGGCAAAAAAATTTCTCGCAACTTTTTTTTCCATCTTATCCCTAGTCTTTATTTTGGCTTTTCCTTTTTTTGATCTGTCTTTTTGCACATGATCCCACCAGATCATGGCGTGACCCTTCAACTTTGTGCATGCGAATTTCATCTTCTTTTCTTCTATCATAGGATTCCATTCAAAAAACATTTTCATGGAGTTCAACAAATCTATTAACTCCTCTGGTTTAAGACTCCCTGCATAGTCTGAAACTTCCATTTTGATCCCATCATTTCTCCCTTCTAGAGCCCTGAGCATCCTTTCTTCAAAAGGTATGCGCTCTACTTCTTCTTCTTCATGTTCTGTATGTTGATCTACACCTCCTTGGCCTATCTCCTCATTAGACACTTCTCTTCGTATTATTATTTGATTAGCTATCATGTCTGTAAGATATGCTACTTGCATTAGAGGTTTTGCATATCTCTACGCATCTGAGCAAGACCTACTCTTCCTCTTCCTCTCCCAGCCATCTTCTTGCTTTGATACTGGATGATCCGGCCAATAAGATTTGACTCAATTCACAATATCTAAAAACCATGAAAACACATGAGAGTGGAAATAATAAGTATATTTTATTCATTCTCCATCCTAACTATTACAATGAAGGTCCAATAACTAACTACTATCTGAGATTTTTGAAAATTGCTAATTTTAGAAAATTCTCGCATGGATATGAAATTGAACACAAACTATAAGCTAACTAGAGAAACACTAGTTGTAAAATCACTTTTCCAATTAGGTTTATAGACTGTGAGATAACTACTAATTACAAATTTTAAAAAAATCCCGCAAAACACTAAAACCTCAATTTGAGGCCTTATATGAAGGAATCTGGCCTTAGAAAAGTGTCAAGAAAAACTCCGATCAAAAGGATCTTATCAACCAATGCATTGAACACTTTGAAACACAACTTAGTGTTAAATTTTATCCAAAACAAATAACCGAGTCAAAAGTTATGACCCCCAAAAATCCCTGCATTTATTCATTTTTTTTCTTTTTTTAGCCTCTAGAAATCACTACATCAACCTGTCAATTATATTCCTCGGCTACTTGAGAAATGTTTCATTGTCATTCTCTTCATTTTTCGAAGAGTGGGGAAGGGTGGAATCTCGTTTCCTGGCCCACAAAACCATTTGCATTTGTTTTACACTTTGTTTCCCGTTTCCCGTTTGAATTATGTCAATCTATGTGTCAAATAATTTTTGAAATATCTCAAGCGATACATAGACAGAGCAACAAGCTATGCATAATTGCTTGCAAATTTGCTTGGTTTTATGTATGGCCTTCTAGCTCATATAGGGAATCACTGGTACAAGTAAATTGTGTGTTGGCAATGAAGTGGATATTATTACAGTCATTTGCCCAAATATATATGGTTGTTTGACATCACCATTTTGGTTTATTTGGAGTTATTTTATTATTTCTATGGGATTGTTTAGAGGAATTATCATAGCTTATGTTTCCAACATATAGTCAGTGTTTATTCGGTTTGTTTAGGAAATTTGGTTTGTGCCACTTTACCTTTAACAAAAACCATGGCAGGGTGCAGTGTTGGGCATATTCTAATATGAGGCATGCCTTTATTTATGGAATGAAACGAGGTGGCCCTTTTTTTTTGTAAATTATTGATTGAGATGTCAATGGAATGCAATGCAAACTATAGATTGAAAAGATACACATTCAAAATTTCCCAATTTATTTAGTTGTGGAAAGTGGTCTTCAGGTACTAGTTTAAAAACACAGAAATATGATTGCTTGTATATGCTTTTAAATACCAAACAGTTCTTCAAATGAACTTGTAGAGAAATTGAAGCTGGGATAGATCCCATGGTGTTTGTTATTTCCCACCACCAAGGATATGATTCTATGTGGATATATGCCTGGCTGTATAGACAAACCCAAATTCATCATTGTTCTATAGCCCTTTCTAGATCCATATATGTGATCCAAAAAATATGTTGGATAGATAGAAAATTGCATGTTGTTGGAATTGTTGTTGGAATTAGTTCGAATATGAGAATCATAGCCATTGTTTTTTTTTCAAATTGGTGACTCTTGTGAATCGTTGTTTTCCATGGTAGACTATATATGTATGCCAAACGTTGTAGATGTGAGAGCCTAATATGTCAGGGGTTAAATGAAAGTGGATTGGCGTATCTTTCATTCTGTAAATCCCTTATTGATGACACATTACACCATATAGTGTGGCACATTACCCCCTATATTGTGGTGCATTACATATTATTTATGTATGATTGGGTCTAATAGTGGGTTTATTAGTTGTTATTGTACACCATTATCTCCTATATATATGAAGGAGATATTCTCATTTGAATCATCATATCATCTTGTATTGTCTTGTACATTTTGTAAGGAGGTTACTCCCTCAAAGAGGATTGATATTTATCTCTGCTAGTCATCTTTTAGACGTGGATAAATATCTTATTGTCTATTTATTCTCTTTTTATGCTATATCTGGGATTTGGTTGCATAACATTTGGTATCAGAGCTATCTCCTTGAGACTAGCTTCTGCAAAAAACGTCATCGTGGAACTTTCGCTACAATTTTTTTTCTACAAGGAACTAGAGATCAAGGTTAAGAACCCACTTCCAAAATAGGCCAAAATATCTCCAGTAAAAAATTAATATCCTGATCCATTATATTTTGGGAGATAATTTTGGGGGAATGTAGGCTTTTTTACTATTCCTACAGCTAGTCTAAAACAGGTGCTCTTGGGAAAAAGGTCATATATAAGGAATATGAGATCCGAATGGAGTGATACCAGTTGCATATGAAATAATATGGACCAGGGTATCTATGGTAGAAGTTTCAAATACAGAAATAAAACATTGGACACATGGAATACAGTACAAGTTCGCTCTTCTGGATAGGCCAAAAATAAGAGGTTATGGTATATTTGCAATAACAATTAATTGGCTCATCTAAATTAGGTCAAACATATGGAATTGGAAAGAGAACAGATCAAGGTACTACAGAACAAAGTTTCAGACTCAGAGGAGTCACAATTCAAATTTTACCTCAGTTACAAGTCAGCCATCAAACATCCTTCCAATCAGTGATTGAAAAAGGTACGCCATTTTGCATTTGAATATATTTTAAGTAGAATGATATATTTGTGGAAAAGAATAGGGTGTGATATTGTTAAAAATGACACCAAAAGGAAGTGGAAATAATAACACTCCACTCAAAACCCCAGAGGGTTCATCCCCGACCTACAAGGAAATGGAAGACATTTCCTTTAGAGTGTCCAAGTTGGAAGATATGATTAAAGAAAATGTGAAAATTGATGGCTTTTCTAAATTAGAAAAGAAGATGGTTACTAAAGAGGATCTCAAAGGGATGGTTAGTAAAGAATATTTCAAAGGGATGGCTAGTAAAGAAGATCTCCAAGACTTGAAGGAGTTTATTAAGGATATAAAACATAACTTTGTTTCTCAATTATCTACTCAAGGAAAGGATAAGGACGAACAAGATGACTTATTCCAATCATGTCTGAAGAAAATTGAAAAACAATTTGAGAGTAGGAATTTGGAGTCCTCAAAAGTTGAGGATTCAATACAACATCATAGGTTCAATGTAGGTCCAATAAACTACTTTATCCACAAGATTGACATGCGGAAGTTTTATGGCAAGGATCCAATCACGTGGATTTTTCAGATGGAGTAATTCTTTGATCTACACCAGGTGCTCACAATGCAAAAGGTAACTATTGCATTCTTGTATTTAGAACCTGATCAGTTTGTATGGCACCAATGGCTTTCTGACCATAAAAAGGAGTCTATTATCTCTTGGTCTATATTCACCGAAGAATTGATTTCACATTACCTTCTTCAGTCAATTGGTAAATCTCAAGCAAAAAGGTTTAGTTGCAGATCACATCAAGCAATTTCAGCAGCTAAGTCTCAGAATGAAGAATATTTCAGAAGATAATTTGTTAGATCTCTTTATTGGAACCTTGAAAGATAGCATTCAACATGAGGTGCATCTATGTGCACCATCATCGCTAGAGAAGGCTTTCATGATGGCAAGGAAGGTTGAAAATAAAAATATGGCAATGAATACTAGAAAGGCCTTCTCCAACACATATAGAGAAAATAATGTTCCTTCTCCTAAACCACCACAAAGGTTCACACCCCAACAACTAGAGGAAAGAAGAGCAAAAGGATTATGCTTTAATTGTGACAGGAAGTATAGTAAGGGACATAAGTGCACTGAGAAGAAATGATTCTACAAAGATTATGAAGAGGAAGAACGAAAAGAACAGGAAACATCTCAAGAAGAGGCGACTTCAAAAGAAATAAAAGAGGATACTTCAAAAGAAATTACTCCCACCATATCTTGTCATGCATTGGCTGGAATTAGCACTCCTCAAACTCTCAAGATAGAAGGATACATGATGAACAAGAAGGTAATCGATGACAAGCTACCAGTTCAAATGATGTTACCAAAACTTGATGAGGAAGGAAAAATCATCTTGTATCTTGAAGACATTACTGAAATATGAACTAGATAGCTTCAAAATCGATCAATTTCAAAGTATCTCATTAAATGAAATAACTTACCCACATAAGATTCAACATGGGAAGATGATTCCTTTACACAGCAACATCCAGAACTACTTCAGTGTTGAGGACAACACTTTTTGAAAGGGAGGGGGATGTTAAGCCCTTATTGATGACACATTACACCATATAGTGTGGCACATTACCCCCTATATTTTGGTGCATTACATATTATTTATGTAGGCTTGGGTCTAATAGTGGGTTTATTAGATTTTATTGTACACCATTATCTCCTATATATAGGAAGGAGATATTCTCATTTGAATCATCATATAATCTTGTATTGAATTCTACATTGTGTAAGGAGGTTCCTCCCTCGAAGAGGATTGATATTTATCTCTGATATTCATATTTTAGGCGTGGATTACTCTCTTATTGTCTATTTCTGTTGTTTTTATGCTATATCTGGGATTTGGTTGCATAACAAATTCATATCTAATATATCTTTCACTGAGCATGCATATTTAGCTTTGTGAATGTTTTTTTTGAACATTTATCTTGCATTTGCCATGTTTTTAGTCGATTTGACTTCATTTATGCAATGATCAACCCTTTTAGTATTTAGCCAATGGTGAGACTATGTATTGTTGCCAATGGTGAGACTATTCTAACAACATTTTTAGGTGATTTTCATCAATTCATTCCAAATTATGGGAAATCAATCCAAAATATCTCATGTTCCTCTTAAAAAGGGTACTCGTGATTAAATATTTCCACCTCCAAATCTAGATACATGAATTCTTCACAGAAAAAACACAAATATGCACATTAAACTAAGCTTGCAATGCAACTTTCATTTGCTTCCACCCAAGAGGTGTATAATAGAAGGTGAATGAGTGTATTGTTAAGGAATTCCTTGCGTAAGGTCACTGATTTAAAACTTCGTGGGTACAAGCCTAAAAAAAAATTCATTGGCTTCCACCACATTTTGTCATCCTGCATCACCTAAGGTCCCAATTTTTAAATTATTGTAACTTCGGAAGATATTCTATTGTACTTTTGTTTTATTCTCCTTCATATATGTTATTTCTCCATTCATATATGTCCTTGATGTAATTGGTGATGTAAAAGTCATGATGTAAACGCTCTGTTGTAAGTCGGGGCAATAGTACCCACAAAAGTAATATATAAAATGTATTTTGAGTCTCCTAAGGTAGGTTGGCCCTAATTAGGGAACCTGGATGACCTAGTTAGTTGTTTGAGGAACTCACCTAATGAATATAAATAGGTGAGGTGTCTCTCTCATTCTTACACATCTTACACTCAAGTATTGCGCTGGAGAGAGAGAGAGAGAGAGAGAGAGAGAGAGAGAGAGAGAGAGAGAGAGAAAGTCTACTGTGGAAGATGAGCAGATATTCTTGTTGTAGGTTTTTAACATTGTCTTGGTCGAATGATATACTGAGGAAGTTTTGCGAGGTTTTCTCCCTTGTGGTTTCCTCGAGGAAAATCTTATGTTCTCTTGTGTTGTTGCTTTTGTTTTTCTTTCAGTGATCCTTTGCTTATGGTTATGATGTTATGATGAGAAATGTTGTTAGATATTGTATATCCACTAAAAATATAACGTGGTATCAGATCCACCTTGAAATAATTCTTTGAGCAGCCAAAACACTGCTACAGATACAACTACTGAAGATTAGGGTTCCATGCTTGAAAACCCTAGAAGACAAAAACTAGTCATGTTGGTACTTTCACTATAACTAGAGATTGGAGAAGGATAAAGAGCTAAAAATTTGATATCCTGAAGATAAAATATTACTCTACCCTATGTAAGCATTTCATCCTCAGAGTCTCTATAATATAGGAGATATGATTCTTCCAACTCAGGGTTCCAGTCTCTCTTATAATTCAACCTTAAACATGTGACCTAGGTAGAATCGCTATATCTCAGGATATGAAGGTCCAAATGGAATTTCGTAAGATGTTGCAGATAGGTCACAGACTTTAGTTTCTGTCGTAAAGGTTTCATACCCTGAAGGTAAAATAGTGACTCGTGGCAGTCTGTACAAGTTTGCTATGCTGAACAATCCTGAAATAAGTCACCTTGGGAAACTTCACATAAGTCCCACCTAGTGAATCCAATTATTCTATAACCTATGGGGTTGTAAAGAAGAAATACCAGTATACCTCAAGAATAAGTTTCATGCCTTTAGGAGCTGATCATTCAGATCTATAGCAGAAACAAGATCAATCATTTCTGCAGAAGAAACTAGAGAAAAACTAGGGTTTCTTGTCCTAGGCAGTTTCCTCCACCAATCAGTTGAAAAATGAGGACCATAGAATTCCCCATAGGAGGGTGCATCTATATATGTAAGAATTTTCTCATATTGTGGGCTTTCATTTTTTGACCTAACACTACTGCCGAATAAAACTAGGGCATCAGATATTTTGCAGTTATGTCCACAGTTTTGGGAAAATAAGTACGTTGCTCAACTTGCCTTGAGGAGGTGCATATTTCTATCCAATTAGATATGAAAGATACCTAAGTTGAAAAATTAGGGTTTCTCTGTCAAACCCTAGTTCCACCAGAAGCAATATTTCAAAAGATCCTTCAAGCAAGCATCAAGTTGAAGCAACTTCACTGGTAAGTTCCATCCGCTCTATTTCCATTTGAGGTTCTCATTTTTATCATGACGAAAAATAGTACCAATCTTGAGGGCAAGCTTGAAATATTAGAGAACTTATAAGCATGGAATTATAGAGTGCTTATCATACTTGATGAAGCATGCCATGAAGAACTATGTCAAAGAAGAAGCTACAGATCCAACGAAGATGAAGTCGAAGCAAAGAAGGACCTAGTCAAAATGAAGATGAGTATTTCTGTCTCCATTGGTTCTCACATGGATCATCCTTGAAGACTCCCGAGAATATGTTCTATGTAATGAACATCATGTACGAAGATGACCTTGAGAACTCAACTCAAGAATGTGAAAGTGCAATGTCTGAAAACATTCAACGATTACTTCACAAGAAGATCTCATCTCAACGAGAAATTGGAAGTCATTGAAGACAACGTCAAAGAAGCATAAGCATAAATTACAACTTTGAATGGTCTTCCAAATCCAGTCAAAAGAGTTGTTCTAGTAGGAAGATTACATATGGAGGAATGCACGATTGATTGATGGAAAAAGAAGAAGAGATGGAAATCAATCCCTAACAACTCATACCAAGCCGAGAAAGAATAAAGAACATTTCCACAAAGAGTAGAAGGACATCTCACAACTCAATGGTTCAGTTGTGATAAGAAAGGAAACTTTGCTAAAGAATGTCCCAAGAAGGAAGAATGGTAGAATGATATGATCTATAAGTGTCAGTCGATCATACATAATGATGTTTGGATATGAGTTCAAAACATGAAGGGGATTTTTGTAAAGTCTTCCAAGTAAATCTACAAGATCAAGTATATCGTCGATCAAAGTATCAAAAGATACGAAGCAAGGTTCGTGGTTTCTATCAAAAGAGAGAGTCAATTATGGAAAGACATTTCTCTAGGAGCTAGACACACCTCTCCAGTAGTGGATATTACACTAGACAATTGGTGTAATTAAAGCAAAAGAATAGATCAAGCAACCTATATAGGTTGAGACTCTCTACAAAGAACCACCTATGTACAAAAGGATTTGTACAAGCTCAATAGGAACCCATGGGATAGCACACACAATTACATGAGGAATTAGAGGATCAACTAGAGTGATGGAGATCCAAACCTTTACTAAAAGGTTGAATATTGAATCCTATAAAGGACGAGAATCTCATAGATGGGTACAAAAGAAAACTTACAACAAAGTTCGAGATGAAGGATCCTGATATCTAGTGACCTCGACAGGTGACATAGATGGATACAAAGAAGACTAGTAGAAGACGAGGCTACCTGTCACTCCAATGTCCCAATACAGATGTAGAGAGAGGATAGTGCTCCACCTCAGAGGGAGTGACTACGGTAGATCTCAAAGGTTGAGAATCTTGACATGATTCTTGGGATTAGAGAAAGCAAAGTATTTCTCTCAATACAACCAAGGATGAATATATTGCATCTGAGAAGAAAGCAAGTAAAGATTCCTCAAGTAATGAGGAATATGATTAATAAGAATTATACCGATGAAGATGAAAATTATACTCTTATCAATTTCATCATTGGATAAGAGGGAATTGTTGAAAGCTAGGATTTCACATACATTCAAGGATGCAATAAATGCTCATACACAGCCATCAAAGACCAATACTTGGGAAGGGATGTCCAATCCACCTTTGTATTCATATTTGATGCTTATTTATACATTATGAGATAGGTTGGGGCAGTTGTACCCACTCCAACTACTCATTTGTTAATATCCATTTATCCTTTAAACTATATAATTACATGATGACATTTAGGAGGTAAGTGGCCCCCTCTACATCTCCCCCACAATCAAAACGTTTCTTCGTCCCGAAGAGAACAAAGAAATATGCATCAACATCCCAGGTCTCTGCTACTGCTGAAGTAGTCCTCACTGTGCATCAACCATGCATACCGGTATGCATAGGTAACTCAGCCACCAACTTGATAGGAAAACACACATGTACAAGTGATCCGGAGGATTATTCATCTTTAATTTACACTAATCCAATATGGTACAATGGTATTTAATCTATGGTTCAAAGAACATAACATATGTTTTAACTCATATATATAGCTGCGACATACTTTTCACACTACTGTGACAGACTTTTCACATTGTTGTGACAGACTTAGCTGTGATAGACTTTTCACACTGCTGTGACAGACTTAGCTGTGATAGACTTTTCACATTGCTGTGACAGACTTAGCTGTGACAGACTTTTCACACTACTATGACAGACTTAGCTGTGACAGACTTAGTTGCGACAGACTTTTCACACTGCTATGATAGACTTAGCTGCGATAGACTTATCGCACTTGCTGCGACATCGTGAAGTTAGTGGTGACATCAAACGGTTACGTTACGTGTGACGCTATGGTATGGTGCAACATATGTGCGTAACGTTCATTGCAATGTGTTGTGAGTCAACATATGTGCGTGGAATTGGTTGCAATGTTTCGGGAATATGGAACATCATGGTACCATAACGCTTGGACAGCGATTTGGCCGAATTGCAAGGTTCAGCTTAGCGTATGGTTGTAACAATAATAAAAAAGATAACAACTGAGAGGATGGAAGGGAATCGATTACTTATCCCTCCCGCTAAACTCTTAAATAGAGGAGGCTAGCCACCGAGAAGGGGGGCGGATTGTTTTGGAGCGCAGAGTATCGTTTCTCTGTAATGAGAAGCTTAGAGATCATTTTTTTTTGTTGTGAAGTGTCCAGATGCTGTGCTGTAGAAGTCAACATTCTCTATTATATTTTAGCTTTCTTTATCTTTGAATGCTGATTATAATTTCGAGAGAAAGGTCTTAAAGATTTTGTACAACATTATGTTTACAGTTGCTGAAGTTGTTTCCAGAACCATTTTGTACCATTTAAAAGGATTAATTGGATCGGTACCCATTGGAGAGGGACTCGGATACATAGCCCAGTGGAGGGGGTGAACTCCGTTATCAACTTCTATTTGTGACGCTCTGATTCTGTGCTTCTTTATATCTATTTATCAGTTCATTTTCCATCTATTTTCAGTATTTAATTTCTGTTAATGTGGTTCCATTAATTAACCTGCTGAACGCATTCTTTTAACACAAACTTTTAATGCACATAAGTTGAGGTCCGACGGATCATGTTTGGTATCAGAGCTGGTTGATTGCTTGTGCAAGTTTGTGAATGCTTACTAGGTCCAGGTTAAAGCATGGTGAAGGAGAATTATTTGAAGAAGATCCTGAGATTGGCTCAAGGAGAACATTCTCAAGAACCATGTATTCTCCACGAGGGGAAGAAGAAGGACATACAGAACGGGAAAAACCTGTTATTTCTGAATCTGAGTTTTTAGAGGCTTTTATGAGCATGAAAGCCATGATGGAAATTCTACTCGATGAGCGAGCAGAAAGGAAGAAGAAAGAAGAAGGATCTTCATCCAAAGATGCAGAAGTGAAGAAGGAAGAAAAGGGTAAAGGAGTAGGAGGTGATGGTGATCCTCTTGATACTACTCAAACTTTCTCTTCTTCTCATGCTTCTCATTCACATAATGCTAATGCAAATTCTAATATGCATTATTTCAAATTGGATGTTAAGTTTTAGTTACCAATTTATAATGGAGATTTAGATGCTGAAAAGTTAGACAATTGGATCAAGCAGCTTGAAGTATATTGCAGGGTGCGGGGCATTAATGATGACCCTTCCAAGATTCAATTGGCCACTTTGAGAATGAGTTGAATGGCTCTTACTTGGTGGGAGAGCAAGATTCAGCAAGATCTTCGAAAGAATGGTAAAATTATTTTAGTTTGGAATGAATTCATTGAAGTATTAAGGAAGCAATTTTATCCTTCAGGCCATATCCAATAATTAACCATGGGTTGGAAAATGTTTAGACAAACTAAAGGACAAAACATTCAAGATTATACTCATGAATTCAGAAAGAGGGCTATTGCATTGAATGTTTCATTAGATACACATGAAACTCTTCTTAAGTACATTGGTGGCATGCATTCTTATTTGAGACATACTTTGTTGATGTTTAACCCCAGTAATTTTGATGATGTATGTGTTCAAGCTACTGATTTAGAAGCCAGGGGTAAGCATGCTAATGATACTTTTGTGAAGAAATCTTTTAAATTTGACAGCAAATCGAAAGGTCAAGATAAGGGGAAAAAGAAGACAGCTATTGTTAAGAAAGAGGGTGAAAAGCCTACATGTCCGCATTGTCAGAAGGGACATGATGTCTCTAAGTGTTGGAAACTTCATCCAGAGTTAAAGCCAAAGAAGTACAGAGGAAACAAAGATAAAGGCAAAGCAAAAGATACTGTAGCAGTCATTCAAGACTTAGGATCCAACTCAGGTGATGAAACAAAGGTTACAGCTGTCGGAATCCAGGGTAAGAATAAAAGTATCTCACTTCCCATTGATGCAAAATCAAGTTCTAGTGCAAGTACAAATATACCATCTACTTCTAAGCAAAATGATAAAGATAGAAGTGCACTGTTTCATGTTTGTGTCATTGCAAATCACACAAAGATTGATACATTGTTTGATAGTGGTTCACAAGTAAATATGATTTTAGAAGAAGTGGTTAAGAAATTGCATTTAGTTACTGTGCCTCATGAAAAGCCCTATCCTCTTGGTTGGGTTACTAATGATACACAGTTACAAGTTTCAAAGAAATGTGTATTGAAGTTTGCAATTACTGAAAAGTTCATAAATGAGTTAGAACTAGATGTAGTGCCACTTGACATTTGTGGAATTGTACTTGGGAGTCCATATTTGTATGACCGGAAAGCAGTCTTTTATAGAGAGCAGAATAAGTATCATCTTTTTAAAGATGGTGTAGAGTATATTGTACAAGCACATAAGACAAGAACAAACCTAGCAATAGTTTCTGCAGGACAAATGAAGAGGCTGGTAAATGCTAGTAAGAATTTTGTGTTAATGATGGTTAAGGTAAAGAATGATGAGATCTCTAAATCTTTTGAAGGATGTGATCCTAAACAAAAATCTGAACTGATTCAAAATAATTTCTAAGTATGATGATTTGTTTCAAGATTCGAAAGGGTTACCACCAAAGAGGGAGATTCAGCATGAGATACATTTGCAGCAGGATGTGCCACTCCCGAACATAGCCATGTATCGGATGTCTGTAATGCAGAATGAGGAGATCAAGAAGCAGGTTCAGGAGTTGATTGAGAAGGGGGTTATCTAGCCAAGCACTTCTCCTTGTGGTTCTCCTATAGTCCTGGTTCCAAAGAAGGATGGGTCGTGGAGGATGTGTATCGACTACAGGGCCCTTAACAAAATCACCATTAAAAACAGGTATCCTCTTCCTCGTGTTGATGATTTGCTTGATCAGTTGAAACATGCAATTTATTTTACAAAATTGGATCTACGTAGTGGGTATCATCAAATCCGCGTTGCTAAAAATGATGCCTGGAAAAGAGCGTTTAAAACAAAACAGGGTTTGTATGAATGGCTTGTAATGCCTTTTGGGCTATGTAACGCTCCTGCTACTTTCATGCGGGTCATGAATGATGTCTTTTGACCATTCATTGATGATTTTGTAATTGTATATTTGGATGATATCCTTGTGTTTAGCAAAACCTAGGAAGAGCCTATTGTACATGTGAAGAAAGTTTTAGATGTACTGAAGAAGGAGAAGCTTTATGTAAAAATGTCTAGATGTGAGTTTGCTAAAAATTCTTTTGTATATTTGGGCCATATTATTGGTGGAGGCCACCTGCGAGTGGACCCAGCCAAGGTTGTTGTCATTGTAAACTCGCCATGGCCTAACACCGTTATTGAAATCAGAAGTTTTCTGGGTGCGGTTCAGTATTGGAGAAAATTCATTTTTGGGTTTTCTTCCATTGCTGCTCCATTACATGTGTTGACAAGCATTAAATAAATTTTCCAGTGGGGAGGCAAGCATCAGAGAGCCTTCGACACTTTGAAGGAAAGGATCAGCACAGCCCCAGTTCTGACGTTGCCAAATTTGCAGTAGCCATTTGAGATCGAAACCGATGCCAGCGGGTTTGTCGTGGGAGCCATTTTGATGCAAGGGAGGAAGCCAGTCTGTTACCATTCAGAAACGTTCTCTACTGCGGTAAGTAACTATCCGACTTATGAAAAAGAGTTGTATGCTTTAGTACAAAGTGTGAAGAAGTGGAAACATTATATCATGGGAAAAGAGACAGTCATACATACTGATCATCAGCCACTTCAATATTTACAATCTCAAACTAAAATACAACAAAGTAGGCATTTAAGATGGATGGGATTCTTACAACAGTTTCATCTCGTAATTAAGTACAAAAAGGGAATTCATAATAAGGTAGCAGACATGTTATCAAGGCCTCCTACGAATGCTTCCATCATTCTTCAAAACAGTTCATTAACACATGAAAGTTATATTGAACAGTATGCAGAAGATAAAGATTTTCAGAAAGTATATGCATCACTAATACATGGTAAATAGGAAGAGAACTATTATGTGCATAATCAACTCTTGTATCATCTCGGTAAACTCTGTATTCCATAGAAATAAAGAGTGCATGTGATCCGAGAGGCACATAGTTCATTGATTGCAGGACATTTTGGAGTAAGTAAAACATTGTCTGTATTGCAGAATCACTGTTATTGGCCTCAAATGCAAGAAACTGTAGCTAAATACATAAGAGGTTGTGCTATGTGTGCAACAAGTAAGCCTAGCAATAGGAAATTGGGTTTGTACACGCCTCTTCCAATTTCTTCTCATCCTTGGGAAAGCATTTCTATGGACTTTGTAGGAGGACTACCTATGTCTAGAAAAGGGCATGATTATCTATATGTTGTTGTGGATAGATTCAGCAAAATGTGTATCTTAATGCCATGTGACAAGCAGATCACTGTTGAACAAACAACTCATCTATTCTTTCAGAATGTTTGGGTACATTTTGGGCTACCCATGTCTATTGTATCTGATCGGGATTCCCGGTTCTTGGGAGTCTTTTGGTCGACTTTATGGGAGCTTATGGATACTAAACTGAAGAAAAGTACAGCTTTTCATCCACAGACCGATGGGAAAACAGAGGTAGTAAATAGAACAGTGGTTCAGCTGCTCAGAGGATATTGTAGTAAACATCCTAAAATTTGGGATGAGTAGTTGCAGTATATACAGCATGCTTACAATCATGCAGTTCAATCTTCCATGAAAAGATCTCCTTTTGAAACTTGTTTTGGTTATCTGCCAAAAACACCGATGGAATTCTCTTTTGGCAAAGATGCAGTGGATGGACATCATGATGCAGATAAAGCGCTAAGGTTCATTCAGAGAATCCAAGCAGTACAGCAGGCAGTTCAAGAACAGTTGGAGAAGAGCCAGGCAAAATACAAAGCCAGGCATGACAAGCATCGATTTGATCATCAATTTCAGGTTGGTGACAGAGTTTGGTTGCATATCACCAAAGAAAGAATGAAAGGTGAAGGTAAAAAGCTTAAGCCTATCAGGTAGGGTCCTTTTGAGATCTTGGAAAAGATCGGTACTAATGCTTTTCACTTGAATTTACCTCCATACATGCAAAATTATTCAGTTGTCAATGTTGAGAATCTTAAATTGTATGAGCCTCCTATGATCATGGATGAGGAAATTATCATGCAGATTCCTTCAATTGATGATATGGCACCTGAATATATGAATGAGTTGCAGGATGATGTTATTCTTGACAGAAATGTAAGGACTTCACGAAGGGGGGATGCTGAGTACCTCCGAGTGGGGCTTAAGGGCATGCATCCTAGCAAAGCAAGATGGATGGAGATTGGAAAAGTGAGGGAGCTATACCCTCACTTACTTGCAGAATAATTCAGGCTTTTGGTGGTCCAAAAGCTCTCCAATGGGGAGGAATGATCCAGAGGATTATTCATCTTTAATTTACACTGATCCAATATGGTACAATGGTATTTAATCTATGGTTCAAAGAACATAACATATGTTTTAACTCATATATATAGCTGCGACATACTTTTCACACTGCTGTGACAGAATTTTCACACTACTGTGACATACTTAGCTGTGATAGAATTTTCACACTGCTGTGACAGACTTAGCTGTGACAGACTTTTCACATTGCTGTGATAGACTTAGCTATGACAGACTTTTCACACTGCTGTGACAGACTTAGCTGCGATAGACTTATCACACTGCTGTGATAGACTTAGCTACGACAGACTTTTCACAGTGCTGTGACAGACTTAGCTGCGAAAGACTTATCGCACTTGCTGCGACATTGCGAAGTTAGTGGTGACATCAAACGGTTGCGTTACGTGTGACGCTATGGTATGGTGCAACATATGTGCGTAACAGTCATTGCAACGTGTTGTGAGTCAACATATGTGTGTGGAGTTGGTTGCAACGTTTCAGGAATATGGAATGTCATGGTACCATAATGCTTGGACAATTATTTGGCCGAATTGCATGGTTCAGCTTAGTGTATGGTTGTAACAATAATAAAAAAGATAACAGCTGAGAGGATGGAAGAGAATTGGTTACTTATCCCTCCTGCTAAACTCTTAAATAGAGGAGGCTGGCCACCGAGAAGGGGGGCGGATTGTTTTGGAGCGCAAAGTATCGTTTCTCTATTATGAGAAGCTTAGAGATCATTTTTTTTTGCTGTGAAGTGTCCAGATGCTATGCTGTAGAAGTCGACATTCTCTGTTATATTTTAGCTTTCTTTATCTTTGAATGCTGATTGTAATTTCGAGAGAAAGGTCTTAAAGATTTTGTACATCATTCTGTTTACAGTTTCTGAAGTTGTTTCCAGAACCATTTTGTACCATTTAAAAAGATTAATTGGATCGGTACCCATTGGAGAGGGACCCAGAGATGTAGCCCAGTGGAGGGGGTGAACTCCATTATCAACTTCTATTTGTGATGCTCTGATTCTATGCTTCTTTATATCTGTTTATCAATTTTTTTTCCATCTGTTTTCAGTATTTAATTTCTGTTAATGCGATTCCATCAATTAACCTGCTGAACGCATTCTTTTAACACAAACTTTTAATGCACACAAGTTGAGGTCCGACAGATCAACAAGGCTCTACTATGACTAGTTACTCTTCAGCCTCTGTCTTCAATCGGACAATAGTCCATCGAAGTCTCATCCTCTCACAACGACGGGCAACCATCTTCTTCCACAACGAGGTCTTTTGGTTTAAAGCCTCACCTTGGCTCATCTGACCAGCATCTCCATCGGTTTAGGCATGCAGGGCCTTTTGGATCTTCGACTTTCTATGTCATTTCTCTGTCTTCTAGCTTTTCAAGGTCATAACCTAGGAACAGTTTTCACATTTTGATAATGAGGGGTACATTGTCATCATGTCTCATTGAAGCGCTTTGCTGTGTAGGTGAATGATATTTGCTTGAATGCCATTTTCATCATCTTCTTCTGCCGTGAGAGTTTGAATTTCCTGCAATATTGTATGTTTCCTGCTCATGTGCATGGTCTTGGTTATGATCGACTACTTTGGAATGACTCGGACTTATCTTATAATAGTCAACTAGATATTGAATACATTACATAAGTGAGGATATCTCATGCCTTTAAGAAAGACCCACATTTAACCTCCTCGACTTGATCAACACAAAACATCTAATGCCAAATAAACATTAAACTCAAATCGCAATGGTTGGAAAGAGACCAACTTAATTTACATACGCTAGAGGGGATCGCCTACCTTTATTGAGACTCACGTTTAACCCCCTTTAACACAATAACTTACAAAATAAACTTGGACAACCTTAACCACAATAAGACTAATATATCGACCATAATATGATGACTCATCTACATTTGGTTACCTACTAAACTCAACCACTTTATCATCGACCATCATTTAATATTACATATGCTTTTACTTTTCAAACATGAATCTTTGGCCAAGACTACAATATCGACCAAACATGAAGATCACTATACAACCATCGACTGACACAAGTCATCTAATTAGCTTCCAAAAGCATTCACATTCTTATGCAATAATAAATATTATCAGTTCAACCAATATGAAAAGGATTTTACCCACATGATATAAGGTGGAAGTTTCAGTCGTTTATGGTCAATGGAAAGCCTTCAATGATCGAGCAATTGTGTGTCGAGACTGCTTCTCTTCAATAGTACATAGTCGGTTTCAAGATTTTGCTTGTCATTCAGTTGCGATGCACTGACAAAAATATAACTGGTCTTATAATGAACTCATCGACCAGATATTGAAGTAACCAACAGAAGGAGTGTAAGCAAGAATATTTCATCTTCTGTGGACAGAAGTTGTTCCTTTGGTTTGAATGGTTCAGATCTAGAACAAATGAGTGAATGACAAAGGATGAAGACCCTCCCTAGATATTGTAGACACCTAGAATGTTGCTTCGATAGTGAACTTGTGTACCTGCAACTAGATCAAACATGCAAACACATCAAAGCTACCAGAACATCATCTACTTATCCATGTTATTGACTAAGGAATCTAACAACATGTACATGCAAAATCAAAACAACAGTAATGTGGGATGGAAATCAACTTTGCATTAAGATGTATGGAGAATTTTACAACCAATTAAGCCTTAGTGTTGACATGCATCTCCTTGAAACCAACACTTCATCCCCATAAGCTCCAACTTTGCTCTCTATGCTCTCAAATGGCTTGGGCCATGTGGTCAATCCAATAGCATAACAATACCTCTTTAGTTCTCCCCCTAAACCCTGGACATGGGCTTATATTTATAAGGCTCAATGGATAGGAATGGTTGAGATATTTCTGGATGAGGTGGCCTCTAAGATCCTATGATGGGGGATCTTGAGCTCAACTGACCCACAATGATAGGGATAAGGGAGGACATGAGGCTCATGATCAAGAAGCCTCAAGAAGCTTCTCTTTTTCCCATTTTACCCAGGGTACCACTTTTCTCCTCTTATGACAGAGTGGTTTAGGTTAGAAATGCTTATGGACAAAAGGCCACAGGCAGTGGCACCGCTTATGGAAAATAGGATGAAGGTGGTGCAAGTAAGGTACCACTCATGGTTAACAGGGAAAGCACGGTGCTAAGTATTTTCATGTAAGATTGACAAAAAACATGGGTTTCCACTCCAAGTGTTGGGATTAAGGGAAAATATGTAAGTCAAAGGTCTTATCACATGGTGGTGATAGGATTTGGGTATAACAGAATGCCCCCCAAAGCGTGAGTCTTAGAGGGATACGATAAACGAGAGCTTTGAGAGAATAAGTTGTCACTTCGAGGTGAAAATGTCAGCTCGATCAGAGCATGTCATCCAGTAGGCATCTGTAGTACATCAATATTTTTGACTCATAAACACAAGTAACCAACTCATGGCTGCAGACCAATACAAGGAATATCCATGGGAGGAATAAACAAGCATGGCTACTAGAATACAACATAGATCCATGTGATAGAGGACTTAAACTTGGACATAGCTGCAAGACATACAATGTAGATCTATGTCACACAAATGCAAATTTGAGCATAGCCACGACCATACAAATGTGGATCCATGCTAGATATACAAAACTCCATCGCAACCTAGGGAAAAGCAATGAGCACTTTAAAAAAATACCCAGGGTCTTCATCTCGTCTTCCACAAAGTATGATTCTATCCATGTGATTACAATGATCTGAAGTTAAACATGGTAGAAACCACTTGATTATCGGTCAATGATGTGAACTGTTAACAAGTGCAAGGGAAATCATCATTGATGTCAATGATTCCCAAGGTACCCTAGTTTAATCTACTGAGTGTGAATAGATGTCTTGATGTCGAACACCCAGTCGATTCTATCAATCAAAGGTCAATGATGTGAACCTATGTTGAGAGAGAGAGAATTTGTCATTAAGGCATACAGATCTCAAGGTACTGAGTTTTTGTTTCTAAGACTATTTCCCAGATGATGAGCTGATGTCAATGGGAATAGTCTCGTCAAAGGAGGGCCATGATGAGTCCCACATCGATGACACGAAACTTAGAATATAGTTCTAGAATTATGTGAATGTAGTAACCATAGGACTAACTCAAAAGTACTGACACAGAGACTGTTTTGATTGCAGAGGTAAACTTCTTCAATTTCCCTTTGAACATCAGGCAGCACGACAAAATCCTTGGTAGCATGACTGAATGGGACAGACTCACAATACAACAGTGGACAATGCATTCTTTTGAAAGAATCAAGGAGTGACATGACTCATGAAAGTGGATCATCGTGGAGATCAGCTGAACACCCAATTGACTGAAATGATATGCAGACAAGCGCCATGTTCAAAGGTAACGAGAAACTACTGCCATTTATTTGCAAAATGATTCCCTTCCCATTTCCCCCATCATGATCGATGAGTGCCTCTTTTCGGTTTTACGAGTTCAAAGAGGGTAACATACATTCGGTCACACCTCGTCTAAAGATGAGTCCAAACTCATATGTTTTACGAACCTGAGAGAGGAGGGGTTTTTTCCCAAAACGGGTCTCTCAATGTTTAATTTAACGAGTCCAATGAAATAAAACTCGGTATTGTTCATGTTTAGAGAGTCTGAACGATTATGGAAGGAGACTCCAAAAGGGTCCTTTTTCGTATGATTTAGTCCCCAAGGCCCGAAAAGTGTAAAATCATACCTTAGAGAACTCTTCCAGTCATTATTGGCTGGAGTGTTCCTTTTTCGTAAATAGTCTATTCGAACAGAAAAGGAGATAACCTACCATCGGAAAGACGACTCTTCAAATGCTTTAACGAGCATGAAGAAGACAATATCACTCGACAATCTTTTTGTATTTAGGGAGCCTAAAAAGAGTTTAAGGAGGACTCCATTTGGTTTCTTTACACAATGTTAATTTTTACGAGCCTGGAAAGAATCGGAAACAGACTCGATGATCTTTTTGTATTTAAGGAGCCTGAAAAGAGTTGAAAGAAGACTCCATGAGGTTTCTTTACACAATGTTAATTTTTACGAGTCTGGAAAGAATCAGAAATGGACTCAGACCTTTGATACTAGGTTTCAAGAGTGTGACCAAAGTGTCGTAACAAACACTCATCAACTTTTTCCGTTTTATGGTAGTACAAAAAATTCATAAACAAACTCCCAAAACTTTACTGCTATGGTTCTTCTATCCTATAATCGACTCAAAAACAAGTGTTAAATGCACTCATAACTAACATTAAGGGATTACAAATNAAACTATAGCATGTCAAACCCAAAAATGTGTATAAAAGTCATGTAAATAGTGAAAAATCAAATCATTTTACTATTTACCCATAGTGGAGAGCATTTGGAGAATTTTCCTAGTCAGACCTTCAGTTGTTGATATCGGGAGTTTCCACCACCAGATTTGAGCATCGTCAATTCAAGGTAACAGTTAAAACCCTATTCTTCCTTTTCATAGTCTCAATTATGATTTTTGATGAGGTTTTGAACTTGTATGGCAAGCCCTAAAACCATGGGAACGGGCACCGCACTTATCCCTTGCGGGATACGTGCTACCTCGTTAGAACTGCGATGAAAACAAGGCTCACAGGTGGTGCCACCACCTGTCTTCAACAGCGCACAGGCGGTGCCAGTCATGAAGATTTAAAATTGATAACACAAGCAAAAGTAGATCATTTCTTTGGATTTAAATGATTAAGGATGATTCTAATATGTGTTATGATTGTTTTTGGTAGGATTTTGCTGATAAAAAATGGTGATATGGAAAGAAAGACAACATGACAATGATGACACTTTCACAGAAAGGAATGCGGGTTGCATAGCCGCATTACGAGACTGTGGGATCCTGAAATTATTCCGGACTCCTAGCATGGTATCACATGAGCGGTTGCTACAGTACATACTCTGGATATGGAATCCAAAGCAGCAACACTTTGAGGTTGGGGCTCATATCCTGACAATAGAGGTAGAGGACATCTACTTCTTGAATGGACTCTTGAGACGGGGTGCTCCCATCTTGCTGACAGGTTCCCGAGGAGGGGATATTACCACATAAGAGTTGATAGACCATCGTTGTGTCCCAGGGATGAGGACATTGGAGAAGAAAACCCTCATAAAGGCAGTGATGGATGGACCTTTACGGACTGTCTTATTTACTATGCAAAGAGTGATCGGGAGTCAGGGAGTGCACTAGGATTCTAGGGCACACATGTTGAATGACATAGAGGCCATGGCACCTACAGTATTCAACTGGGTGGAAGCCCTGCTTCTGATATTCAAGGATCAGTTGACTAAGTGTCAGTGGGGGGAACTGAAGTAGTTTGGATTTGGTTCCGTTCTAGCCTGCTTCTTCTTCGAGCGGGTACCATAGATGAGACCTCAGGTGGTCTTTACAGAGCTGAGAGAGCAGGACCCCCGTATGTAGAGGTGGGTCCGAATTATGGCTCGTATTGGAGCAGGCAGGGGGAAGGTGAAGTTCGGTGACCCATTCTTCAGATGGCTCCGAGATTAGATCCTCATGGTGGAGGATTATGCTTATGTGGGTGCAGAATTCAGTGGAGACCATGACCTACCGCTCCCACTTGGTGGACAGTGGGGTGACATTGGTAAGAAGCAGGAAACCCTAAAATGGAAAAAATGTTTTTATGATTTTTAATGTTTTATATTTTTATGTTAAGTAATGAGACCTAAAAATTTTCATGTAGACGTTGGAGCAACACGACCTGGGGGAGCTTCCCCATTGGATAGACGAGCTGGAGCCCGCTTTGTACTACAGGGTGATGATATCAATAGGGAGTTAGAGGAAAACCTGGAGAGGTTGATCGTAGACATCTTGAATGATTCCATTGATGACCTCCTTCTAAGGTATCAGAGACCTACAGTGGGAGTACCGGGTCGGTTTAGTAGGCTACTACCTAGAGTAGCCTGGGCAGTGATGTGCTACCACAAGCATCACTATACATTGTGTGCATGAGATATCTACTGAAAGCTGATAGCTTCAGGATTTTGTATGGTGATTTTTTCTTGAAAGCCCACGTGCTTTAGATGAGGTATTGTGACCTATTTTTTGTAAACATGTTTATATATATATATATATATATATACAGACTTTTACCTGGTGCTTATACGTCTCAAATGGTGAATGTATTTTACATGAGTTTTATGTGTCTTTAATTGTTTATTTACAATGAATCATATTTGGTTTAACGTCATGAACGGGAAATATGCTAATCTAGGATGTAATTAGCTAATGAGTCAGCAACTACATTATGTTCCCTAGGGATATGCCTATAAGTGATGGTTTCAAATGATCTTTATAACAAGCGTACCCTCCAGAAGAGGCGGAGAAGCACAGGATTTCTAATGGTATAAACATGGTTTACATGACAAACCACGAGTTGTGAGTCCATCAAGACTACTAGATTGCGAACATCTTGGGAGGCAGCTTCAGTTAGAAGACCTATGAATGCTCGATACTCGGCGATGTTATTGGTAGCAGGACCAATACAAACCGCTCTTGAACTGACCAAATCTTTAGCTAGGGAATAGAGGACCCAAGCAGCTAAGGCGAGATTCAAGGTGTGGTAGCAAGCACCATCAGCGAAGCCATAGAAAGCCATCTGCTCTCCATGACCAAAACATGGTATAAACAGATGCGAGCACTAAACTCAAAACCATATTGAAAATACTAAAAGCACACTGAAAGTCAAGCAATATACATATATACAAGATATTGTCAAAGAAAGACCAAGGAATAGTACCTCTTCAGGTACAACCCATTGCAAGGTTTCCCTAAAGGGATTCCATCGTAGTCAATGAGCTCGTAGGATCCTTTCTCTAAAACTTTAGAAACAACGAAAGGACCATACCACATGGACTCGAACTTTCATTTCCCTAGTTTGTCATATCTCTGGTCATAAGTCGAAACTAGGTCACCCTCATTAAAGGCACGAGGTTGGACAGATTTATCATACTGTGCCTTGATACATTTCTTATGTTGCTCATTAGCTAAGGTGGCATCTCTCTAAGTCTCGTCAAGGTTATTCAAGTACAAAAATCTTTCTTCCTCTGTGGAAGTGTCTGGGAGAAGTTTGACGACAAGTTGTAAAGATGGAATCTGAGATTGAATCGGTAAGATAGCTTCGAGTTCATAGACAAGCTGGAATGGCGTGAAACCAGTAGCTGTTTTCACCGAAGTCCTATAAGCCCAAAGAACGAAGAAAAGAATGTGGTGCCAATTGGATTTATGATATCCAACCATCCGACGAAGCATAGTTTTCAAAACTTTGTTAATGGCCTCTACCTGACCATTACCTTGTGGATAATATGGCATAGAGTTTTCATGGTGAAAACCTAGCTTGGCACTCAATTCCTCCATCATTTGATTACGGAAATGTGATCCGTGATCAGTAACAATGGACTGAGGGACTCCAAATCTAGCTATGATATGATTGAACAGGAAGAGAGCGACAATCTTACCATATTCTGCATATGTAGGCATGGCCTCAGCCCATTTTGTAAAATTGTCAATGACTACGATGATGTAACCATGCCCCCCAGTTGAGGTAGGCTTACAATGCATAAAATCAATCCCCCATTTGGCAAATGGGCCAACGACAATGATGGGGTGTAGCAAAGCAGGATGAGTGCGCTTTTTGGGATAAAAATGTTGATAAGGTGGACATTTATTAACAGCCTCGTGACAGTTTTTGAAGACTGAGGGCCAAAAATAGCCAGTGCAAAGGATTTTCTGGGCTGTAGCCATCCCAGATAAATGACCGCCACATGCTCCAGAGTGGCAATCATTCAACACATGTTCATCCTCCTCATGGGTGAGGCATCGCCAGAGAATAGAATCAATCCCATGTCTATACAAGGTATCATTCAGGATGAGGTAGTATTTCACATGGTGATGGATACGGCGGTGATCGTCACGTGATAAATGCAGCTGAAATCATTGTGTTTGGAGATAAATAAGCAAATCTCAATACCATGGATCGGTAGTGCTAATCAGGAACATGAATTCATCCAGAAATGAATCACTGGGCTCAGATTCCGTCAAAGCACAAGGAAGATCACACATGAGCTCGGCAAAGACCAGGGATTTATTAGATGTGGCTTTGGTGAATTCCAGATCAAAATCCTGTAGTATGACTATCCATCGGGAGTACTTTCCCCCGAGCACCTGACGAGTCACGATGTAATACATAGGGTTTTGGTCTGCCAATACCGTGGGTGTACGGAGAAAAATGTAGTGACGAAATTTTTGTACAGCAATGGCCGTGGCCAATGCTAACTTCTCCACATGTGAATATCGGGTTTCAGAATCCATAAGATTCTTACTCGCATAGTAAATCATGTGCTCTTGACTGTTGGGATTTTGCTGCACCAAAACCATAGCAATGGTAGTAGCGGAGGCAACAATATACAAGAGAAAGTCCTTTGAATAATCTGGGGGGAATAATGAGTCAGAGTGTGTTTGAGATTATCAAAGGCGCGTTGGGCTTGGTCATCCCAAAAGAACGGGGTGTCCTTTTTAAGGAGACACATATAACTGTGCGTTTTCTCTACGAAATTGCACACAAAATGGCGGGGAAAGTTTGCCTTCCCTTGCAAACTTTGGAGTTCAAGGATATTAGTTGGGGCTGGTAGAGCTAAAATGGCGGCAATTTTCAAGGGGTCAGTCCAGATGCCATCCTTAGAGACCACAAATCCTAACAAACGTCCCATCTGAATGCATAAAACACATTTATGTGGATTGAGCCATATATTATAATGATGACATCTTAGGATAATGTCTCTAAGATGACCAGGGTGGTCCTCCCGTCGCTGTGAATGAGCAGGGAGGTCGTCAAGGTACAATTCAACAATATGTTTAATATTGTGAAATGCATAGGACATCGCACGTTGGAATGTGGCTCCATAATTTTTCAAGCCAAAAGGTAACTTCTTATATGCAAAGGTTCCCCATGGAAAAATGAATGTCATCTTGTGCTGATCGGTGGGTAATATCTCAATCTGATTATAGCCAGAGAAGCCATCCATAAATGAGAAGATCACTTCCAGCACAGTTGTTGATAATCTAATCGATGTGTGGAGTAGGAAATTTGTCCTTGGGACAAGCTTTATTAAAATCCCTAAAATTGATACAGACTCTAATGGTGCCCTGCTTTTTATTGTCAGGGACAACGTTCGATACCCATTCCATCAGGAGTACGGGATAAATAAACCCAGCTTTGAGAAGTTTCTCTATTTCAACTTTAATAACTACGACCTTCCATGGATGGAATTACCTTAGTTTTTGCCTGATAGGCTTAGCCGTGGGATAGGTTTTAATCTCGTGGACCACAATGGATGAGTCAATCCACGACATTTCTTCATAGGACTAGGCACAAATATCATGGGATTATTTGAAAAGTGCCTTGTATGCTTCAGATTCATCTGCAGAGCAGTTCTGCCCAACATGAACATGCTCGATGGTACCAGGATTGGCTGATATGTCAATCGAATTTGTCTGAGTAATGTTGCAAAGGTTTCCTTCATAATCTGTGTCTTGCAACAATATGGGACTTTGGGGTACGTTAACAATATCAACAGGAAAGATGGATGCGTAATCATGGTTAACCAAACTGGGGTTGGGGAGGAACATGGATCTATGATGGTGATCCTCCCAAATGGACTCATCTGTACTCATGATCTCCATAATGGACTCGTCGAAAGGAAAAGTCTTAGAGAGATAATATAGAACAGGAAGAGATGGTTCTAAACAGTAAGGTAAATGGTAAGGATCCGAAGCCACTAGATGAAGGTCATTAGTGTGATCATCGGAAAGGGTTTGAATGGTGTCATACATTGCTTCATGTGAACTCAACGAGGTGGACTCAACAGCTTATTTTCCCTTAGGCTCACAAATAAAATGATGCAATCATATGGACTATCACAGTATCCGTGTTAGGAGGAGTGGATGGAAAAATCCCCATAAGGGATGAGTCCTTCAACATGCCTACCCCAATCGACTAGTAAGGAGGAGGGGACTGGCCTAACATGGGGATGTTATTAGTCATAGAGGTAATAACATCTGACATACAGAAATCAAGCTGGTCAATGGTAACAATTCTCCCTAGATGTGAAAATTGGACTGTTCGAAATACTGTCGAAGCGACAACAGTCATGGCATAAAACTAATTTCTTCCTAGAAGCAGTTTGTAATCTAACGGGGCATCTACCACTTCTACTTGAATAGAAACGGTTTTTCCCCCAAGCTTGATTGCAAGGGATGATATGAGACCATGGGGTTGGAAACCTCATCCATCAAAGGCCTTCAAAGTCATAGGTGATGTTATAAGCTTGGGAGAGCCAAGAGCTTTCCAACAAGACAGAGACAAAACCGAGGTCGAAGCTCCTTCATCTAGTACCGTTCTAAAAACCTTCTTTCCAACTACTTTCGTAATGATTTGAAAAGCAAGTTTATGAGGTATCCTAGACTTATAGTTCTCAATATTGAAATGAATCAAACTAGTATTATTCGGTTTTAAAGCTCCTAACGCCGTTAACAGATTTTTGCGTTGTATAGGACAACTTTGGAGTACTTCTAAGGTAGACATTGCACAAGGTGCCTGAGCGAGATCTTCAACTACATTATAAAATTGAGCAGCTCAGGAATTAGGGTTAAATACAACCTTCCAAAGAGTACTCTTGGGTGGACACAAAATCATCTCGAGAGTAGGCTTCTCGATGGTTAGGGGGACAGTAGACAAGGATTCCGAAGAACTCGTAGAGGGAGCTTTCCCTAAAGAAGAATGGTCTTATTTCTTGTCTATGGGTTTGTCATAATTCTGACTATGAGTTTGTAGACTAATGGTATCCGAGGACATCATACGAATTTCCTCTGACGAACTAGAGTTACCCTGATTAGACATGTGGTCTATCAGTTGTTGTTGAGATGGAAAAGGATTCGTGAGTACTGCGGGTGTGGGATTTGATTTCAGGAATTGGGAGATTTCATCCCGACGAGGACACTCTTTTGTGAAATGGTCACCTCCGCATAGTAGACATGGATATTTTGCTTTTCTCTTCCTTTTATCATTATCGTTGTTGGTTGGTCTTGGATTTTCCTGTTGGTTTTCGGGTTTTTTATTCTTATTTTTACCTTTCTTTTTATTATTATCCGAGGTTTGAGTACTTTGAATAGAATTTACCTCGATGGAAACCTTAGGAGTCGAAGGAGTAGGGGTGGTATTTTGGGGTTGCTTGGTAAGTTTTGCTGCTGACGGGGACTGGATTGAACCAACATCCCATCAATAGGTACCTCTGCTGGTGGCTTTGCGGGATCGATGCTTGGGCGAGGAGCTTGAGGAATCAAGTCATAAAGAGTTCCAGATTGGGAATAGACCAAGTCTAGATATTGGGCTTGACTAATAGCCTACTCTTCAGTAACGGCACTACCCATAGCCACATCTCGGGAAATTGGAGGCAACAAAGATTTGGTGAACCAATCAGCTAATAACTGATCCAGAATAGGGGCCTTAATAAGCGTTCTTCACCTTCTCCACTCATGGATATGATTGGATATGTGGGTGGAGGTGTTCTGTCCCAGAGAAGTTAAGAGATTAGTACACATTTCATAATGGATAGGGAGCTGAAAGTGTGTAAGAAACACATTTGCCAAGGAGCCAAAATCCACAAACGAATGTTGTGGAAGTTCAATGTACCAATTCGTGGGTGTACCAGTCAAAGTTCGCTGAAAAATTCGTAACTGAACTGAATCATCCATGAGGGAGTTTGAAGAACACCATAGGTGGAATGTCATGACATGATTTTTTGGATCGTCTCCCTACTTCCCATCGAACTTTGGGATGTCCGATGGTAACTTTACTGGAATGGGGGGCCACGATGGATTGTGTCGAATGGGGTCATTAATCAACTTGGACAAGTCAGGCAAGTCCAAAGTTGCTAGGAAAGGTAACTGACGGTTAGGTTGCACATACTGGTAATATTGATATGGCATATAATTACTAGTAGGACCGTAAGTAGACTTATAAACAGGTTGTTGTGATGAAGAACTACCGAAAAATCCACCCGCATGGGGTTGTTTTCCGGGATCAGGACTGTTAGGACCACCAGGGCCTCTAGGACCACCAAGACCATTGGGACCACTAGGCCCTCCATGGCCGCTAGGAGGTAAACCTCCAGATCCTCTGAAACCACTAGGAGGAGGGCCACCAGACCCTCCGGGGTCATTAGGGGGAAAGCCACTAGGCCCTCCAGGACCATTAGGACCATAAGGAGGAAAGCCACCAGGACCTCTAGGGCCATTGGGACCACCAGGACCACTAGGAGGTGGACCACTAGACCCTTCGAGGCTGCTGGGAGGTAAACCTCTAGAGCCTCCGGAACCACTAGGAGGAGGACCATTAGGGGGAAAGACACCAGGCCCCCCAGGACCTCCAGGACTATTAGGGCCATAAGGAGGAAAGCCACCAGGCCCTCCAGGACCATTAGGCCCCCTAGGGGGAGGACCTCCATGAGGCGGTCCTCCGACACCTCCCATAGTATGTATGGGTATCCCCTCCATAGCTGGTATGTAAGACTAGCTAGGCTACCCCCATGGCATAAAAGTAGTACTAGGGTATGGAATTCCAGCATAAGGAATTCCTATAGGATTGGGTGGATAATTAATATTTCCTACGGGTATTTGATAACCATAACCTCCAGAAGATTGAATGGTTACAGGTTGTGCCCCCAAGGGCTGACCTTAACTGAATGGGGGATTAACCACATTAGTATGGGTGGGAGGGACATAAACTGTAGATTGTTCTATATTAGAGTTCTATCCTTGATTGGGTACAATCCCGGTGCTAGATAGCGTAGGTCATGTCGGGGGTTTCCCCCCGGCACTAGAAGGTAATGACGAAACAGGAATTGAAGGTTGAGCCCCAGGTGCAGAAAACCTGGGAGGATTAGGAACAGATGTAACATAGGAGGTGGTGGGGTTGGAAATTTATCCTAGGTTGTGTGGAGTCACTGTGCGATCTATAATCAGTTCAATGGGTCTCATAGAATCAGAAAGTGAACGATATCCCATAGGCACACCTGCAAAACATGGTGGTGGTGTGCCTAATATATCATCTATTTTCTTCTCAATCTCCTATGCACAGAGAATGGCTGCATGGTATTGTCTACATTCTTCTTCATCTGGAGAAACTTCTTGAGAAAATTTTAAACGGGTGCCAAATGAGGCAATGGCCTATCCTATAGAGGTATCCCAAAATGGAGCATTGGGACCATAATCCGGATGGGTAGTATCATCAACATGACCTTCTATGGGAGAATGGAATGAGGTATTTCCCCGAGAAGGTTGTTGGACCAAAGGAGACGAGTGTGAAGAATATGGTCCTCCACTTTCTGCACCCACATTATCTCCCACTTGGGAGGTGGTAGTAGCTCCTTGGTCGATAGCTTCCATTCGACTTTCTCCTGAAACAGGAATAAAATTGGGTGGCAAGCCCCGTACTCTTGTGGACTGTCTTAGCTCAGTCAGTTTGTACAGTTCCTATCTAACCTAGGGTCTGAAAAAATAGAAAACACACCAAAAAATTTCCCTACTCAAGCTATAGGTCAAACAAGCAAACTTAAAATGACAGGAGGAACTCAGATAGTCAGGTCTCTCACCAGGATTTTCAAGAAGGTGCCACTCACGATATACCTCTAGGCTACGTGCATAGTAATCTCCCTGAATGTTGTTTTCGGTGTATGGCTCCAAGCAATACAACCAAAGGGATTTTCTCAGATGGATAAGGTATCCTAGTGGGGTCTCGCGATATACTCAAGGTACGTGGGAGCTCGAATCAATAGTAGTGCTATCTAATGCATAACCGTACACAAGGGGCCTTCTGATATACAATCGAGTACATGAAGTACCTTTATATATACCTCAAGGGTACGTGAAAGGCCGTTCGATATACCGATGATACGTGGAAGAACCGCGCGAGTCCCGGGATGTAATGTGGACAAATAACGACATCTCCTACACTTAACAAAGCCCGACCATGTCTCTAACCTATCACTCAAATTGCTATGTAAATTTTAACCTATAACTACTATTAATTTTAAAGTGGATGGTTAGGTGAATGCATGGTGTTTTGATAGAAAAATTAAAACCATGCAATATGCGTATGCAAATATTTCACTTTATCGTTCGGTATGCCTACCTACGGGAGGGAACGGCAATATTTTATTCTATTTCAAAACCAAAAATACTTCCAAACAACAATCTTGAACACAAAATCAAATACAAGCGCACTTTCCAAACTGATTTCTCTTTTCTGAAAGCAATAAGAAGGGGAAGAGTCTCTTTTCCTAAAAGAAAAACAAGAAGCACACTACATGCATATGCACTCAATTTTTCAATTTTTCTTAAAACATAGATAAATCTAACTTAAAACTACCATATTTTTATTTTGATGAGATAGTACTAAATGCATAAGAGACAAAAGAACATAAAGAGACTGAAAGCTTGTAAGGCCAATCAGACATCCAATGTCTAATGCTCAATGATGATAACCTAATCTTAGTCAAAAAAATTCTTTTTTAAAGGAGGGAAAAAGAAGTTCTCTATGAAAAATAAAAATGAAACCAAGATGCTAATCAAATGTTTTTCTTTCAGTCTATATAGCAGAAATGAAAAGAGATCTTACTAACACCCCAAGCTTTTCAAAAAACAAGAAATCCTTTCACAATCACAACCAACAAGCACAGAAGTGAATGAACAATCAATAAGCCTAATCTAGTTTTTGAATTTTCCAATCAAACCAATCTTTAATCATAAAATTTCAAACCACAAGCATCGGATTCTAACACACAAGCCTGACAGTGTAGGGCTGAAAGCAAATCAACTCAAATTTTTGCAAAAAATGAGAAAAAAATGGTCTTGGAATAAGGCCTACCTGGCACCGTGCTACAGGGGTCTTGACAGAGCGGTTCTGGACCAGCATCGCTTCTTGCCAATAGGGCTCAGGCAGTGGCACCGCGTGCTGCTAACTAGGTTCAGGCGGTGGCACCGCTTCTCGCCAACTGCATAAGAGCAGTTCCCTATATAAATCCAAAACACAAAGGAGAACGACAGATCAAGTAAGAAAAATATCAGATCAAGGTAAAAATTGATAGATTGAGAATAAAAAAGAGCATAAAAGGTCGAAATAATTCAGATCTAGACAGATCTGGAAGTTTCAAACCAAATTTCACTAACTTAGATAGCAGATCTGACTAAAGAGAATTGGAGATGGAGCCTGGATTTGGACAAGAGTTGAAGAAATGAGGAAGATCGGATCAACTGATACATATATATATTCCCTAGAAAAGTCACTAGATTTGTAAGCAGGAATATTTCACCTTCTACAGACAGAAGTTGTTCCTCTAGTATGAATGGTTCAGATCCAGAATAAATGAGTAAACGACAAAAGATCAGGACCCTCCCTGGATATTGTAGACACCTAGAATGCTGCTTCGATAGTGAACCTATGTACTTGCAACCATATCAAACATGCAAACACATCAAAGCTACCAGAACATCATCTACTTATCCATGTTAGTGACTAAGGAATCTAACAACATGTACATGCGAAATCAAAACAACAGTAATGTGGGACGGAAATCAGCTTTGCATTAAGATTCATGGAGAAGTTTACAACCAATTAAGCCTTAGTGTCGACATGCATCTCCATGAAACCAACACTTCATCCCCATAAGCTCCAACTTTGCTCTCTATGCTCTCAAATGGATTGGGCCAAGTGGTCAATCCAACAGCATAACAATACCTCTATAGTTCTCCCCCTCAACCATGGACATGACCTTATATTTATAAGGCTCAATGGATAGGAATGGTTGAGAGATTTGTGGATGAGGTGGCCTCTAAGATCATATGATGGGGGATCTCGAGCTCAACTAAGCCACAATGATAGGGATAAGGGAGAACATGAGGCTCATGCTCTAGAAGCCTCAAGAAACTTCTATTTTTCCCATTTTATTGAGGGTACCGCTTTTCTCCTCTTATGACAGAGCGGTTTAGGTTAGAAACCCTTATGGAAAAAAGGCCACAGGTGGTGGCACTGCTTATGGCAAATAGGATGAAGGTGGTGTGAGTAAGGTACCGCTCATGGTTAACAGGGAAAGCACGGTGTTGATTATTTTCATGTAAGATTGACAAACAACATGGGTTTCCACTCCAAGTGTTGGGATTAAGGGAAAATATGTAAGTCAAAGGTCTTATCACATGGTGGTGACAGGATTTGGGTATAACAAGGAGTGACCATATTTTATGTGCATTTAAAAATAGTCTATGGTCGATAGAATCTGCTTAAAACTTTAGTATTCTCTTTGCCTTGGAAAACCAACGAGTATTAAACATATATACCAAAATGAACTATGACCACTTATTAACATCATGACGGGATTGTCGACCCAGCCAATAATTTAATTGATTCAATAAAAAATAGGTAAAAGATAAGAGGATATATCATTGATAATATAGGTAAAATGAAAGAGATATAGTCAACTTGAGACATATCAACGACTGTAGTCATAGTAATATGAGTTGTTGGTGAGTGCAGCACAGAAGATGATCAAGATCAAGAACCTGCGTATGCGAAACAAATGATAGAGGTAGCTTTATAATAAAGATGCTTGATAAAGAATAACATCAGAATGTTGGATTTATCTATTGCGTATGAATGATTTCTATAAATACGGTGATGTTACGTCGGTGGAAGGAACCCTATCAGCATTGAGTAAGGAACCATGTCGGCGTTGAGTACAACACTCTGTGGGAATCAATACAATTTTTTCATCGACTAATCCAGAGAAAGCTGACTATAGTCTGTCCCAGCTTATTCATTGACGATATATCCATTGATTGGTGTTCATAAATTTTTCTAAAAGATAAATTTTATGTGTGCATCAAATATCATTCGAAGGTAGAAATATTGCAAGCCACTACTATGATTGGTTGGTGTTATTCTTGTGGATCGTGCAAAAAATGTTACTACTATGTTGGACAAATTATATATGCAAGACAACACTGACAAATCTTATGTTGCTAATATGTTCAAATCTTTTTCAACCGACTAATAGTTCAAATATTCCGACAGAGACTTTCTTCCACTTGCAAAGTTTCTTCAACACCAGGAAATCCCACGCCACCTTCACCTTGATAAATTTTCCCAATGATAGGATTGCAAGTGGAATCCAACTCTTTCAATTTGTCTTCAAAATCTTCCTTCTCCACCAAATAGTTCCCATCCATCCAGTTGATGATTGCATCGACTACTTCCTCAAATGACTATCAACATCGTATGACTTCTGGTTGAGACAGGTAGCATTGGAGGGCGCCTGTGGAATTCATGGGAGACTCTGGCTGTCGGCAGCTTGAAGACAGTCTGTATGCCACACACATGAGCAAGCAGTCTTCACACTTTCTTTATGCACACACATGCCGTCTTTAATTTCATGGGTGTTTGCAGGTTTTTCTATGTCTCACATTTCTTTTCAAGTTCGAACCGTCTCCATCCGCTGCTGCTGTCACCCAGACCGAACGAAGAATGGCAACGACGCCAGATGTTGAAAGCTAAGCTTTCACATACATTAAAACATGTAGTAAATGTTCATATACAGCCATAAAATACAAATACTTGGGAAGGGACGTCCAATCCACCTTTGTATTCATATTTGATGCTTATTTATACATTATGAGATAGGTTGGGGCGGTTGTACCCGCTCCAACTACTCATTTGTTAATATCCATTTATCCTTTAAACTATATAATTACATGATGACATTTAGGAGGTACGTTACCCCATCTACAGGGATGCACTGGTAGGACACACATACACATTTCTATGTGATCTGTGGTGTACGAAGACTTGCTCAATATTTCTGACCATGAGCAAGATAGGATCAGGTTCACAGAATCACATGATGAAGTTGAACAAATTTGGTAGAGACTCCAGTAATTCAAGAAGATGGAGATCAATATGGAGTCTACCAAACAAACAAAGATAAGTATTTGAATCATCATTTCCCATATATTTATATGTTCAAATATGTGTACATAGATATGTTTCTAGATTAAGGAAATGTATAGTAGAATATTTGTAATGTACTACTAATATGCAGGTGATGGGTAAGTGGCTTATGTTGTTGTACAATGTTCCATTGCTACTTATGAAATAATGTCTTGGCAAGATGGAAGACATATATAAAGTTACTGTATATAGATGATTGTTGCATTAGCGAAAGTAGTTGCATGATTATATATATCTTTATGCCATGAGAATTTTTCATTATGAATATGTTACAAAATGTTTCTAATCATACAATTGTATTTGACTAATAGGAAGGATTGTATGCAATCACCTACAAGAGAATAAATGATGAAGTTGTGGATGTACGATATAGTTGCGAATAAGAATGATACAGTTATAGATGCACAAAAGAAGAATGATGCAAGTTGTGAATGTACGATACCATTGCAAGAGAAGAATGTTGCAGTTACATATGCACAAAATAAGAATGATGCAAGTTGTAAATGTACAATGCAATTGTGGATGTACAAGAAGAGAATATTAAAGAACAAGTTGCAGAAAGGAGCTGTAAAGCTTAAGTATGTTCCTACAGAGTAACAAGTTGCAGATGTGTTGACTAAGCCTCTGGATCGTGTAAAGTTTAAATACTTTCGAGATAAGCTTGGTGTAGTCCAAAATGACCTCTCTCGAAAGAGAGAGTGGCAGTAGATGGAAGAAGGATGCAGTGTTGGTAGCTCAGTCTAGAGTAGAGTAAGTCTAGCAAGGACTGTTGGCCCGAAAGGGTTAGTCAGACGAGGGATGTTGATCCTAGGGGGATTAGTACTTCTAGCTAGATTAGCTTAACCCAAGAGGGTTTGTAAGCCAGGACAAGGCTTGTTGGTCCCCATGAAGATTCATCTATCTAACTAGGATTGTTGGCTCGAAAGGGTTAGTAATTTAGACAAAATTATTGGATGGATCTACCAGAGAACTCACTGTGATGCTACTCCGATATAGTTAGAGGGCAAGATGTATCTTCAGTATTGTTATACTAATGAGTGTTGAGATGATTGCTTTAATATTTTTATACTGATTATTGTTGAGATGTTTTCTTCAGTATTGGTACACTAATGATAGTTGAGATGATAGTTTCAATATTGTTATACTGATGATTGTTGAGATGTTTGCTTCAGTATTGTCATACTGATGATTAATGAGATGTTTTCAGTGTTGTCACATTGATGATCATTGAGATGATTACTAAGATAGTTTTAGTATTCCTATACTAATGTAGAAGGATCAATATTTTCATATTGGTGTTGTTTAGATGATTGTTGAGAGAGTTTTAGTATTCTCATATTGATATGACAGACTCAATATTTTCATACTGATGTTGATTTGGTAGGTTCAATATTTCTACAATGATGTTGATAAGACAATTTCATTTTTCTATACTGATGATGCTGAGGTAGTTTCAGTATTTCTATACTGATATTGATAAGATAGTTTTAGTATTTCTATACTGATGATGGTGAGTTTATTTTAGTATTTCTATATTGATGTTGATAATGATGTTGCTTCAACATTTGTATCTTGATGTTGATGTTGTGGTTATGGTCCCAACACCTTGTATTGATGATGTTGATATGGTTGTGGTGCCATCGCCCTTTGCTGATATTTTTAATGTGGTTGAAATCACAACAATTTTATGTTGATGATGATGATGATGTTCCAACATCTCTATGTTGATAATGCAGATGATGATATAGAATTTATTGATGATGTTGCTTTTTCACTAGCATGTTAATGATGTTGTTGTTGTTTTAGTATTCACATACTGTGTAACACCCCAGTTTTGACCCCATTTGCATTAAAAATGTATATGATGTATATATTGTAATTAATCATGGTGTGGAGATCAAGGAAAAATCCCCACCATCGATTTAGCATTTTACGTTTTGGCAATTAAAATCGATGATGATGGTATATTGTGCTAGCTAGGCACGTTATAATTTTGGACATAATGTAAATATGCAATTTAATTAAATATACCCACAACCAGCTATGTAAATGCAACATTAAAGAGATGGGGGCATGATTTCCTAAGGATAAGGGGGGGGATATTCAAACCTTTGAGCCAATGGGGAAAAGCCAAATGTCAAAGGGAGAACCCATCAAAACTGTCAACTACCCATTTCTTGTCTTTTTCCCGAATCATTTATTTCTGCTAGAAATTGGTTGAGGTAGATATTGTATGGGAATGGAAAGAGTATAGGAAAAAATTCGAATTGGGAAGAGCACCCATTTTTGAAAAATGTGTTTTGATTCCTTGGGAAAGTAAAAACCCAAAAACATCTGCCCATTCTAGCATGCATTCACATTTTCATCTTTCCTCGCATTTTTTGAGAGTTGTTGCATGTTTTTCATCATCCATCCTTCATTCATGTGGAGCTCTCACGCAGCTGAACCTTCCTGGGTTTTTATCCTTCACGTTTTTAGTTGTTTCCTCATTTTTCCATGCCCAGGAAATTTGTTTTTTGGTTTCTGAGTGAATGGCCAGTAAGGATTCACGATTTTGGGGTTCATAGCAATCGTTTTGGCTCATGCAATTCCCAGAATCATTGCTGAGTTCAAATTTCTCACCCAGAGGTCGATTTCTCCATTTTAACATTCCGTTTTTTGTTGAAAAATGTTTTTACTCAACCCAGAATCTTGTATCTTGCTGTGTGTGCATCTTTTGTTTTGGTCTGAACTGGTTTGGAGTGGAATTGGGTCTGAACTATCTTGATAAACCTAGTGTAGGAAGGAACCTCATAGACATATCTAGAGGGGCTGGTTTTCTTCTTTGCACATCCTGAAGAGAAATGCAAGGGAAGGCATAGCTCGAGGGACTGTGTAGCAGAGAAGGGGATTTTTCCTTGTGTTGGGTGTGTAGATTTCTTAGAAGCCAAGCTAGATTTGGTTCAGGTGTCCCTAGCTTTGTGGTTGAGCTCACTAGCTTAGCAGTTCAAGCTTTCCATCTCCCTAGAATCCTGATAAACCCAACTGTGTTTGGCTTTGCTATGTTTTGATGTGTATATGGCTATGTGTGAGCCTGTTGTAGTTCCCTTATTCCTTGTGGGAATCATGCCCAACTCGGGGGTGGCAGTGGTGCTGAGATATTGATGAGCACACTGGCCTTTGGTTGGATGGAACATTGCAGCGACGTAGCTGGTTGTGGGAAAAACTTCTTTCAAGATAAGTATTCTTGTCTATTTTATCTCTGAAAGTATATCTGTTTATGAATTAATATGAACATGTTAAATGCTTGAATGGAATGTATGTTTCTTTTGTTGTATGTTAATGATTTATGCATCTGTACATGTTGTTAGTTCAATGCATTTCATTTTATGTTCATGGGGCTAGCTTGCCCGGATATGATAGCAACATAGTCGCATCCTCTCTCTGGTAGAGGAGTGGGGATGTGACATACTGACGATGGAGATGATGATGTTTTAGTATTTACATACTGATGATGCATATGTTGATGTTTCAGTATTTACATACTGATGATGCAGATGTTGATGTTTCAGTATTACATAGTGATGATATAGATGATGATGTTTCAGTATTTACATATTGATGATGCAGATGATGATGTTTCAATATTTACATACTGATGATGCAGACGATGATTTTTTAGTATTGCATATGATGTATGAGTATTCACATACTGATGTTGAAAAAGAGATTTAGTATTCACATGTTGCTGTGGTAGAAGCAGATTCAATATTCATATACTGATATTATAGAAGAAGGTTCATAAGATGATTTAGTATTTACATACTGATGTTGAAGAAGAAGATTCAGTATTCACATACTAGTATGGCGAAAGAAGATTCAGTATTCACATACTGATGTGGCAGAAGATGATTCAATATTCACATACTGATGTTACAGAAGAAGGTTCAAAAGAGGAATCAATATTCATTTACTGGTGTTACAAAAGATGATTCAATATTCACATACTGATGCTATAGAAGATTATCTAGAAGATTATTCATATGATTCAGTATACACATAATGATACTACAGAAGATGATCTAGAAGATGATTCGGTATTTATATACTGATAGAAGATGATTCAACACGTACAGAAGCTGATTCAATATTTACATACTGATATTGCAGAAGATGATCCCACTGAGATTGATGATGAAGATGTATGATGATGTTTGAAAACTTCCTATGACATATAGAGATTCACCAATCAGTTGTACAATTTTGATGATGGTTGTTGTTGATGTAGAATACCTTCCTAGTTAAGAGGGAGTGTTAAAGTATTGTAACTTCGGAAGATATTTTATTGTAATTTTGTTGTATTCTCCTTTGGAGATGTTATTCCTCCATTCAGAGATGTCCTTGATGTAATTGGTCATGCAAAAGTCATGAGGTAAACCCTCTGTTGTAACTCGAGGAAATGGTACCCACATAAGTAATATATAAAATGTATTTTGAGTCTCCCAAGGTAGGCCAGTCCTAATTAGGGAACCTAGCTGACCTAGTTAGTTATTTGAGGAACTCACCTAATGAATATAAATAGGTGAGGCACCTCTCTCATTCTTACACATCTTACACTATGGAATATGAGCAACTATTCTTGTTGCAGGGGTTTTACACTGTCTTGGTCGAATTCTATACTGATGAAATTTTGCGGGGTTTTCCCCCTTGCGGTTTCCCCGAGGAAAATCTTGTGTTCTCTTGTGTTGTTTATTTTGTCTTTATTTCAATGATCCTTTGCTTATGGTTATCATGTTATGATGCTAAATTTTGTTAGATATTGTATAACCATTAAAAATATAACATCAATAAGGAACAATTTGTTGGCTCATTTTGAGACTAGAGGTCTAGCAAAGGTCTAATGTAGTCTAGTATGCCAACATTTCGATCTTCTAAAGGAAGGAGGTCTCACCCAAGGCATGCTTGATGTTGGATTTAAATAATTTGTAGAGAAATAGGAAACAATAGTGGTGTATATTTTATTAAACAATTCATTATTAATGAATCATATTAGGTGGAGAAGTAGAAGAAATTATTCATGACACATAATTAAGACTAGTAAATCATTCATATAGGGAACAATCACAAAGATTTATGCATAACCAATAACTATTCCCATCATATTACTGGAATACCAACAACTACGTCATCTAACAAAGTAGAGCATGTCTCATGGCTACAACCAACCAAAATTGAGCTATCTCCATTATATTAATAGGATACCAACAATTACATCATTAAGCGAAGCACATAGTGCATGGCTACAACAAACTAAAATATAAATCACAAGAATACAACATAATAAATCTATAAATACTATGGAAATTGAACCCAAGAGATAGAACAATTACACTCACAAAATTGCTAATCAAACATGCAAAATTAACATCAAAGGAGACTGAAATTGGAGCATAACACTAATCTGTATTGAATAAGTGTACAATATCCAACCTTGTGAAGTAATAGGCTGCTGCAATATATAATTACATGAGAGATTTGAATGCATAAGGATGCCATTCGAAAAGGTCAAAAACTAGGCTTACTAAATCTAGTCAAATCCCCCATAGGTGCATAAAGCAGTTTCCAAATCCACCAAGATGCTCACAAATTGGATAAGTCAAGTAGGAAAGATAATGAGGGATGGAAAGGCAACTCATACATGATTTTATTGGGAGAAAAGGAGGGAGGATGATGTGGGAAAAAAACAAGTCAACTACACCTAGTCTAGATTTTCCTTTTGCCTTAATTCTCAATAAAACAGGCAGCTTTTCAAAAAAAGTAGATATGCGCTTTGGAGGATCTGGAATAAAGAAAACATGCTAAATATGGTTTCCAGGAGGTTTCCCAAGCGTTCCATGACTCAATTTTAGCAATTGTTGACTTCTAAGACATGTAGAAGGCAACTAGCATAGAGTGGAATCTAGGAGACTAGGTAATAAGACAAAAATGATTTAATTAATGTATAAGGTAGGTAGCTATGGGTTGATTATTCTAACAAATACAACCATATATCCTAGAGGGTTTTGATAGAATATTCTAGAAGAACAAGAGAAGTACAATTATCATCCACCAAGCTATGATTATTTTAGGCCTCTAATCTTAGATACAAAGGTCATTAATGATGTAATGTCTTTTAGGATCTGTGTGAATGGTCCTAAGAAAACTAAAAGTAATGCATATCCACTACACATTATGCTTGTGTACACTGGATTAAATTTGACTCTCCCATTCAAGATGACCACATACATATGATTCTACAACATATACCTCAACATGGACCATTCTACCTTTCATAAGCTCTAAGATTGCTTCAAAACTTAACACTAACACCATTCATTCATGGTGATAATCACTTTCATATTCAATATAAAAAGTTTATCCTTATGTTGATTATTTAAGTATCTCCCATTTCTCATAATTTAAAGATGTCTCTTTGTGAATACTACCATGTATATCACACCCTATTTGTACATAATTCCTTGTATACTTTTGGAACACCCCAGTTTTGACCCCGTTTGCATTAAATGTATATGATGTATGTATTGCAATTAATTGTGGTGTGGATCTAAAGGCAAAATCCCCACCATCGATTTAGCGTTTAATGTTTCGGCGATTAAAATCATTGCCAATGGTATTTTGTGCTAGCCGACACATTATAATTTTAAATCATCATGTAAATATGCAATTTAATTAAAAACCCGCAACCAGTTATGCCAATACAACATTAAAAGAGATGGGGGCATGATTTTCCTAAGGAATAGGGAGGGAAATTATTTAAACCTTTGGGCCAATGGGGAAAATCCAAATGTCAAAGGGAGAACCCATCAAACCCTCAACTACCCATTTTGTCTTTTTCCCCAATCATTAAATTTTGCTAGAATGTGGTTGAGTTAGTTATTGCATGGAGTGGGAAGAGTATGGGCACAAATTCGAATTTGGGGAAAACCCATTTTTGGGGAAAATCAATTTTGACTTTTGGGGCAAGTAAACACCCAAAATGCATGCCCATTTGGCCATACATCCATGTTCTTCATTTTTCCTCATGTAGGGAAGCTTGGGAGTTGTTTTACCTCCACAATTTTTCCTGTGGTATGTTCTCCTTCATGATTTGGGCTCCTGGGCATTTTTCCTCATCATCATTCACCCACATTGGGGCTCTCTCAAGAGGTTAGGAATTGTCTGTGTGTGAATTTAGTTTTTGGGTTGTTGTTTTGTGTGTTTTTCCCTCACATGGGCAGTCATTTCTTCATTCTCCTGGGTTGTGGATTCGTTTTTGTAATGATATGTGGTTGGGTTTCTTTCCCCAACGTTTTTGTTGCATTTTCCCTACTGATTGCCAAGCTAAAAATCATTTTTGAATTCCCAGGGATTTGGAGGAGAGACCACATTCTCTTGGTTGTGTTTGAATTCTTTTTTGGCCATGTTAGGGCCAAAACGTCCCTGGGAAATTGAATTGCTATTAGGGGTTGTTCTTACCCTCCTTGGCAATTCATTTTTTTGCCGAACTGTTTCCTCAACCCAGAAAGTGTGTATATTGTTGTGTATGCAATTGGTATCTGGAGTGTGTAGGAGTGGAAAGGATTCTGCTTGAGAAACATATTGTTTTGCAGGAGCCTCATAGACAGAGCTAGAGGGATGGCTCTCTTTTCTACACCCCCCTAAATAGCACTAGAAGGGAAGTCATGGCCTGAGGGACTGTGTAGTAGAGAAGGGGATGATTCCTTGTGTTGGGTGTGTTTGGATGTCTTAGGAGTCAAGCTAGTTCTGGTGTAGGCATCCTTATCTCTTCAGTGAGCCCACTAGCTTAGCAGACAGTGCTTCCATCTCTTGATAACCTGATAAACCCAACTTGTTGGCTTGGTTATGTGTTGTTGTGTACTCTTGGCCTAATAAACCCAATCGTGTTGGTTTGGCTGAGTCTTGACATATATTTGGCTATATGTTAGCCTACTTAGTTTCCTTATTCCTTGTGGGAATCATGCCCAGCTCGGGGGTGGCAGTGTTTTTGAGAGATAAAGGAGCACACTGGCCTATGGTTGGGTGGAACGTTGCAGCGACATAGATGGTTGCAGGGTGTTCTTATTCATAAGATAAGTATTCTTGTGTTTAAATCCCTGCAATTACATCTAATAATGAATTACAATGAACATGTTGAATGCTTGAATGTATGGTTTTGCTTTCACTGTATGGTAATAATGTATGCATGTTTTAGTTCAAAGCATTTCAATTTTTATCATGTGTATGTTCATGGGGCTAGTTGCCTGGATTGAAGCTGCAGTAGTCACGTCCTCTCTTCAGTAGAGGGGTGAGGACATTACAGTGTGGTATCAGAGCACACATTGCAACATGGGCCTCAATGTGCCATGAAGAGCAATAACAGAGGCAAGGTTACCCTCTTCCCAGTAGAGGAAAAATGAGAAACACAGGGAGAATTTCAAAAAATTATAAGTATGGAAAATATCGTATGACTTGAGTTGAGTCCATCTGATACGTCAAATGACTTAAGCTGAGTCCATATGATATGTCAGATGACTTAGCCAAGTCCATCTGACAAAGAAACCAAAGCCGAGAGAAAATTTTGAAAATTTCCTGAGTTTGAATTTTTGCCGAAGGTCTCGACTAGGAGGAGCCAAATGTCTCAGTTGGGTTGAGCCGAAGGTCTCGACTGAGAGGAGCCAAAGTTCTCAGCTGGGGGGAGCTGAAGGTATTGGCTAGGTGGAATTTATGGTATCATTTGGGTTGAGCCGATACATCAACTAACAACCCAAGACCCAGCTGACAAGGCAAACAGAAAGAAAAATTTTGAAATTTTTTTCTAAGTGTCAAAATCATCGAAAAATGTTTGTTTAAGTGGAGCTGAGGTGTTGGAAAGGCTCACTAGAAGGGAGTCGACGCGTTGAAAGACAAAGGAATATCGAGTTGATAAGGTGTCAGAAGACAAAGGAAGATCGATCCGATAAGGTGTTGGAAGACAGAGGAATATCGATTCGATAAGGCGTCGAAAGATAGAGGAAGATCAATCTGATAAGGTGTCGGAAGGCAGAGGAAGATCGATCCGATAAGGCGTCGAAAGATAGAGGAAGATCGATCTAATAAGGTGTCGAAAGATATAGGAAGATCAATCCAATAAGGCATCAGGAGATAGAGGAAGATCGATCCGATAAGGCATAGGAAGGGAAATGAAGATCGATCCGCCGAAGCATTGGGTGAGAAACCTAAATTTTTGTCGATTGGATGGGAAAAGATGAGTTTCTAGAAACATATTTTCAGTGGAAAAAAGCAGGATTCCAGCGGGATTTAGGGGTGTTGAAAAGGTAAAAAATGGCAAGCCCTGTTGACCCCTGTCATCCCCCTGATACTGTCGTTCTTGGTGAAAAGAAAATTCTGTGTTTTGACAAAGTTGTCAATATAGTATTTTCCAATGCAGGTAAGTAATTATGAACTCATGATATTGTTATGCAGCTAATAGTTGTGTTTATTAATAAATTTTATAGAATTATAGTCACCTTCAAAGGCAACATTCCGCATAGAGCAGTTTCAAAAATCTGTTCTTGGTTGGGCCAAGATGAGAATCGACGACATGAATGATGCACAAGACCCCTATGAGTTCGAGGAAGATGGTATGGGAGAAAATGTTAGATTTGGAAATGACGAGACAAAGTCCAGTGGGAGGATAAATCAAGAGACTCCCCCAGATATTGCAGCCACCATGAGGAGCCAAACGGTGGAGTTTCAAAGTTACAGAGAAGACAATGAAAGGACGCTTAAGGCTTAAGAAGATAAAAATCAGATAAATGCAGCTATACTATAGAGTTTGACAAACATCCAGGGATAGATAAACTCTGGGCATCAGACAGCTAATCCAGAAAGAAGCAGAAGTAGCGCCAGGGGAGATTCCTATAAAATGTCCCATGTCTCCAGGAGGGCTTCCAGGGACAGAAGGAATACTCCAGAATGGGCTGCCAGCAGGTCATCTGATTCTGAAAAACCCAATGGGGATTCAAGCTCTCCATCTCACAGGAATAAGAGGAGGAGACATTACAAGAACAATTCACGAGATGAATTCAAAAAGGCAAGGCCTCCTACTTTTAATGGTGAGTTCAATACTGGTCAAGAACCTAAGGCTTGGCTTCTTGGGATGAGGAAGTATTTCCAAGTTCAAGACTACTTCAGAAATATGAAAGCAAGGGTAGCTATATTCAATTTGGCTAGAAGAGCATCCATATGGTGGGAACACCACATACAAGTAAAGAAGGTTAATGAAAGAATAATTGTGTGGAAACAATTCAAGAAATACTTCAAGCAGAAGTATCTCTCTGATAGGTACTATGATGACAAGATTAAGGAGTTCCATGAGCTGAGATTGGGACAACATACCATGGAAGAGTATGAAAATAATTTCTTGGAACTATTGAGGTATGTTAGGTACATCAAATATGAAAAAGTGAAGATCCAGCATTTCCTGAGTGGATTGCCTCAGTCTTACAGAGACATAATTGAGTTTTATAAACCTAGAACTCTTGAAGAAGCAATAAAGAAGGCTAAGTATTGCTATGAGAAAAGAAAAGGTAAACCTGATTATCATAAGACATGGAAGGACAAAAAGAATGAGAAGTCTGACTAAAGGAAGAAAGGTTTCAAACCTTCTAACTTTAGGAATCAGCAGAAGCAACCATCACAAGCTGAGAAGCATCCAGCCAGAGCAATGGGAGAGAAACCTAGAGATCCACAGTAGAACAGGGAACCTCTCCAATGTTGGAAATGTGGAGGACCCCACATGCGCGGGAATTGTCCACTCAAGAATGAGAGTGCAAGGCCAGCTTACAACATTCAAGAAGTAGAAACAGTGGTTCAAGTAGCAAGGGCCGTCCCTAGGATTTATGCATCACTGGAGGACCTCCAGGAAAATCACCAGTCAACTGTGGTTGAAGTTGTAGGTAAGATTGTTGAGCAATATATTTCTATTTTGATTGACTTTGGTTCTACTCACAGTTACATTACTCTTAGAGTAGTAGATATTTGTGCTTTTAAGAAAGTAAAGAATATGAAATATTGGTTAGTTCAGCTAGCCACTAGAACTAAGAGGAAGGTTAGTGAAGTGGTAGAGAAATGTCCATTGGTCATTAATGGATTGGTCACTTGTGTCGATATGACTGTTCTACCACTTGGTTCCTATGATGTTCTCATTGGAATGGATTGGTTAGAAGCTCACATGGTAAAGCTTGATTGTTACAATAAGACTTTCGAATGCATGGATGAAGAAGGGAACCCAGTAGTGGTAAGAGGTATTCCAAAGGTGATATTTGTGAGGCAGATTTCAGCCATGCAGTTGAAGAAGTTATGTAGGAAAGGTTATTAGTTGTATGCAACTCATATTTTGGAGGCAATAGAAAATGAAACTCCTAGGTCATGAGACTTTCATGTGTTGCAGGAATTTAGGGATGTGTTTCCTGATGAGATTCCAGGGCTTCCTCCAAATAAAGACATTGATTTCACAATTGAACTTGTGCCAGGAGCGGCACCAATGTCCAAGACACCTTATAGAATGAGTACACCAGAAATGCTAGAGCTGAAGATGAAACTACAAGAGTTGTTGGAGAAGAAGTATATCAGGCCAAGCGTGTCTCCTTGGGGAGCACCAGTTCTGTTTGTAGAGAAGAAAGATGGTACAATCAGGTTGTGTATTGATTACAGATAGCTAAACAAAGTCATCGTGAAGAACAAATATCCTTTTCCTAGGATTGATGACCTCTTTGATCAAATGAGAGGAGAAAATGTATTTTCCAAGATTGACTTGAGGTCTGGTTACCATCAGGTAAGAATCAAGGATGAAGACATTCATAAGACAGCCTTCAGGACAAGGTATGGACATTATGAGTTTGTAGTGGTACCATTTGGTCTCACAAATGCACCAGCTACATTTATGTGCCTTATGAATAGTGTCTTCAATAGGTATTTGGACAAGTTTGTTATTTTTTTCCTTGATGACATTCTTATTTACTCTAAGAATGAGGAAGAGCATGAAGAGCATTTGAGATTTACATTGCAATTGCTCAAGGAACATCAACTGTATACAAAGCTGAGCAAGTGTGACTTCTATAGAGATAGAATTCAGTATTTGGGTCACATTATCTCATAAGAGGGTATATCTGTCGACCCTGAAAAGATTGAAGCCATTATGAATTGGCCTACTTCAAGAAATGTGACAGATGTAAAAACTTTTATGGGACTTGCAGGATACTACAGGAGATTCATTGAAGGATTCTCCAAAGTTACACATGCCATCACTTCTTTGCAAAAGAAGGGGATAAAGTTTGAATGGACATCGAGGTGTGAAGAAAGCTTCCAGTAGTTCAAGAATCTTCTCACCAGTGCACCAGTATTGAAGGTTGCAGACCTAGAAAAATATTTTGTGGTGTATACCAATGCATGCAGACAAGGGCTTGGAGGAGTCCTTATGCAAGAAAACCACGTGATATGTTACGAATCAAGAAACTTGAAGGAGCATGAGAAGAACTATGCCACTCATGATCTAGAACTTGCAGCCATAGTACATGCTCTCAAGATGTGGAGGCATTACTTGATGGGAAGAAGATTTTAGTTAAGGACAGACCATTGTGCCCTGAAGTATTTGTTTGATCAGCCTACTCTAAATGCTAGGAAAGCTAGATGGCTGGAGTTTTTATGTGAGTTTTATTTTGAAATCAAGCACATAAAAGTAAAATAGAGTAAGGTAGTTGATGCGCTCAACAGGAAGGTGCAGGAAATGCATGTGGAATCTCTTAGTATTTTCCAATCAGATTTGAGACAGCAGATTGTTAATCATACTGCTGGAGATGAATTGTATGAGCAGGTAAAAGACAAATTGCAGCAGCAGAGTCTTGAGAAGAGGTATGAGGGATATAATTTGGAAGAAGATGGACTTCTTACTTATAAAGGCAGAATTTATATTCCAAATGTAGCAGAGTTGAGGATAATTGTTATGGATGAGATCCATCAAGCTCCATATTCTGGTCACCCAGGATATCATAAGACAATTTCTACTGCCAGAAAGAAGTACTTTTGGCTAGGAATTAAAAAGGACATGGCTGAATATATTTCAAGGTGCATGAAATGTTAGCAGGTAAAGGTTGAGCATCAACACCTTGCAGGTTTGTTGCAGCCTTTTCTAGTTCCAGAATGAAAATGGGAAGTTATTTCCATGGATTTCATTACAGGATTGCCAATGACTTGGAGACAACAGGATTCCATCATGGTTGTGGTGGAGAAGTTGACAAAGGTAGCGCATTTTATACCTGTTAAGTCTATGCATAAGACTGATGATATTGCAAAGATCTTCATGAAGGCGATTTTCAAATTGCATGGATTGCCTAAGGCAATAGTATCTGATAGAGATGTCAAGTTCACTTCCAATTTTTAGAAGGGGTTGTTTGTAGATTTGGGTACAATTAAGTTGAACTTCAACACTTCCTACCATCCTCAGACTGATGGTCACACAGAGAGAGTCAAGCAGGTGCTTGAAGACATGCTTCGCATGTATGTGATGGATAAACCAACCAAGTGGGAATATTACTTACACTTGGTAGAGTTTTCTTATAACAATGGACAACAAGCATCCTTAGGGATGAGTTCAAATGAAGATTTGTATGGCAGGAGGTGCAGGACACTAGTGACTTGGGATATTCCAGTAAAGAGGGTTGTGCTTGGTCCATAATTTCTCAAGGAGATGGAGCAAGAGGTTGTGAATATTAGGTAGAATCTAAAAGCAGCCTAGGACAGACAGAAAAGCTATGCAGATAAGCATAGGGTGAACAGAGAGTTCAGTGTTGGGGATCATGTTTACCTCAGAGTGAGGGAAAATAAGAGTTTCTTGAATCTTGGAAGTTATGCCAAGCTATCACCAAGATATTGTGGGCCTTTTGAAGTGCTTGAAAGAATATGGTCAGTTGAATATAGACTTGCATTTCCTGCTAGCACTAGAGCTCATAATGTTTTTCATGTTTCTTTTCTTAAGAAATATGTATATGATCCTAACCATGTGATAAATTGGGATGTGATCTAGGTGGAACCCAAAGGAGAGTTCCAAATCGAGCCAATGCGTATCCTCGACAGGAAGGTCACAATGCTCCAGAACTGAGCCATAGGGCAGGTAAAGGTGCAATGGGAGCACTACAGTCCTGAAGAGGCTACATGGGAGATGGAGAATGCCATGTGATTGTCACATCCATTTTTGTTCAATTCTATGAAACACTGAGGCGGTACCAGTGTAGCATTTTATTCAATTTTGTAAAGCACCAAGGATAGTGCTATTGAAGGGGGAGGGGAATGTAACACCCTGGTTTTGACCCTATTTTCATTTAATGTATATGATGTATGTATTGTAATTAATCATGGTGTGGATGTAAAGGAAAAATCCCCACCATCGATTTAGCGTTTAATGTTTCGGCAATTAAAATCGTTTCCAATGGTATTTTGTGCTAGCCGACACATTATAATTTTAAATCATCATGTAGATATGCAATTTAATTAAAAAACCACAACCAGCTATGCCAATGAAACATTAAAAGAGATGGGGGCATGATTTTATTGAGGAATAGGGAGGAAAAATATTTAAACCTTTGGGCCAATGGGGAAAAGCCAAATGTCAAAGGGAGATCCCATCAAACCCTCAACTACCCATTTCAGCCATTCTGGATTTCATTGCAAGAACATAGTAACAAGCTTCATGCCAGTTGTGAAGCATATCTTCAACCAGATTGCATAACATATTTTTGACAAGCCAGTAATGATTTACTTGGCTTCCTCCCTATGCAAAGGCCAGATGCTAGTTGAGGACCCTCCCCTCCCAGTATTCAACAAGGATGTGGACTTGAGGTGAGATATGATTCTCATAGTCTTCAGTGATTTTCATACTGCACCCACGCTGGGATTTTCCCCTGCTCGAGATAGTGCGGTGCGGTGTTCCCCTCTAACTCGACATGATAGTTATATTGGACATCAGCTGAAGGAGAAGGAGAGTGTAGAGGTCGCAGGAACCTGCAAATGGAGCCCTGCAAGAATACCCTTGCCAAACAAAGGCACCACCTTGAGACAGAGGCCAAATTCCCAAGCGCTCTATGAACTCTGAATTGCTCAAAGCTAAACCTACCCCAACAAAGATATTGAAACCATTCTCCATGGCGAAGATAATCTCCCGCTGATCAACCCAAGTACCTGCACACATTGAATTGCTCTGCGTTGCCATGAAGGATTAGGAGGAGGACAAGGTGTCACTACCCTTCGTCGCAAGTGCCAAAGAGACTTGCAGATTTTCTCCCATGCGCGAGGTACGTCTAGAGGTTTCAGATGAAATGATAGCATGGTTGATGGACGTGTCGGGCTCATGCTGCTCGCTACGCGGAGGGTGCACAGGCCGAGGCATGGTGCGTTGTTGGCCTGCTACACTGTCACCCACATCCAGGATGGTGAAGTCAGACCTGGCCAAATGTTTGCATTTGAGCAGTAAGGTAGCATCAGGGGGATCTTGCAACGTTCCATCCACTAGGGTGTAATTTGAGTTCACTCCCTAGTTAGCCAGGTAGTCTGCTGGAGCATTATCTTTCCTACGCATGTGGTGAAAGGTGAGAGCTTGCATGCACTACAGGAGGGTGGCCAGACGACTTAATCCATGCGCAAGGTGCCAACTAGTGGTGAATTTTGATACTGGCATACCATTGTGAATTTTGGTGGCCAAGGAAAGGATTATCACTAAGTCACCCTCCACAATCAAAGGTAGAAGATTTCTTGTGACGGCTATCATTAATCCTGCTGCCATGCCTTCCAGTTCTGCGGCATTGTTGGAGTTGAGACCCATGTTACCATAGAAAATATGAATGATATCTCTGATGTGGTTTTTGATAGCTCCACCGTAACCGACCTTCCCTGGTTTCCCCTTAGAGGCACCATCAAAGTTCATCTTGAAAACAGCTACAGGGGGAGGTTCCTAGTGTGAGGGGCTTGCAATGTGCATCATGGGAGGGCTAATGGATGGGGGGAAGAGAGTGGAGTTAAAGCTTAAGGCCTCCAGGATGAACTTTTCACTCTGTGAAGTGGGAAGGTCTACAGCCGTCGAACCTTTGGAGTGGATAGTCTCCTGAATATTATTTTTTATTCAATCCTAGAACGAACTAACCGTGCCCTTGTTGTCTTTAAATATTTTGTTATTGTGCTCTTTCTAGGTGCTCCAGAACACAAACCCTGATGTGGGGGTCCAAAGTTGGTTAAGGATTTTGCTTTCAAAATTTGAATCCATCCACTATTGAAGGGTATTCGTAGCATTACCTTTGACTCCATTAGTATGTCAAAAAGCTGCAGCAATGAAGTCCCACAAAGAGTTGGTAAACAAGAAAGCGTCCAGAATGTGTTCTATAGTTTCCTATTGTTCATGGTAGAGACAACATCTGGAGGGACCTTGGAACCCTTTTCTTTCCAGATTCTGCCATGTGAGTATCCGATGATGCATGAGTAGCTAGAGAAAATGATTTTGGGCCAAAGAGGGGCCTTCCAAATGTGGTTCCAAACTAGGGTGGCCTAGATTTCCAGCGATGCTGAAAGGATCATAGGCTTCTTTGACTGAGAAGGTTCCAGGAGGCTTATGTCCCCACCGAATGATGTTCGTTCCTTGATTTTGTTTAAGACGGCAACCGCATATTTCAGGCCATATTTTGTCCATTAGTTCCTTGCTGGGAGCCATGTGTGAGGTGGAGGAATCTTTCAAGTGTCAAAATTCGTGATTCGAAGGTTTCCAGTAGTCTTCAAATTTGAGGTACGCGTTAAGCTAAATATAGTTTTGATTTTTTTTTTTTACGGAAACGGTTATGGGACTTTTGTATTACTCCTTCTGGTGAACCAGAATCCAAGATTACAGAAATATGGAGGGCTGATGACCTCTAACAGTTCTGTCAGCCTCCTTAATAATTTCTTGGGATAAAGATCCCTTTTACTTCGACAACTATTCTTTGAGAATTTCAACCAATGCTTAACAGGATAAACTCTCACAAATTGTGAGCATAGAAATATGCAAAAAAACATTAGAGATTTCGGAGAATGAAAGAATCCATCTGTTTCTGGGAGCCCCCGGCAATGTTGGAGGCTGCTTCGAAATTTCTTCGTTCTTTGTTGGACTTTCGCCCTCTGGTATGAGGAGGAGAGGGGGTTGTAGTTGAATTTATCACTGACCCGGAATCACTAGAAGACCGTGAAGAGGATCAAGCCCTCCTTACTGCAGAGGACTCTGAGGGAGAGGTTGCCTCTTTGGATGGTCCATCGGTTGCCCTATCTGGAGGAGGGCCTCCCTTCTGTTCAGCTGCCACAGGCGTGGGGTCTTCTGTGTTACCAAGGGGGGCACGCACTTCTGGAACCTCTTCTGCTGCTGGTGCTTCAATTTCCCGACCTGGACCTGGCTCCAGCGTCTCTTCAACTGCTACTGCTGCTTCTGGTTCCTGGCCATCGAGTTCTTGAAGGGCTTCGAATCTGTTTTTATTAGCTGGGGTAGATTCTTCTGCGGTGGGCATCTCTGATTTGGAGTCCTTTCTTCGGGGAGCCCTTCGCCTATTAGCAACTGGTTGGAAGTCTTCCTCATTGGCCGGGGGAGGAGCCACCGTCACTGGGGCTTTGGGGCAGCTTTTCGCGAAATGACCGTAAACATGGCACCGGAGTCATTTGAAGGGAATATGCTCATAGTCTAGCTCTTGGATGTGAATCCAGTCACCCAAGGTGAGTTGAAGGGCTTCTGGGAGCCCTTTCTCGAGATTGACCTCTACACAGATGCGCGCACAGGTGTACTGATCCCCTTTAGGCTCTGCGCTATCTAGGAAACGGCCGAGCTTGTTTCCTATATTAGCAAGGGAGCTTTTCCCCCAGAGATGAAGAGGAAGATGGGGGATCCGAACCCAAACCGGGGCCGCGGTGATCTCTACTTCAGGATTGAAGTCCAGAGACCAAGGAGCTAAGAACAGCCCCCTCGATCCCATGAAGTATGGTCCAAATCTGAAGATTAGATCCCGCTCTTCTTTGTTCTCAAAGATAAACACAAAATACCCTCTTCCTGCAGCACATAAAGAGATATGGGAGGGTGCCAGGGAGCTCCAACGTTCTGCTATCCATTGATCCACTGCTTTGGGATTAGGCCACAGACCATTGAACTTGCCAATGAGGGCTTTTTCTGAGAGCATAAGGGCCATGCGGCACGGATCAGAAGGGGAGAGCTCCAGAGAAGGGATCTCTTCCATATTTTTAACAAACTTGGCAGGAGGGGCGGCCTTTGCCCTAGGGCCTGCAGATCTAACAAGAACTCTAAATGCCTCCAACGGATCCATGGCCCGTCCACCGGAGGGAGAGGAATGCATGGCCACGACGGAGGAGAAAGGAAAACGCAGCTTCAAAGGAGGAGAATGCAGCTTCAAACGCTGCTCCAAAATGCACCGCAGCTTGGACACGAACCAGGCTAAGGCAGCTTCAGCTGGACAGGCCGCACGCAGCCTGGAGGAGCCGCAGGGGGCCTGCACGTATCCTGGAGGAGAACAGGGCGGCTAGGGTTTGGCCCTAGCTGCGGGAGAGCCGTCTTGTCTCATCGATAATCTTTTTTTCCAGTTATTCGACTTTCCCAACATCTCATTGAATATAGTTTTGATTGTTAGGGTCGGGAAGGAGACTTTTTAAATTGGGTAATTGTTGCCAGGAATCACACCAGAAGAGGGCTTTGTCCCCATATTTTATTTTTCATAAGCTATGTTGTTGGATGAGTGCTCTGTGCTTGTTGGCCGCCTTCCATATATGAGAGCCCGGAGTGTCCTCATCAAATCTGATAAGGGAATGAGGGGGATAATCCTAAGCGTATTTATTGCTCCACAACTTGGTCCAAGGGGAGTTGTTTTTAGAAATCCAGTTCCACCAAATTTTTGTTGAGAGTGCTTGGTTGTTTAGCTCAGGATCTCTAATGCCAAGGCCGTCGTCTTTTTTCCTTTTACACAACTTTTCCCAACTTACCAAGTCCCGGCGACAATTATTATTGTTGCCTCTCCAGAGAAAAGTCCTCTACAGTTATTTGATAGCTTTCAAGAACCATTTAGGGGAAGCTAGAACCAAGAAGAGGTAAAGAGGCATCAATTGCAGAGTGGACTTGAGCAGGACCGCACGACCAGGGAGATTAAGGGAGTGGAAGGTCTGAGAGGATAGATGGTTTTAAAGTTTGTTCAAAAGCTCTTTCCACAAGGTGTGCTTGATGACCAAGTCAAAAAGAGGGGTGCCCAAATATTTAGAAGGAAGGAAGGAGACAGAGAAGCGAAGGATTTAGGTTATATTTCTCTGAGTAGCAGCTCCAGTATTAAAGAAAAAAATTTGTGACTTTTCAAGGTTTAAAGTGGTTCCAAAGGCTTCTTTGAAGGTGTGTAAAAGGGAGTGAATGGCATGGGATTCTTGAATAGCGGAATGACCAAAGAGGAGATTATCAACCACAAATCATTGGTAAGCTAGAGGGGGGCGTTATGAAGCGAAAGACCTCGCAGGGTGTAAGCTGCAGTGGTTGATTGGATCATTTTCCATAATCCTTCGACCATGAGGATGAAGAGGAAAGGGGAAAGAGGGTCTCCCTGTATGATGCCTCATGTGGGAGAGAAGGTAGTGGAGGGAGATCCATTTACTAGGATTGAGAAGAAAGCAAAGGAGATGAGGGAAAGGATCCATTGTACCCATTCTTTATAGAAACCAAAAGCTACCAACATTTTTTCAATGAAGAACTAGCTAAGTTTGTCAAAGGCCTTAGAGAGATCAAATTTGAGGATCATGCCAAGGGTTTTGGTGGTTTTGAGAGAGTGGACTACTTCATGAGCAAGGATTATACCATCTAGCATTTGTCAGCCTTCCACATAGCCTGACTGTTTAGGAAAAATGAGCAGAGGGAGAAGGGGTTTCAATCTGTTGGCCACCACTTTAGAGATGATTTTGTAAATAACATTGCAAAGGGATATTGGTCTAAACTTACCAAGATGAGAGGCTCCGATTTGTTTGGGGATGAGGGCGAGGTGTGTGGCGTTGAGCGCCGGCAGGATCCATCATGCACGATTCCTCGACCAGGTCTAGGACATCATATTTGAGCATGGTCCAGCAATGGTGAAAGAAGTCAATGATGAAGCCTTTCAAACTCGGGGCTGTACCGTTGGCCATCTGCTTAACTGTTGCTTCCACTTCTTACATGGCTATGGGTTGCATGAGCAATTGATTGTGTTCGTTGTTGACCACAGGAGGGATGTGTTGGACGACCTTGTTGATAGCTTTTTGATGGGAAAGGTACGGTTCCATGAGGAGCTGATTGAAATTTCTAGTTAGTTCTTCAGAGATCTCTTCGTGCTCCTCCAGAATCTCACTATTTTCCGTGTTCAGCTTGCTAATTCTGCTCTTCATTATGTGTTGAATGGTGGATATGTGAAAGAAGTTTGTGTTCTTTTCTCCTTCTTTCAGGCATTTGACCCTTTGCTTTTTGGCTCCAGTAAATCTCTTCTTCTTCACATCTCTTGTTGAGTTGGTGCAGAAGTTCCCTTTCCTAAAGTTTGGTTTCTTGGCTATAACCATGGTCCATGGTAGAGAATTGAAGAGAAGCTAAGCTTTCCTGAATGGCTTCTTTATCCTTGAATATATTTCCAAAGGTGGTATGGTTCCATTGTCTCAGGTGACCGTGGAGCCGCTTGAGTTTCTGATGCATGATGGCCATTTTGGACCGTCCAGTCACAGACATGTCTTCCCACCAAACGTTGACGGACTCCCATGAAGGAGGGATAAGTGAGCCATAATTTTTCAAACCTGAGGGGTTTGTGGAGGGGGGGTGCCTTGACTGTTCCAAGAGAGGGCAATGGGCCAGTGATTCGACCCCGCTGTGGGTAAGACCGTTGCGTCCAACAGCCCTCCTAGAGTGAGAACTTTGTCAGAAATGAGGAAGCAATCAAGGCTCTTAGCAATTTGTTGAGCTTCGCTTGTTCTAGGTAAAAAAACCAAAGGATGATTGGATGTCAACTAGTGGGTGGGAGCTGATGGTGTATTTGAAGGCATTATCTTCGGCTGAGAGGGCCTTCATGCCTCTTTTTTTCCCTCTAGATTGGATATCATGTTGAAGTCTCCACCTATGATTATAGGTGAATAAATATGCAAATTGTGGAACCAGTCAATGTGGTTCAGAAGGCTCATCTTGGATTCAGTTGTTTGAGGACCATACATGTTCATGAGGAAACCTTTGATGCTGGAACCAAGGATGTGAAAGGAGGCAGAAAGAGTGTGCAGAGAGGAGGAAGCTTCATTCAGGGAGACAAGTAAAGGGTTCCAGTTGTTGGAGATTCCACCTGAGGCACCTTTGGCATCAATAATGATAGTGAGGCAGTCTTTCCAGATTCGATACATAAGCTTGGGGGCTATGTCATCGGAGCATTTTGTTCCTGTGCAAAGACGGAGGAGCAGGTAGATTCGTAAGGAAGATAGGTCTAAACCTGTGCATAAACCCTAGCAAAACTCACCATTTTCGATTTCTTGTTCTCCGTCAACCATGATATGTTATTAAAACATGAATCTCCAAATTTTGAAATTTTATAATTTTTAATTAACACTAAAATAAAATGATTTACTAAATAACTATTATTTATATTTATTATTTATGAATATAAATAAAATAATAAACATTTTATTATTTATATTTATTAATTTTTAATATAAAACTTGGAATAGATTAAACTCGTATTCATTATAACATACATCTATTATCCTTTAATAAAAAATAATACAATTAAAAAATACAATGTTTATATTATTTCTTAATTAAAATTAAAGTTTCATTGAACATAATATTTTATGTTTTAATTTCTACCATTTAACTCTTAAAATTTATTATTATCTTTACTAAACTTGTAAAAGCTTGGCTTCTAATTCCACTTGTTAACGTGGCAGGGTTATTATGCAATCGTTATAGCATTCACTTTGGTATTAATCATATTTTGACTAAAAATTAATTCACCATTTTATAAGATAAACATTTTAAACATAATTTTTTTATTTTAGAAATATAATATAACTACATTTATCTCTTATTTAATTGGGTTTGGTCTTATTTTGTAATCATTTAGCTTGTCCATTTTGACATATCATGCTTACAATAATAAATAAAGACTTTATTTGATTTACAATAGTAATAAATAAGGATAGTAATAAATAAAGACTTACAATAATATCATTTTTATTGCATCATTGTTTTTCACACACAGTTGCTTAATCTTGATCACTAATTCAGGGTAGTGTGGATCCTACTTCACATAAGAAACGAGGTACAATGAGTGAATCTAAAGTTAATTTCATTATTTCAATTTATGCATTCATAATATAAAAAACAATACAATACAATCACACATAGCGGTAATTTGGAATATCTTGAATTTTGTATTGGCGAAGTTTAATATAATTTTTTATAGTGTTATAAATTATTTCAGTGTATTTAATGGAAAATTTTAAAACGATAAAGTCTATTTATTTGATAAACCTAAGAATCAAAACGGTTTCAACTATAAAGACTATTTTTTACTTTTTCTCCATTAATAATTTTATTTTTTTCCTATATTATTTTAACAAATTATAATTGATTTATATCGTGTTTTAATGATTTTTTTTTTCCAATGCTATTTTAACCATTATAATTGATTTTTATTGTTATTATATGTAAATTTTTTAAACAATTATAATTGATTTATAATGTTGTTATATGCAATTTTTTTATAATTTGATAAATTTATATTTGATAAATGATTTATAATGTTGTTATATGTAATTTTTTTATGACTTGATAAATTTATATTTGATAAATATATGATATAATTTGTTCATACTATTTCATTATTATTACTTTATATTTATAGTTAAATTTTTTTTTTTGAAAACCTTTTATTTAAAAATGAATATTCCAAATATAATAATAATAATGGTTTCAAATATACAATTCAAATCTTTAAAATGTAGATTTATTATTCTAATACTTATTAAACTCTTTTAATTTTTAAATGCCAATGCCAATATATTAAAGAAAGTGATAAAGTCTATAATATGTTTTTATTGGCTTGTGAGATAATCTTGTTATTATTATATTTATTTAAACCCTTTTAAGAGGTAGGGACACTGAGGCATGCTATGTTGTGATTGTTTTTATTTTGAAGTTAAATTAATTTGAATTCATATTTTTAACTTAAACAAACAAAGTTTATAAACTTTTTTATTTTAACATGTGCTATATTTTTTACATTAATAAATCTTAGATCAAAATTGTTATACCCACCATACCAAGTAGGATTATCTATGGATATTCCCTTATTTCTCCATTTGAGACATAACTATATTGTATTGCATTCGTCAATAATTGCAATATATTATTAAAAAAGAACGTGAAAAGTTTTTTATGAGTAAGATTCAATTTAATTATTTCTTAATTACTTTTGTTGATGATATATACAAATTCAATCATGATAAAAATTTGGACACATTATCTATAAATTTTTTGTAATGTTATTAATTATTTATAAAAACTTTTAATATTGGTGAAAATTCTTTTTGATATTTAAAAAAATCAATTTAATTATTTGTTAATTAAGTATATCATTAATATACACAAATTCAACCTTAATTAAAATTAGAAGATCATATAATTTATGACTTTTTACAATGTTCTTAGTTATTAGTGAAATGTAATTTGACTATTCCTAAATTATTACATTTATTTTAATAATCTATACATTACATTGTATTTAATATTTTGAAATGGGAAGTGACTATTTATATTAGATTGCTCTTTTGCTTTGTAGAAATATAATTGAAGACGATTCTTTAATTGAACCTAGACTACTATGTAATTAGGCTAGTCATATTACAATGTTTCCATTCTCTTGAAGTACAATTTAGCTATCCTTAAATTTAGCAACAAGGACTAGCTACTAAGTAACACTGATTTAATTTTTAATTTCTTCTTTCCAAATTTTTATCACATTTTTTATATCTAAATAATCTTACCATTTCAATGCTTCCCATTTAAAATTGCATCATCTTTCTATGTAAATGTAAAATGCAACTCAAATCTTTTAACACCAGGTCATTTCAATATCCTAGAAATTCAATGTCATGGATTTTTAACGTATTTCTCATGTCCAGAGAGTCCCATCATTTCGATGTTGTAATGAAAAGTTCTGGCAAATCAACTTTATTTATTATACTTGCCACAGCAGGTATATTGCAATCGGTTGCCTTTTGACCTTCTATTAGTTGCCCTTTGATCAAAAATTTAAAATCTGTTTTTTAAAGTTTACCTTTGGAGTTTGAAAAAAATATTTTAAATTTTAATAAAAATATTTGCCTTTGCTATTTTATCAATTTCTAATTGGCCAATCAGAGATGATGTCAGCCTTGGAGTTTGGTATCTGGTTTTCACTTGCCACATGGCAACTATGACATCAACATTTATTATATTTTATTATTATGTTATTTATAATTCAAACAGTCAGCGGATCCATGACTTCCTGGCGTTTGCAGGTGTGTGGGTAAATTCACGAAAATTATTGAACGATCTGACTGTGCTTTCCTACGAAGTCCTCCATGAAAATGGAAACCCAGCCACTGCAAAACGCATGAAAGAACCCTATTTCTTCAAGTAGAGGCGACAGTTACTCTTGAAGGCCGAGCATTTTCTTCTGTCCGCACTCAACTTCGATCTCGTTATCGAAACCGCATATAAACCCCTCGCTTGGGCCCTCAAAAAGTTCAATGTATTCCAATGGCATTCGAAGTTTGCATAGGTTTCTTGGAATTTAGTTTGCATAGGTTTCTTGGAATTTTGTAAATGATGGATTAATGACCACGGTATGTCTCCAGTTCAAACCCCTGCAAGTTGCTCGTGCGGCTTTCTATCTTTCACTTCAGCAATTCGTCTTGGAGTTGACTTTGCAGAAATCTAGAGAAATTCATCCCTCTACCAGTAAGTCACTATTTATACAGCGGAAAGATAATATTTTTATTTGACTTTTAATACAGCGGAATGGTAATCCATTTTAGTTTCTGCGCAGACGTAATGAAGCTCTAATTCAGGAAATTAGTAAAGCTGTCCCTGGCTCAAATGATTTGAGCTTCAAAAGCCAATTCGCTCAACCCTTTGCAGTTCAAACCATGGCTTGTCTGTGGAAGCAGCATTGGTCTTACTGGCGAAATCCTCAATACAACAGCGTTCGATTCTTGTTCACACTTGCATGTGGTTTTGCCCTCCGCATTAAAACTTTCAATTTCCAATCGAGCCGGCAAAATATTAGATAAAGTAAACAAGTGTTTAATGTATATATCATGTTTCAATATCCATTTTCTTGCGGATTGTTTGGGCAAAGTATGAGGTACCTGCCACTTAAAGTGGTCTGCCTCCGTTTTCAAGCCACACGCAGGAGGAGACATTGCCAATGTATATTACAACAAACTCCAAGTCTCAAGATCTAGTCTCTACTAGTAACATAAATAACCATAACCAAGCTGCTCTCAATTCTGCCATTTTCCCAATATCATGGCAACAGCTTCAGAACACTGAGTATCCGGTACTCGGTGACAGGGCCACAATGCTCAGTACTCCATTGTTTGATCCCGATTTCCACCGAATTGCTGCAGTTCTGGACCAAATTTAGCACAACTTTGAGTTCATCTTGAGAATGGCAGGTTTAGTTACTCGTTACTAATTTGTCATGGGTTTACAATATATTCCACAGATTGATTCTGAAATTCGCACAAACTCGCAGCCGTGGTGGACTCAGATGTAATAAAATTACAGTTGTGATCATGTCCAGTGTCCAGGTTAGAGCTGATTTAATTTTTAATCTGTTGATCTGTAAATAGGTGAGAGATACCAAAACGCAGACTGAAAAGAAAACCAACACGTGTTATATATATATATATATATATATATAATACTTGCGGTCATGAAGCTAGTCGGCAACCCAGATCAGTGAGAAAATAATACGCGTGCATGCATTGTTCATATTGGGCTCAAATATTGTTTCAGAGAGATTGATTCTTCTTCTTGAAGTTGAGAATAGCCTGATCTCCACGACGAAGGTGCCGAGACGATGCATTCTTTACCATTTCGAAACGCTGGAGCTTCTTGGAAAACCGGCAGGGTCGACGATCGGCGTGGTATATGTAGCCGGTCTAGCAGAACGCTGGGAAGCTTGGTGAAACCAGGATCGTCTCTCTCATAATTATCCAATCCCGAATAATTTAACTGTCAGCTTCTCTGATCTGCCAAATTGCTTCCAAATGATCCATTACATTACGTATCAGACTCTGATTCTAACACTTATGCCCAAATATAGATTTGCTAAATTTAGATAACGCTTTTGATCCCAATCCTGTATTGCCCCTCTACTTATATATTTGATCAACCATCCCACAAATGTATTCAATTCTCAGTTTCGGAGAAACAAACAAACCAGAGAACCCAAAAGATTCAACAAAATAGCTGATGGATTATACACAGAAGAAGCCTACCAAAACCACCCATGAATTCCCCGAGGACGTGAGAATAAGGGGGCGCATTGAAGACGGGTATGAGAAAATCCTCACGAAAGAGGCTCTGCAATTCGTGGCGGATCTGCAGAGAAAGTTTGGAGACCGTGTGAGTTATAACATGGCTTGCAGGAAGGAGCAGCAAGCCAGATACAATAAAGGGGAGTTCCCTGGATTCGATCCCTCGACCAAAGCCATCCGGGAAGGAGATTGGACTTGCGCTGCTACTCCTAAGGTGGTGGCTGATCGGAGAGTTGAAATCACTGGCCCTGTGGAGAGAAAGATGATCATTAATGCTCTTAATTCGGGGGCCAAAGTCTTCAAGGTAAGTTAAGATGCACTGCAAAATTTGTTCACAGTTCAATGGCTTCAATTGGTTTTATTTCAGAAAAATAAATGCAAATATATCTAAATATTATTTTATCATTAACTAAATAATTTAAAAAAAATTCTTAAATTAAATTAATTAAAAATGAACTAAACTTTATAAAATTATTATTTTATAAAATTATTATAATTATTAAAATAAATAAATAAAAATTAAATTTTTTTACTTGTATTTTAAAGCGTGTAAAATTAAAACATATTTTTGATATTACTAACATGTATAAAATGATTATCATTTTAAATTTAAATCTTTCGTTTTATTGTCCAAGTAGTAATGGATATTTTCATTGTAAATAGATGTTTCAATTTAAAAATGAAACCAAACTTATTTTAAATATTAAACTTTTTTTTATCTTTTAATTAAGTTTGAAAACAATTTTATATTTTATTTTAAGCTTAAAATATTAATTTTATAATTCACTTTACATTTAATTTTTCAATTTCTAATTATAATTTTATTAATAGTTTTTAAATCTTAAAATCATATTTTTATAATAAAAAATATTGATATGCTTTACTACTTTTAGTTATTATAAGTAAAATTATAAAATTAAATTATACAATATAGTTGAAAATTATGTTGAAAAATATTAGAATTATTTAGTAAATATTTAAAAACTTTTTATATAAAGGAAAAAGTGTTGTGATGTTTATGAATCCAATTTTAATATGCATTTATATGATTTTTTATAGTAATCACATTCAATAACAAATAATAACTATTACAATGCAAAAAAGAACTTGATGTGTTATATTAGTTTTACTTGGTTGAGTAATATTAGATAGCATATGATTTTTTATAGTAATCACATTCAATAACAAATAATAACTATTACAATGCAAAAAAGAACTTGATGTGTTATATTAGTTTTACATGGTTGAGTAATATTAGATAGCATTTGTGTTCTACTTCACTCATACTCTAAAGTGTTACATATAGGGCTAATATATCATCATCAATACTCAATAGTTGCTAACACTTAGGTATCTTCAAAAACATGGAGCATGACATGTCAGGTTTCTTTTGCTTTCAAACTACACATAAGTTACATTGTTAAAATGTTACATAATAATTTTAACTTTTAATTATGTTTTACTATTACATTAAATTATTTCTAAGAGGCAGGTATAAGCAGCTTTGCTGCTAATTTCATTTACTATTTTATTGTTGGGTGCATAATGCTTATAAAAAATAGTTCTCCTGACTATGAAGGGCTATGTATGCCTTAAATCGCTTATGAGGCTATGGATGGTAGTGTCTAGTGTTAGGTGTTTCATGTCTACCAAAAATTTCTCATAAGACTACTAAAGGATACTTAACGCCTAAATCACTCATGTAGTTGTAAATGACCATGAATAATGTCCGATGCTAATTTACTTTACATTGTTTCTTACATAAGTGGCAGGTACTAAGCAACTGCGTTGCTTATTCCACTTGTTTATTTTAGGCTCTTTTGTTTTACCAACATATGATAATAATAATATTTAAGTGATAATGCACCAATTCAAAGGAAATATAAACTTATAATAGAATATATATATTTTTAGTGATTATTTTATCAACATAGAAAGTGAAATAAGATATTTAATGAAATGGCATGTTTTTATTTTGGATGAGTGAATTAAAATTATTGAGTGTATCTATAGCAAATATTGTTTTTATAAACTAATTGATTGATTATGTCTTGTGAATATAGGATGAGATTGATGATGTGATTTGGTGCATGGAATGACCAAATGCATTTAATGATAGGTTGAAGTTATTAATGTCAACATAAATTCAAAACATGTGAGTGATTAAAACAAAGTACCTATAATCAAGCATGCATTAAACATGGAAAGTCGATGAGTAAAGCAGAGACATACGTTAAGGGAAAGATTCTTGGTGAATTCCCTTGGTTGTGGAATACGTGGTAAATATTTCATGTATTAAACATGGAAAGTCGATCAGTAAAGCAGAGACATACTTTAAGGGAAAGCTTCTTGGTGAATTGCCTTGGTTGTGGAAAAAGTGGTAAATATTTTTTTTAATAACTTTACACAAAATAAGAATAAAGAATAATTTTATTAAGAGTAAAAGCAAAAAATGATTAAGTCAAAATTTAATGGAGAAAAAACAAATAATTTGAAAAGCTTTTGAAGATTGAGAAACTAAATACTTTGTATCAACATCGATTGAAATAAATAATTAATTAAGTGAAGATTTCATTTTGAGAAATTGATAGGGATAACCTTAAGCTTTTTTGTTGGGAAGATTCTATCTTCTTTATAACAATCTATTAATTTGAAGTAGATTGGGTAGCATTTCCTTTTATGCAATGGATAATGGAGACGAAATTTGGGCAATACAACCACTCATGATGTTCAACATCTAAAGGATGGAAGCAATTGAGCTTCAAATTTTTCCAAAACCAACATACCTTTGCATAATTGAATATGTGAAAATGTAGAGTGGAGGCCTCAATTATATATATTTTTCCAAAACAAACATACCTTTGCATAATTGAACATGTGAAAATGTAGAGTGGAGGCCTCATATATATATATATATATATATATATATATATATATATAAAAGGAATAGAGGGAAATGGGATTTTATGTCAAATATGGGAATCAATGTGTTTGTATTGAATTTAGGTATCGTTTTGCATTCTTCTATCAATTCAATTGGTATGGACCTTTCTTAACCAACAAACTCCTCACGTGACCATGGAATTCAATGGTACAGAACATTTATTGCATTTTTGTGTTACATGATTTGTTCAAGTATTAACGGATTTTCTACACGACTACACGCCCTATGGACTAAGAAGCTATGTAGTTCTCCAATTTTCTCAAACTAAAGGTTGACTTCAATCATCCATGGCAAAGTTAGAGTTTCTCCATAGTTTTGAGCTTCCATATGGTAGTTAATGATGATTTGTGATATCTTTGGTATAAATCACTTAAATCTCAGAGGTGGATGAAAGTGTCATGATAATGAATCCCCCATTGGTGTGTGAAGTTAGGAGAGAAATAGGGTGTGAGAAATCATGAGTTTGATCTCGTACTCCCTACTAATTTTTAAACTTTTTAACAGGGTGTTTTGTTTTTTATTATATTCATTATTTCTTTGCATGATACCATTATCTTTATGCCAATGGGATAGTCACAAGGGAGTGATGTCTCCTACTAGCATAATGGTTTATTGATTACACTGTTCATATGATTATTACTTGGCCTCTCTCCTCCCTCGCAAAAATATCAAAAAAATATCTCAAAGTTCACAGTACCCCTTTTACATGCCTTACTAAAAAGCATTCATTGTTAAGTTCGATACACGTAAAATCTATGCATGTTGGAATTGTTTGTATGATATTAGAACCTCTATTTGTTATTTGTTTCTATCAACAATTTGTTTAGCAATGGTTGATGTACTAAAAATATAAAATACATTAACAATGAAATTGTGTTAAAGCATAACTATGGTACATGTTCACTAGGCTATCTCTCATCAGCCTGGTTGTAGTTTTTCTTAACAAGTTTGTTCTAGTTTAGACATCATTAGTATATAGTTGTTAAGAACACGTGTCAACCCTCCTCTTTATTTCATTAGTATATTTTGTTGGACACATATGATTTGTAAGTCATCCCATTAGTATGTTGTATTATCCCACATTCATGGGGAGTAATAGTTGTTTAGATTAGACTTAGTATATAAGTGAGTGTTGAGTCCAATTAAGGTATCCAAGAGTTATTTTGTATTGAGCTTGCTCAAAGGAGGTTGCCCCCTCAAAGTGGCATGTGATCAATAAAATCTCTTATGTCCTCCATTATTTATGTTATATCGTGCATTCTCATTGTTTATTGTGGGAGGTTCTCCACATCTTGTATCAGAGCACTTTCCTTGGCACAAGTGGGATTTTTTTTCTCTTATTTTTGGCAAAAAAAAAGAGGGAAAAATTGGGCTGTGACTTTCAGATCAATTTCTGAAACTTTTTGCACAAAATCAGAAGAAATAAGTTGTAGATTTGAATTCCTCTTTCAAAAATACGCAGTTTCAAAAAAAATCATCTCATTTGGAGTTCTGAAAGTGGAGATATCGTGAATTTAAAATCAGTCGTTTTCCAAAATTTCGGTGATGGCCATGGAAATTGCAGAGCGAAAATATTTTGACCAGGTGCCCATATTTCTGTTTTTAATGTGTGGGAAGATGCAGAGTGGTTGTTCCAATTCCATAAATAGGTATAATAATGATTCTGAGCAATATAGATAAGGTTATGGTAATTTTAAAAATTTTGTCTCAAAACCCTAGCTCACGCCTATCTCGGCTATCGGAGCAACCCCGGTCACTACTGTGACTCGGTTTTGAGTGACCCGTCATGCTTAATCCTCTGTTTTGTGCGACCTGAATCTATCGACTATTTTTTTTTCCTAGATTGCGACTGTTTTCCAGTTCTATACAACCCTGATCATGCATGTTCCACCGACAGAAGCGACATGTAGTTTTTCAGTCTATTTTGGTGCTTGAGATCCCTGTTTCATACCCCCCATCTGTGTTAAACCCCTTTCTAGATTGTTTCTATCCAGATCTGATCCTTTGCAGCCCCTTGGCATGTTTTGTGATCCCACTTACTTGGTTTGTGAGTCTAGGGCTCTTTTACCCAGAGGTCCTTCTCGGTAGTGGAATTCTCTTAACCTTTATTGTTCTTTGATTTTGTATTGTCTGATTTGGATTTCATCGCTTTGCTAAGGATACAATTTGTGAGGGGATTCCATCTTGTAGTTAGGAGTTTGCTTGCACTTTTATCCCATAGATTAGTGCATCATTTTATTTTATAGGAAGTGCTGCTTATTGGCTTTTTGCCCACTTTGTTGTAGAATTTCCTTGCTGTGACCCTCTATCATAGTTTGGTTTTATATATTTTTGTTGGCTTGTGAGTCGTTATTTCATGCACTCTCCTTCTACAAACTCGGTTGTAGTTCGGTTTTCGAGCCTACGATTGATACCCTTGATTTTTCATTCATTACACAACACTCCATCATGTCAGCATAGTTGCAACAAGCTACTCACATAGGATTAGTGGGCATACCCCCCAGTTTGGTTCCTTGAACCTTCATTGTCAGATCCATATTTGACATCATTCACCACCTTTGGAGCCACATAAGGTCTTAGAGTCTGACTCGAATTCATATCAATCTGAACCCACCTTGTTCACTGCTCCATATAGCCCCATGGTTTGTGCACATCCTGATCCCTTTCAGGGGGGATTGTTAGTATTGGGATTACGTCCATTCCACCTATCATTACAGGTATCCCTTCCATTGGGCTGATAGGTCATGGTCCTAGTGGGACCCTTGCCACTGCACACACTGATGCTGGTTCGCTACCCACTAGTGGTGGTCCCATTCCATCCACCATGGTCACTACCATTCCATCATTTATACCTGGGGGAAGAGGCCCTTCCACATATGTTCCCCAGTGGAGTCACCAAAACTGTAGTGGGGATTTCTCCCCTACTACATGCAAAAGCACCAACCTTAGCTTGTCAAGAGCATAAGGAAGAGTTCAATGACAATAAAAAGAAATGAGACAACAATAGCAAATATTTTTAGGGTTTTTTCATATATATACTACTAACTAATGAAATAAATAACAATGAACACACCTTTCTTTTGAAGTTGAACCACCTTAGCTGTCTTAGGAAATGGCCCAAGAGATCCACGGTTTTGGTCTCCAGTATCTTCCACATCTAGTTGTCGGATGGGGGATGGATCCAAATGGGTATTGAGCATAGGCTTAGGGGGCATACCATCTAGTGGGGTTCCTTGAAGCGTCATCGTCGACTCCATATTCAAAATCGTTCACCACCTTCGTAGGCACATACGGCCTCTTATTCTAATTCAGATTCATATTTGTCTGAACCCACCTTGCTCACTACTCCATCTAGCCCCATGATTGGTGCACATCTTGATCCCTTTTAGGGGGGATTATTAGTAGTGGGATTACATCCATTCCATCTATCATTACGGGTATCCCTTCCACTAGGAGAACAGGTCCTGGTCCTAGTGGGCCCCTTGCCACTGCACACATTGTTGTTGGTTCACTACCCACTAGTGGTGGTCCCATTCCAGCCACCATGGTCACTACCATTCCACCACTTATACCTGGGGGTAGTGGCCCTTCCATGTATGTTATGACTATTCCTACCATACCAGTGAATTTTCCTAATTTCGGAAGTCAACCTTATCCACCCCCATTTATGCAGGGGAACTATGTTCCTCCCACCGCCAACACCACTACTAGTCCTTCCCGATCCACTCTCGATTCTATTCTACCTTTTGTGGCTAGTCTCAACCTTCCTGATTTGGCACCATTGACCAATGACCCCATTTGTCATAACCCACAATGGCCTCCTATGTCTACCAAGCTTCCTTCAGACATCCCTAAGTTTGAGGGTAAGGCGAGAAAGGATCCTCAAAATGAGATTATGTCATTTCACATATAGTGTTCATCTAACAGCATAGTGGATGATTCCATCTGTTTGAGGTTGTTCCAGCGCACACTCACTAGTGTTGTGGCCAAGTGGTATATTGAATTTCCTCATGCTACCTACCCTAACTTCTCCTCGTTAGCTTCGATGTTCCTTCAATACTTCTAGCTACCTGTCCATTATGACGAGGGAGTAGAAATATTATTATCCCGTCAACATAACACAACTACCCATATCACAAATCATATCCATGAATGGAATCATCGTCGTAGCTTGTGTAAGATCCAGTTATATGATAGGATCTTCCTAGATTGGTTCCTCAAAAACTTACTCCCCCCATTGCCAAGGACGTCGCATCTGAGAGCCTGTAAACCGAAGAATAATTCATCCTTAAGGATCAATAGTTTGATCTGATACATGCCCAATCTAGTTATTTGTATACCACTATACCTTATACTCTCCATGTAGGCACCTCACACTGAGATACATCAGGCGCATCTCATGTTGCTGATGGATTTATCAGCTCTATTTCCCAACATCCTCATTTTTATCGGGCCTCTCCCATGATTCCACCCCATCCTAGTAACACCCATAGTGTTTCCCAACCATGTTACACCCCTAACCTTTAATGCATGATGGATTAGTCTGAATCTACTCCCTCCTACGCACCTTCAAGTTATGCCCCTGATTATTCATGCGTAACAACTCAGCCATGATTCACCTCATCCTATGTGCCTCCCACACCAACCCCTCACGTTCATGGACCCACATATTCGGCACACTCGTGCACTGGCCAAACGGTCATTTTTCTAGACCCACCACCTACTTTGGTTTATTACGCACTACTTGTGCAACCTACTATGGATCTGGCCCCAGATCCTCCTGCTTCTACGGGACAGGTCTATGCACAGCAGAACTTCCCTAACCAACTCGCCCCCAATAACCAACAAGGGTAGGGAAGAAATAAGAGAGGTAGGAATCAGGGTAATAACCAGAATCAAGGAGGTGGCCAACAAGCCAACCCTATGAACAATAACGATGTCGAACCCCTTACACAGAATCCACAGCATCTCACTCTTCCTTGGAAGAACCCATAGTTTTAGACTTATAATCTGTGTGTCATTTGTAACACCTACAGCCACTACACTCATCAATTTCATCACTTGAATCATGTCCACCATTTACTCCAAAACAAAAGTCAACATGAACCCAATGGGTCTGCTTTGGCTCAGCCAAACCCAATATCACCGGGTCCTCCACCTATGGTGCTCCAAAACCCCCTTCCAAACCAAGAAATGGTTGCAACCCATCCATTAGCCACACAAGCTCCCGCAACCACTTTTGCAGCTCAACCCATTGATCCTGGTGTCCATCACCTCATGACATTATCATCTGATGTCAACCTACAGAATCGACGAAACCAGTATGGTTCCACCACAGAAACTGTTGACCCATCTACGACATCTACCTCCACCACTCCTAACATGTCTTTCCATTTTTTGAGACCCCATATGGACGGAACCACCAAAGTCCCATGGTTCCCTTTGCATCGTGTCGTGAAGAACGTCACTGCCAGAGCTGCGTTCAACTACAGTATTGTTGACGACTTGGCCCAGTTTCCCACAGCCATGTCTGCTCTGTAAATGCTCAAAAATTCTATGTCACAACGTAAAGCATTGTTATCCAAGATAGGAGTCATTAATCCCTCTGATTCTAGGTTGATCACCTTCGACCTAGATCAAGGAGAACCCCAGATGCCATCAACTATCGCCTTCCAAGTTCTGGTCACAATTCAGAATTTGATTATTCATTGAGGCATCATTGATGAGGGGGCATCCACTTATGTTATGTCAACCTTTGTTTGGAAGAAACTTGGATCTACCACCCTTCAACCTTCCACTACCGCTCTTCATGCCTATGATGGCCGCTCTACTCAACCCCAAGGTGTTGTTATAGCTGATTTTACCACTCCAGGTGAATCACACTTGTATGGCCTTCCCTTGTCCCTCTGTAGACTCCTTAGACCCCTTGGACCATTTTTTGTCCTTTGATGTTTCCTTGACCATCCCTAAAAACATGTGAAAATTGATACACGCGACTTTTAAACCCTTAATCGCATGTATACGCGGGTTTGACCCCTAAAACCATGTACATCAGGATCTGTGCATAATCCAAATACTTTTGGAGTTTTCCTTGACATGGATCCGACTCACTTAACTCCTGGCCTTCCCTATGCCTTGAGATTGCTCGGATTCGACCTTTCATTACCCCTTTGAAAAGCTATATAAGGAACTCTATGGTACATTGAAGGAAAATGAGAGAATTGAGAGCAAAGAAACTATAGTCCATTGTTGCTGGAACTTGTGCTTGAGTCTGCATCCCTTTGTCCCTTGGAGCACTTTTGTGTTCTTCCCAAGCTTGCCTTTTGCTTGTGAGCTTGCTATCGAGAGATGGAGGATTGAGGCGGTGGAGGCCCAAGTGGGGGATTCAGTCTCTCCGATTCGTAGACGTGCCGACAGAGGTTGTATCCATTGTAATCTCTGATTTTATATTAATAGAAATATATTTTCTTGTCCAATAATGTATGTTTGAATGAATATTTTATCCATGGATGTTTTCAAATGTTTATACATTATTGATTATATATGCTAGAATAGATCTAACACCCATATATATATAGTATGCTTGTATTGTTTACTTGTTGTTGAGGAAGTAATCTATCAATTCAAGCTGAAGTTGGAAAGCTCAACAGGGATCTACTTCAACCGTTCGGAATAAGGTGCGAGGTTTGATCCTTTAGTGTTAGATATTTAATTTCTATTGCATATTGGAAAGGATTGATTTCTAGAGTCAAGCTGTCTGTTGTGGTACCCCAAGCCATAGGAATTTCTCTCCATAATAGGTGTTCTCACGAATGTCCCTATTGAGATAGTAGAAAAAATAGTGTTGATTGACATTGAGGTTGTCAACTCCCATCTTGATTACAACCTCCTCCTAGGACATAGTTACATGTATGCGATGTGCATTGTTTCCTCTACCGTCTTTCGACTCTTGATGTTCCCTCATGGTGGGAAGATCATGACCATTGACCAGCTAATGTACTATGACCCGAAGGGGCCAGCCACACTGGAACATGTCCTTCCCACTATCAACACTACCATCGACTGCGTGTCCATACCATCCCTTCCTTTCGTTGGCTCAGGCTTGTTTTCCAGTGCTCCTATGACAAACTCCTTTTTTTCCTTACCACCTCCTCCTTCACAGACGGTTATATCGTATTTGTGCACTATCACATCTGGTAGCGTTCCGACCACCTCGCAACCTCAGTCACAACCCCAACCACAACCCTCGGGGAATTATTGGGGTTCACTCCCTGTCCACATGATTCCTTTCCTCTTTCCACCATTTGGCATTGTGATCAAGCATGTCAAGTCTACTCTCAACTTGCCCAGTTTCACTTTGGGTATTCTTGTGTGGTACTTCGATCAACCCACCCCACCCTCGACTCCCTATATCATGTTGACTCTCATATAGCCTATTGAGACAATGTTGCACCCACCTCCCGGTACTCTAGTGACTTATCCTGTCGTTACTCCTGCCCCCCTCCTCCCAGGAAGACTCGGGGCAAGACGCCCAAACTGACAGTCGAAGTGCATCCTCCTACTACATGTGCTTTATGCAATGTCTAAGGCCATGCACCACGTAATTGTCCCGATTTGACTCTCATTCGCACCCACATGTGCACTGTAGGTGAGACTAATGACCTTCCAGTGGTTAATGTTTTAGCCATACCTGTGGTAAAAAACAAGTCGTTGTGAACCAACTATTCATGTACAATTGGTGTCCAATATGGTCATTACTCACACCATTGCCCAAATTTTCATGAGTACCGGTCTCTCCTTAGTGTCCTTCACATGCCCTCTCACGATTCCAACATTATTTTCCTTGAGGATATCCACCCTCCGGCTGCTTCCTCAGATACCACCAACACCATTTATACGATCTCTAGCTCCAGTAGTCCTTTTATGTCCCCAACTGTTGAAGATCCTCCTAATCTATCCAGACACCACTTTCACGAGGATAGAGAGATCTCTGAAACCGCCATTGGTTTTACCCCATTTCACTTAGTCCATTGTGTGGAATCAATTCTTCCCTTTGAATTCTAGATTTCGTCGCTCAACCTTGTCATCGAACTTCTCCTTGATACTTCACCATTAGAACAATGCTTGCTTATGCTCTAACAGACCAATGAGGACCAATGTGCTGCTCTCCAAATGATTGAAGTGGCTAAAACTCAGTCGAAGTCCCATTTTGACTCCCACGTCCATCCATGCACCTTTAGCAAGGGGGACCTAGTCCTCGTCTACGATCAAGCCAATGATAAGTTAGGAAAAGGGAAGTTTGATTCCATGTGGTATGGTCCATATGTCATCCATCGATGTCTCAGCAAGGGAGCATACATCCTTGCTGACTTTAACGGACACCTCTTGAAGAATCCCCGCAATGGGCTCTACCTCAATAGGTTTTATTCTTGAAGTCACCCACCATGAGTACCTTTCTGTCATAGTTTTTTCTTTTTTGTTTTGCAATGTTTTTACCACGAGTCGGTGACCCCCTCCAATAGATGCTCCACATCTAGTTACAGTGAGTCCATTGTAGCATTATATCGCATCCTTTGCATGTGAGTGAGTGGATCTAACACATCCACCTTTCCCCTACGCCACTGGTACCCCGCTGGAGGGTGCGGTCCCACGTCTGCACCTGCACACAATATGTTGTCAATATCTATCACATGTGTGATCTAGCTACCACTATGCTAGCATACCGTTAGGTCCCCATAACTGTACTGGAGGTCAAGGCATCTCCGGTTCTCCCCAATAATCCATGCTCATGTATGGATGGTCCTCTATGAGGAAGAGAAGCTGCTGCCACTATGCAAAAATTTCCCAGGTGAAGAGATGACCTGTACTAGACTGACTTGCTCCCTAATTTCTTCGGGCCATTTCCTAGAGTCACCTTGATTTGTGTGCCACCACGCGAATCACACCTTGTATGTATTGGCATGTTCACGAGCCATCTGATCCATCCATATTGCATAGTTGGCCTTGTTTTACTATCATCCATCATCCCAAAAATAGGCCCCACCAGTGTATTAAATTAAGCATATAGATCTATGGATCAACACACAACTCACAAAATAGATCACACAATTTACTTAGCAATTGAAGAATGAAATATTGCAAAAATGGCTTGCAGCCGTGAATGCTTTCATTAATCAAAAGTAATTAGATAATTAATTACAATGAAGTACAATGGCTAAATAGCCACATGCAATTCGAATCCATGTGAGGAAATTCGAATTGGTTGGACTCTACTTGACTGAATGGTTAACTGACCTTGTCTAAATCATTATCGGAGTTCATCGGAGTTCAAAATCCAAACTCAAGTGTCTAATTTAGTGTTGACTAGTATAACTGACTGAGGTAGGTGAGTAAATGCACCTCGCCTCCATGCATCCATGCAATCCTAACACTAACTAAATAGAACTGAGTGTAGGGAACTAGAACTAAATGTAACTGACTCCTAACTGAGCTTGACTAGTCACTAACTGAACTCAACTGATGGAGGTTGGTATTGGCACTCCCAGTGGCTCCTAATTTGTAGGGATTTATCTAGGAGGATCCTAAACTGATGCATGCAAGTGCAATCAGTGGCAGTTGGCCTCAATTAGTGTTCCCCGCACTTTAGTAACTGGTGCATGTGCCCCAATTAGGCCAACTGGACCCAATGGTGCTAGTGACTAAAAATAGACTGAAAGGACTCCCAATTTAGACATGACTCCTGATTTAGACATAATAACCAAATTGTACAAGGGAGGATTATAATACTAACACCCCCCCCCGAATGCTAACTTGGACAATTTGGGGGCCCTAGTAACTAAGACCATAGGTCACCCATTACAGAAATAAAAGTAAAGTAACTGCTCAACATAAGGAGCTGGGGAATAAACCACATGGGAAAAAATCCCCCCCTCTAACTAAGGAGATAGAATCAGGATTCAAATTTGAAAAACTTGAAAATGTGTTGCTGCAATCTCTGTGATGTAGCAGAGCATCATGCATGATGTTCTGTGCACAGGTATCCTGGGGTGTGGCATGTAGACTTCTCCATCTTCTCCCAAAATGATGATGGAAGGAAGGAGGAATGTAACCTTTTCCTCTTGCTGGATGAAGAGGTGTATGATCCACTCTATTCTTCTAAATGTAGTGAGACTGAGCCCTTTCCATGCAACATCTTACAGGAAGTCTATTGCATCTCTTTGAAGGAGGTAAGATTGCATGACATAGTGCAAGGGTATTTCCCTTCTGAGTGTCAGATGGATTTCCAGTCATTTTCCTAGCTTCCAGTTTGGAACTAGGGACTGGATCTAGATCTAAATCACCCTAAATCTCAATCTCATAAACTGATTCAGTTGGATCTGCAATATTAGTGGAAACTACAAAATAAGTAGATGAAATGTTTTTACCTTCCCTTGCAAGTGGCTGCTGAGAGTGCACTGGTTCTGAAAATGGCATGAAGTGTGAGAACTCATATGCCTTGGAGGCATGATTTGTGTCACCCTTTGCCATGATGTTCCCAGTAGAGATATCTATGATATCCACAGAGTCAGGACCAAATATGAATCGCTTTGGAGAGCCAGTATGAGTCATTTGGTATATAGATAACAGGTTTGCAGCTAGGGAGCGAACATAAAGCACATTTTTGAACTTTCTATGTTCAAGCTTGATAGAGCCCTTCCCTTTGTCTTGAACTTTACTGTTATTTCCCATATGTATAACAGGACCATCAAAATACTGCAAGGAAGAGAATGATTCTCTGGATGCAACCATGTGATTGGAAGCTCCAGAATCAATGAGGAATTCATGTGCTGTTGAGCAGTTAGCCTTCAGTGCATGGCATGTCTTTTCATGTTCTTCAGTTTCCTCTCTATGGCTAGCCTTCCCTGCGCTAGCAGATACAGTAATTTTATGTTTCTTTAGAAGAAGAGCCATCTCATCAATTTCTCTTCTCATACAGGAGATTTTTGGATGAAATCCCCTTCCACAGTATGAACAAGGTGTCTTTCCTTTGCCATTCTTCTTGCTTCTCTTCGAACTTGAAGGCTCATTTGACTGATATTTCTCTACAGGAGACTCATCATTTTGCTTCCCTTTATCATTCGCTACCTTGGGTCCTCCTGCAACCAATGCTTGATCTCTAGAAGATCGAATGATCCCCATTTGGATCAACTTGTCATGCTCCTGAGTGAGAGATTGAATGAAGGAGTTATGAGTAGGCATCTTCCAGTTTAGAGTAGAGAGCTTCACATAATGAAATGTTGATACAAAGATTGAATAGTCTGCATCAATTTTGGAGAGAATGGAAAGGATGAGTTGATCATCCTCCTTCTCAACCTTGCATGACTTCAATTGGAATAACAGATGCTTGAATTTGGTGAAGAAGTCATTTAGTGTTTTGAAATTGGCTGGATGAAGAGAAATTAGCTCATTCTCCAGCTGATAGATCCTCATATTATCCTTCTTGTCAAATAAGGAAGCAAGCTTATCCCAAACGTCCTCGGGAGTCTTCAATCCATTGATGTGGAAGAGGGGATCTCGAGAGATTGAGAGGCACAAGCATCTGTATGCTTCATCAAGCCTATTCTAGTAATTTTCTTTGTCAACATAATGAATTGGCTCTTTCTCTGTCTCCATTGTGAGTCTGAAGAGTCTTTTGGAGCGTAGCTACATCTCCATGTTCTCCTTCCACTAGTGGTAGTTGAAAGGATTGAGAAGGTCCATTGGAGAAGCCATTTAGAATGCAAAGGAGAGGACTGAGCTGTTGTAGCGAATGCAGTGAAGGAGACTGAGCTGCTTGTAGTGAATGCAGTGAAGAGGAATGATAAACCTGCAAATCACACAATCAAACAGAAAAAATAAGGTTGACATTCTGCACTTTGGGAATTTCCTTCACACCCAGCATAGTTGATCAAGCAAGCTTGATCAACAATTCCTTAAATTGGGATATTAAGTGGTAAATTCTCCACTTCTGGCGCAGTACTGCAAGGAGCAATTTTGCTCAATTTTTTTTTAATCCAAGTATTGATCTATAGTAGGAGAAGTGCCTTGTCCTATCAAGGCTCTGATGCCATATTAAATTGAGCACATAGATCTATGGATCAACACAGAACTCATAAAATAGATCACACACTTTACTCAGCAATTGAAGAATGAAACAGTGCAAAAATGGCTTGCAACTGTGAATGCTTTCATTAATCAAAAGTAATTAGATAATTAATTACAATGAAGTACAACGGCTAAATAGCCACATGTAATTCGAATCCATGTGAGGAAATTCGAATTGGTTGGAATCTACTTGACTGAATGGTTAACTGACCTTGTCTAAATCATTATCAGAGTTCATCAAAGTTCAAAATCCAAACTCAAGTGTCTAATTCAGTGTTGACTAGTCTAACTAACTGAGGTAGGTGTGTAAATGCACCTCATCTGCATGCAACCATGCAATCCTAGCGCTAACTGAATAGAACTGAGTGTAGGGAACTAGAACTGAATGTAACTGACTCCTAACTGAGCTTGACTAGTCACCAACTGAACTCAACTAATGGAGGTTGGTATCGACACTCCCAGTGGCTCCTAATTTGTAGGGATTGATCTAGGAGGCTCCTAAAGTGATGCATGCAAGTTCAATCAGTGGAATTTGGCCTCAATTAGTGTTCCCCACACTTTAGTAACTGGTGCATGTGCCCCAATTAGGCCAAGTGGACCCAATGGTGCTAGTGACTAAAAGTAAACTGAAAGGACTCCCGATTTAGACATGACTCCTGATTTAGACATAATGACTAAATTGGACAAGGGAGGATTATAATCCTAACACAGTGTTCTGCTGTTATTCCTATCATCCATGTTCACAACATAACCTCTTTCCATACATCAAAAACTTCCTCCTTGCTTGACTAACCATTATGGAGTTTTTGTTAAGCTCTTTTCTGACTCCTGAAAAAATGAAAAGATTGTCAAGCATGATTGCATACTTTCACGCTCATTAAAGTATTTGAAAGGGCATCTATGCGGCCTCATTTATATCCTTTTTCGAACTACATACACTATCAAAAAAAAAGGACCACCCTGGCACCTTCACGCTAGAAACGTTTCCCTTTGTATCCTTTTATGCTTTATCGGACATTGGGACCCTAACTTACAAAAAATCTCATTATGGGTTGTCTTTAAGCTCTTTTCTAGCCCTCTCATCAAGAAAAGATTATCAAGCAAACTTGGTTTCATTCATGCTTGTAAATTTTTTGAATGACCGTCCAGTCAGTATAGGTTTAACCTTTTTTGGTGTGGCTGGACTACCTATGGTAAAGAAGTCTCTCTTCCCCCAAAGGTTGGGAGAGCTCTCCTTTGTATACTTTTATCCGTTTTCGAGATTAGAAGGCTATTTACAAAAAATATAACCATTGGAGTCTTCTTCTTGTTTTCAGACTCTTTAAAAATGAAAACACCATCAAGCATTTACCTTCTCGGGCTCACTAAAAATCCATGAGATCGTATCATATCGAGCTTACTTATATCCCTTCTTCATGCTCCTTAAACTATGAAAAAGGCCCAAATAGTGTCTATAGGAGCCACCACATAAGATCTCACATTGTCGCAACTTTCCCCCATTGGGTCGCCTTTGTTTAGAGTACTCTGCGATGAGTCTTTCTTGGATCCCCTGGATATCACTATTCTAGTTACCTCCCTCAATATTTCTCATTGCAGTTATCTTCCTGGTTTTACAACTATGATCCGTTTCCCATGACTAAATTTCATTTGTTGCGGTCATCCCTGCCTTCATACTCTGAAAAAAGGAATTTTGAGTCCCCCATACTCCCCTTCCCCCATTCCCCCATTCAGTTTGTCAGTCCCATGCATGTTCCACATCGCTGGTTATCCCCCTCATGCTTCTAATCAAGGAAACATCATTTCCTTGTTAGTTGCAGGTCTCCCTCTGTCGACGTCAACACATCTATTCCAGAGGTCCTCGTATCTTGGTTTAATCCACCTCATTGATGAGTTCCTTGGACCACTTGAAAGGATTCATTAGTGCCCTTTGGGTTGGTTGTGTCTCACATGCTCGACTTCAGCTACATCATCGCATTGTTGAGATTTGTACAGGCTATTTGTCTGTTCATTATCTGGTCGAAGACCTTGGTTGCCACCTGACTCTATCACATTGGTGAATGTACTATGGGACCCATATAGTTTCATGTCCCTTGTGATTTTCGGGCTACGTTGGCGATGGTGTTCAAAATCCCATCAGTGTAATGCTTTCATACATCTTTAGTACTTGATGTTGCATATTGTACAACAGAGATTCTGACTCTCAGTCATTGAGTCCACACATTTATGTACACCTCCAGATCCAGCAGAGCATCATTTGTGATGGTATTGCATTCCATGAGAATGTCATTGTTCCTATATATCACTTCTTCATATCAGCATTTGTATTCAGCCTCCCATTGAGGCCACCATCATGTATCACCATTTGTATATGTATTGATTGGCTCCCATATTTTGAGCCTTGATCCCAATTATTTATTCTTTGTGACATTGTTACGATCATGGGTATGCCTGCCTCTTCCATATACATGCCAGACAATATATGTATCTCATCCATTTTTGAGAAATAATACAAACCAAAAGCCACCGTAGTTCGAACAAGGAAATTCCACTCCTCCACGGTCCTCTCCAGTCTCTCCACCATTGTCACTATTTTCCCATGATCCTATGATGCCTATCAACCATACGATGAGCTCCTGCCCTCACACATCAAGGGGCAATCTGTTAACACAAAAAATTGTTCACCTAGCTCTCCATGGTCCAAACCACAATCATACAGCATATTCCCACCATTATTTCCTCCATTTTGACCTTCACAATTGTATTTCCACTAAAAATGGTTCAAGACATCATTATTCCTTCCCATAAATGAAGGGATGATGAGCATTTATTGTGATTTATCCCCAATTTCTCCCAAAAAGGGTCAAAAAACCTAAAAAATGAGAATGGGTCAAAATACCATGATAAATACCATGGACAATAAAATATCATGGGTCAAAAACCTTAAGACCATACTATAAATACATTGTGAAGGCCTCCCCCAAAACACTTTTGGATACTTTTCGCCATTTGCCATCAGTCACATCATACATTTTTCTCCATTATTCCCACAGTTTTCCACGCCATTCCCACGGTGTATGTTGAGCTTGATCCATACCCATTTGGATCCATCCCCCATCCAACAACTAGTTGTGGAAGAGACTGGAGACCAAAACTGTGGAGCTATGGTACCATTTCCTAGAACGGCTACGATGGCCCAACTTCAAAAGAAAGGTGTGTTCATTGTTATTTCTTGCATTAGTTAGTAGTATATATATGAAAAAACCCTAAAAATATTTGCTATTGTTGTCTAGTTTCTTTTTATTATCATTGAACTCTTCTTTATGCTCTGGACGAGCTAAGGTTGGTGCTTTTGCACGCAGTAGGGGAGAAATCCCCACTACAAGGTCTATGGAAACTCAAAAATTATTGTTGATTGAGTTACAGGTGTTACATCTTTGTAAGTGTTGTTGTTGGAGTACTTGAGTTCAAGAGTTCTAAGGCTTGTGGAAAGTTTTGATAGTTTTTCTATTAAACAGGGTTACATGAAATACAATTCCCAAGTCGATCGCTTGTCCAAACAAGTAGTGGGCATGCCTGAAGGAGTGATCAAATTTGAGGATTTTAAAGATTGTATTTCTTGTAATTTTGGCTCTTTAAAAGCCTATTACGAAAAGTTAGTAGAGGACCTAAAAAGCAAGCGTGTTGCCAGCCTATTTTGATTTTGGTCTATAAGTAATTTTCTGGACTTTAAAGGTTGTTTTAAGTCTCTTTATGTTGATGTCAGTATTTTAGTATCCTAAATCAGAGTCGGTGACTCAATATATTACATATGACATGCACAAATGTACAACTTTGATTCTCTCTTTAATTAAAAAGTTGTGATATATATATTTTTTAAATTTGAAAAAAAACAAAAGAATCAAATAGACAAAAGTTTTGATTAGAATATCAAAATGGTGCGGCTCTTTGGACATGAGAAATATGCTAGAATTCATAGACAATGAATTTCGAAGAGATTGAAATGATTAGTGTTAAAATATTTAAGTCACATTTTACATTTACGTAGAAGGTTGATGCAACTTCAATAAAAAAAGGAAGAATTGAATGGTGAGATTCTTTTAGAAATGAAAATTAATATATTAAAATAGTGAATTATTTTTTAATAAAAATAAGTGAAACTCAATTGTCACAAGGAAAAGAATAAGGAGGAAATATTTTAAAAAATTAATAATATATCTAAGTTAAGATGATAGTTGGATCTATTTTGGGTGGTTGGAAGTTAGCTTTACATATGCTTTTTAGTATGCACTAAGCCCCTTGCATGCCTAACCTAATCAGCACCTAATCATCATGGTTCATAATGCATCATGTCAACCATTGTGTATGTCCTCCATGAATGATTTGATCACTCAATCTTCTATTTAAAGATAATAATGGGAAGCCTTGTTTTTATAGTAAGCTCAAAAATAAGGAAGTCTTGCATTTTCACATTAAAGCAAAATATAGTTATTAAATGTATGTTAAGATTTGAACCTAGGTTATTATCATAATCATTGCTCCATATTGTTGTGATACCACAATCTAACATACTGAACCTCGTATGTGTGTGTAATTTGTACTTGTAAAAATGTCCTTTCTCAACATTTAGCATATGGATTATTTTTTCATTATATTATGAAGACAAAATAAACTCTATAGTCATCCTTATTTATGAATCAAATTGTGACACTTGTTAGCATTTCAATCTCACCACAATGGATTACCTTAGTTTACAAAGGTGGTTTAATCAACCTACACATCAATACAATTCAACAATCAAGTAGATATAAAGTTATATGCATACACCATTAGATCCACAACAATTTTGCCCATCATAATTGATTCCATTACACCATTAGATCCACAACAATTTTCCCCATCATAATTGATTCCATTGTGACCATATTGGTCCTTTATTTTAGGATGACTAATGTCACATAGTTCACCACCATTCTTCATAGAGTGATAGGTAGTGTGTAGTTGTGGCTCTTGAATATTTGTATATGCCTTGGATTTCAACCTATAATTCTTCATAGAGTGATAGGTAGTGTGTAGTTGTGGCTCTTGAATATTTGTATATGCCTTTAATTTCAACCTATAACACCCATGGACACAATCTATCTGACCCCACCAAATGTAGGAACTTATGAATATGCATAGAAAGAAGGTTTCAACACAACGTGTTTCAATATCATACCAACAAAAATATGCAATGTTGGTTGATGGTATTATACAATAAACCTATATAAATACAAGCATTGCCATGAAAATCATTATATCCAAAATAACTTCTTAGTCATGGATAAGGTATGGATTCACATCCAAACAGTAAGACTTCTATCCCCAAATCATAAACTTTGGCCACTATAGTTTGGCTCATACTCATCATTGAATAGGTTGGAAATAATCCTAGGTTCAAACTTGTTTGTCATGCCATAATACTTCAAGATGCATTCAATGTTTAATATTGAGTTGTTGCAACCTTATAATATTGAATTCTTGTTTGGATCACTCACTATCCAACTTGAACCTATAGTTAGCATTTACCTAAAGTTAGTGCATCGACCTTTTTTAATCAGAACACCAACAAGAAGATGCAACGCACTCACAACAAAGATACCCAACTCTTTAGAATCATTACTGCATACTCACATAGTGCAAGCATAATAGGAGTTTTTTCATATATCACCGCCAACTTTTATTCTTTAGTATATTTTGATGTGATGGTAGCCAACAATTCTAATCCTCATGCAATGGGACCAATTCTACCATGAGGAGATGCAATGGAACCAATTCTACCACAAGGAGATGTTGATTTATGCATTTTCATTCTTTTAATCCATGCCTAAAGAATAATACACCAAGCAATTCTACCACCATGAGGAAATGTTGAATTGTGCATTTTCATTCTTTTGATTCATGTCAAACCCATTCCATGCCTTGGCATACCTAAAGAATAATAAACAAATTACTCGAGGTGATCTTATTCTTCATTGTGCTTCACTTGTCTAGACAACCAATTAATCTCTAATACATTCATCTTCCAATCCCTACACACAATTGGATTGGTGCATGCTCAATAGATGATTTAACGTGCCTTACCTTCTCAATAACCATCGTTCACGAGCCATCTGCTCCATCCATACTGCATAGTTGGCCTTATTTTACCGTCATCCATTGTCCCAAAAGGAGGCCCCACCAATGTATTAAATTAAGCACATAGATTTATGGATCAACACACAACTCACAAAATAGATCACACAATTCACTCAGCAACTGAAGAATGAAACAGTGCAAAAATGGCTTGCAACTGTGAATGCTTTCATTAATCAAAAGTAATTAGATAATTAATTACAAAGAAGTACAATGGCTAAATAGCCACATGCAATTCGAATCCATGTGAGGAAATTCGAATTGGTTGTACTCTACTTGACTGAATGGTTAACTGGCCTTGTTTAAATCATTATCGGAGTTCATCAAAGTTCATCAGAGTTCAAAATCCAAACTCAAGTGTCTAATTCAGTGTTCACTAGTCTAATTGACTGAGGTAGGTGAGTAAATGCGCCTCGCCTGCATGCATCCATGCAATCCTAGCACTAACTAAATAGAACTAAGTGTAGGGAACTAGAACTGAATGTAACTGACTCCTAACTGAGCTTGACTAGTCACCAATGGAGGTTAGTATCGACACTCCCAGTGGATCCTAATTTGTAGGGATTGATCTAGGAGGCTCCTAAACTAGTGCATGCAAGTGCAATCAGTGGAAGTTGGCCTCAATTAGTGTTCCCCACACTTTAGTAACTAGTGCATGTGCCCCAATTAGGTCAACTGGACCCAATGGTGCTAGTGACTAAAAATAGACTGAAAGGACTCCCGATTTAGACATGACTCCTGATTTAGACAAAATGACCAAATTGGACAAGGGAGGATTATAATCCTAACACCCCCCCTGAATGCTAACTTGGACAATTTGTGGGCCCTGGTAACTACGACCATAGGTCACCCATTACAAAAAGTAAAGTAAAGTAACTGCTCAACATAAGGAGCTAGGGAAAAAACCACATGAGAAAAAATTCCCCCCTCTAACTAAGCAAATAGAATGAGGATTCAAGTTTGAAAAACTTGAAAATGTGTTGCTGCAATCTCTGTGATGTAGCGGAGCAACATGCATGATGTTCTATGCATAGGTATCTTGGGGCCTGGCATGTAGACTTCTCCATCCTCTCACAAAATGATTATGGAAGGAAAGAGGAATGTAACCTTTGCCTCTTGTTGGATGAAGAGGTGTATGATGCACTCTATTCTTCTAAATGTAGTGAGACTGAGCCCTTGCCATGTAGCATCTCATAGGAAGTCTATTGCATCTCTTTGAAGGAGGTAATATTGCATGACATAGTGCAAGGGTATTTCCATTCTGAGTGTCAGATGGATTTCCAGTCATCTTCCTAGCTTCCAATTTGGAAGTAGGGACTGGATCTAGATCTGAATCACCCTGAATCTCAATCTCATAAACTGATACAGTTGGATCTGTAATACTAGTGGAAAATTCAAAAGAAGTAGATGAAATGTTTTTGCCTTCCCTTGCAAGTGGCTGCTAAGAGTGCACTGGTTCTGGAAATGGCATGAAGTATGAGAACTCATATGCCTTGGAGGCATGATTTGTGGCACCCTTCGCTATGATGTTCCTAGTAGAGATATCTGTGATATCCACTGATTCAAGACCAAATATGACTCGCTTTGGAGAGCTAGTATGAGTCATTTGGTATACAGATAACAGGTTTGCAGCTACGGAGGGAACATAAAGCACATATTTGAAATTTCCATGTTCAAGCATGATAGAGCCCTTCCCATTGGCTTGGACTTTACAGTTATTTCCCATCTGAATAATAGGACCATCAAAAAAAAGCAAGGAAGAGCATGATTCTTTGGATGCAACCATATGATTGGAAGCTCCAGAATCACTGAGGAAGGCATGTGCTATTGAGCAGCTAGCCTTCAGTGCATGGCATGTCTCTTCATGTTCTTCAGTTTCTTCTCTATGGCCAGCATTCCTTGTGCTAGAAGATACAGTAATGTTATGTTTCTTAAGAAGAAGAGCCATCTCATCAATTGTTCTTCTCATACAGGAGATTTCTGGATGAAAGCCCCTTCCATAGTAAGAACAAGCTTTCTTTCCTTTGCCATTCTTCTTGCTTCTCTTCGAACCTGAAGGCTCATTTGACTGATCTTTCTCTACAAGAGACTCATCCTTTTTCTTCCCTTTATCATTCACTACCATAGGTCCTCCTGCAACCAGTGACTGATCTTTGGAAGATCAAATGATCCCCATTTGGATCAACTTGCCATGCTCCTGAGTTAGAGATTCAATGAAGGAGTTAAGAGTAGGCATCTTCCAGTTTGGAGTAGAGATATCCATAGAATGAAATGTTGATACAAAGATTGAATAGTCTGCACCAATTTTGGAGAGAATAGCAAGGATGAGTTGATTATCCTCCTTCTCAACCTTGCATGACTTCAATTGGAACAATAGATGCTTGAATTTGGTGAATAAGTCATTTAGTGTTTTGAAATTGGATGGATGAAGAGAAATCAACTCATTCTCTAGCTGATAGATCCTCATATCATCCTGCTTGTCAAATAAGGAAGCAAGCTTATCCCAAACCTCCTCGAGATATTGAGAGGCACAAGCATCAGTATGCTTCATAAAGCGTGTTCCAGTACTTTTCATTGTCAACATAATGAATTGGCTCTTTCTCTATCTCCATTGTGAGTCTGAAGAGTCTTTTGGAGTGTAGCTGCATCTCCATGTCCTCCTTCCACTAGTGGTAGTTGAAAGGATTGAAAAGGTCAATTGGAGGAGCCATTTAGAATGCAAAGGAGAGGAATGAGTTGTTGTAGCGAATGTAGTGAAGGAGACTGAGCTGCTTGTAGTGAATGTAGTGAAGAGGAATGATAAACCTCTAAATCACAAAATCAAACAGACAAAATAAGGTCGACAGTCTACACTTTTAGAATTTCCTTCACACCCAACATAGTTGATCAAGCAAGCTTGATCAACAATTCCTTAGCTTGGGATATTAAGTGGTAAATTCTCCACTTCTGGTGCAGTACTGCAAGGAGCAATTTTGCTCAATTTTTTTTTTGATCCAAGTATGGATCTATAGTAGGATAAGTGCCTTGTCCTATCGAGGCTCTGATACCATATTAAATTGAGCACATAGATCTATGGATCAACACACAACTCACAAAATAGATCACACAATTTACTCAACAATTGAAGAATGAAACAGTGCAAAAATGGCTTGCAACTATGAATGCTTTCATTAATCAAAAGTAATTAGATAATTAATTACAATGAAGTACAATGGCTAAATAGCCACATGCAATTCAAATCCATGTGAGGAAATTCGAATTGGTTGGAATCCACTTGACTGAATGGTTAACTGACCTTGTCTAAATCATTATCAGAGTTCATCGGAGTTCAAAATCCAAACTCAAGTGTCTAATTTAGTGTTGACTAGTCTAACTAACTGAGGTAGGTGCGTAAATGCGCCTCACCTGCATGCAACCATGCAATCCTAGTGCTAACTGAATAGAACTGAGTGTATGGAACTAGAACTAAATGTAACTGACTCCTAACTGAGCTTGACTAGTCACCAACTGAACTCAACTGATGGAGGTTGGTATCGGCACTCCCAGTGGCTCTTAATTTGTAGGGATTGATCTAGGAGGCTCCTAAAATGATGCATGCAAGTGCAATCAATGGTAGTTGGCCTCAATTAGTGTTCCCCACACTTTAGTAACCGGTGCATGTGCCCCAATTAGGCCAAGTGGACCCAATGGTGCTAGTGACTAAAAATAGACTGAAAGGACTCTCGATTTAGACATGACTCTTGATTTAGACATAATGACCAAATTTGACAAGGGAGGATTATAATACTAACACAGTGTTCTACTGTTATTCCTATCATCCATTTTCACAACATAACCTCTTTCCATACATCGAACACTTCTTCCTTGCTTGACTGACCATTATGGAGTTTCTGTTAAGCTCTTTTCTGACTCCTGAAAAAATGAAAAGATTGTCAAGCATGCTTGTATCCTTTCACGCTTGTTAAAGTATTTGAAAGGGTGTCTATGTGGCCTCGTTTATATCCTTTTTTGGACTACATAGACTATCAAAAGAAAAGGACCACCCTGACACCTTCACACTAGGAACGTTTCCCTTTGTATCCTTTTATGCTTTGTTGGACATTAGGACCCTAACTTACAAAAAAGCTCATTATGGGTTGTCTTTAAGCTCTTTTCTACCCCTCTCATCAAGAAAATATTGTCGAGCAAACTTGGTTTCGTTCATGCTTGTAAAAGTATTTGAATGACCTTCGAGTCAGTATAGGTTTAGCCTTTTCTTGTCTGGTTGGACTACCTATGGTAAAGAAGTCTCTCTTCCCCCAAAGGTTGGGAGAGCTTTCCTTTGTATACTTTTATCCTTTTTTGGACTTAGAGGGATATTTACGAAAAAGAGAACCATTGGAGTCTTCTTCTTGTTTTCAGACTCTCTAAAAATGAAAACACCATCAAGCATTCACCTTTTCGGGCTCGCTAAAAATCTACGAGATCGTATCATATCAAGCTTACTTATATCCCTTCTTCGTGCTCCTTAAACTATGAAGAAGGCCCAAACAGTGTCTCTAGGAGCCACCACATATGATCTCACATTATTACAACTTTGCCCCATTGGGTCGTCTTTGTTTAGAGTACTCCGTGATGAGTCTTTCTTGGATCCCCTGGATATCACTATTTCAGTTACCTCCCTCAATATTTCTCATTGCAGTTATCTTCCCAGTTTTAAAGCTATGATCCATTTCCCTTGAGTCAATTTCATTTGTTGCGGTCAGCCATTCCTTCATACTCTGAACAAAGGAAGTTTGAGTCCCCCATACTCCCCTTCACCCATTCCCCCATTCACTGTGTCAGTCCCGTGATTGTTCCACATCTCTAGTTATCCCCCTCTTGCTTCTAATAAAGGAAACATCATTTCCTTGTTAGTTGTAGGTCTCCCTCTGTCGATGTCAACACATCTATTCCAGAGGACCCTGTATCTTGGTTTAATCCACCTCATTGATGAGTTCCTTGGACCACTTGAAAGGATTCATTAGTGCCTTTTGGGTTGGTTGTGTCTCACGTGCTCGACTTCAGCTACATCGTCGCACTGTTGATATTTGTATAGGGTATTGGTCTGTTCATTATTTGGTCAAAGACCTTGGTTGCCACCTGACTCTAGCACATTGATGAGTGTACTATGGGACCCATATAGTTTCATGTCCCTTGTGATTTTCGGGATACGTTGGCGACAATGTTCGAAATCCCATCAATGTCATGCTTTCATATGTCTTGAGCACTTGATGCTACATATTGTACAGCATAGATTCTGACTCTCAGTCATTGATTCCACACATATATGTACACCTCCAGATCCAACAGAGCGTCATTTGTGATGATATTGCATTCCATGAGAATGTCATTGTTCCTATATATCAGTTCTTCATATCAACATTTGTATTCATCCTCCCATTGAGGCCACCATCATGTATCACCATTTTTATATGTATTGATCGGCTCCCATATTTTGAGCCTTGATCCCCATTATTTATTCTTTGTGACATTGTTATGATCATGGGTATGCCTGCCTCTTCCATATACATGCCAGACAATATATGTATCTCATCCATTTTTGAGAAATAATACAAACCAAAATCCACCGTAGTTTGAACAAGGAAACTCCACTCCTCCATGGTCCTCTCCAGTCTCTCCACCATTGTCACCATTTTCCCATGATCCTATGATGTCTATTGACCATACGATGAGCTCCTGCCCTCACACATTGAGGGGCAATCTGTTAACACAAAAAATTGTTTACCTAGCTCTCCATGGTCTAAACCATAATCATACATCATATTTCCACCATTATTTCCTCCATTTTGACCTTCACAATTGTATTTCCACTAAAAATGGTTCAAGACATCATTATTCCTTCCCATAAATGAAGGGATGATGAGAATCTATTGTGATTTATCCCCACTCTCTCCCAAAAAGAGTCGGAAACCCTAAAAAATGAGAATGGATCAAAATACCATTGATAAATACCATGGACAATAAAATATCATGGGTCAAAAACCCTAGGACCATACTATAAATACATAATGAAGGCCTCCCCCAAAACACTTTTGGATACTTTTTTCCATTTGCCATCAGTCACATCATACACTTTTCTCCATTATTCCCACATTTTTCCACGCCATTCCCACGATGTATGTTGAGCTTGCTCCATACCCATTTGGATCCATCCCCCATCCGACAACTAGTTGTTGAAGAGACTGGAGACCAGAACCGTGGAGCTACAGGACCATTTCCTAGGATGGCTACGATGGCCCAACTTCAAAAGAAAGGTGTGTTCATTGTTATTTCTTGCATTAATTAGTAGCATATATATGAAAACACCCTAAAAATATTTGCTATTGTTGTCTAGTTTCTTTTTATTATCATTGAACTCTTCCTTATGCTCTGGACGAGCTAAGGTTGGTGCTTTTGCACGTAGAAGGGGAGAAATCCCCACTACAAGGTCTATGGAAACTCAAAAATTATTGTTGATTGGGTTACACATGTTACATCTTTGTAAGTGTTGCTGTTGGAGCACTTGTGTTCAAGAGTTCTAAGGCCTGTGGAAAGTTTTAATAGTTTTTCTATTAAACATGTCTACATGAAATACAATTCCCGAGTCAATCGCTTGTCCAAACAAGCAGTGGGCATGCCTGAAGGAGTGATCAAATTTGAGGATTTTAGAGATTGTATTTCTTGTAATTTTGGCTCTTTAAAAGCCTATTACGAAAAGTTGGTAGAGGACCTAAAAAACAACATTGTTGCCAGCCTATGTTGATTTTGGTCTATAAGTAATTTTCTGGACTTTAAAGGTTGTTTTAAGTCTCGTTATGTTAATGTCGGTATTTTAGTATCCTAAATCAGAGTCGGTGACTCAATATATTGCATATGAGATGCACAAATGTTCAAATTTGATTCTCTTTTTAATTAAAAAGTTGTGATATTTTTTTTTTTTAATTTGAAGAAAAACAAAACGATCAAATTGACAAAAGTTTTGATTAGAATATCAAAATGGTGCGGCTCTTTGGACATGGGAAATATGCTAGAATTCCTAGACAATGAATTTCGAAGAGATTGTAATGACTAGTGTTAAAATATTTAAGTCACGTCTTACATAGAAGGATGATGCAACTTTAATAAAAAAAAATGGAAGAATTGAATGGTAAGATTCTTTTAGACTGATAAAAACTTTTAGAAAATACAATTAATAATATAATAAAATGTTGAATTATTTTTTAATAAAAATAAATGAAACTCAATTTTTAGAAGGAAAAGAATAAGTAGGAAATATTTTTAAAAATTAATAATATATCTAAGTTAAGATGTTAGTTGGATCTATTTTAGATGGTTGGAAGTTAGTTTTACATATGCTTTTTAGTATGCACTAAGCCCCTTGTGTGCCTAACCTAATCAGCACCTAATCATCATGGTTCATAATGCATCATGTCAACCATTGTGTATGTCCTCCATGAATGATTTGATCACTCAATCTTCTATTTAAAGATAATAATGGGAAGCCTTGTTTGTATAGTAAGCTCACAAATAAGGAAGTCTTGCATTTTCACACTAAAGCAAAATATAGTTATTAAATGTATGTTAAGATTTGAACCTAGGTTATTATCATAATCATTGCTCCATATTGTTGTGATACCACAATCTAACATACTGAACCTCGTATGTGTGTGTAATTTGTACTTGTAAAATGTTCTTTCTCAACATTTAGCATATGGATTATTTTTTCATTATATTATGAAGACAAAATAAACTCTATAGTCATCCTTATTTATGAATCAAATTGTGACACTTTTTAACATTTCAATCTCACCACAATGGATTACCTTAGTTTACAAAAGGTGGTTTAATCAACCTACACATCAATACAATTCAACAATCAAGCAAATATAAAGTTATATGCATACACCATTAGATCCACAACAATTTTGCCCATCATAATTGATTCCATTACACCATTAGATCCACAACAATTTCCCCCATCATAATTGATTCCATTGTGACCATATTGGTCCTTTATTTTAGCATGACTAATGTCACATAGCTCACCACCATTCTTCATAGTGATAGGTAGTGTGTAGTTGTGGCTCTTGAATATTTGTATCTGCCTTGGATTTTACCCTATAACACCCATGGACACAATCTATCTAACCCCACCAAATGTAGGAACTTATGAATATGCATAGAAAGAAGGTTTCAACACAATGTGCTTCAATATCATACCAACAAAAATATGCAATGCTGGTTGACGGTATTATGCAATAAACCTATAGAAATACAAGCATTGCCATGAAAATAATTATATCCAAAATAACTTCTTAGTTATGGATTCACATCCAAACAGTAAGACTTCTATCCCCAAATCATAAACTTTGGCCACTATAATTTGGCTCATACTCATTACTGAATAGTGTGGAAATAATCCTAGGTTCAAACTTGTTTGTCATGCCATAATACTTTAGGATGCATTCAATGTTTAATATTGAGTTGTTGCAACCTTATAATATTGAATTCTTCCCTGGATCACTCACTATCCAACTTGAACCTATAGTTAGCATAGTACCTAAAGTTAGTGCATCGACCTTTTTTAATTAGAACACCAACAAGAAGATGCAACACACTCACAACAAAGATACCCAACTCTTTAGAATCATTACTGCATACTCACTTAGTGCAAGCACAATAGAAGTTTCCTCATATATCACCGTCAACTTTTATTCTTTAGCATATTTTGATGTGATGGTAACCAACAATTCTAATCCTCATGCAATGGGACCAATTCTACCATGAGGAGATGCAATGGAACCAATTCTACCACAAGGAGATGTTGATTTATGCATTTTCATTCTTTTAATCCATGCCAAGCCCATTCCATGCCTAAAGAATAATACACCAAGCAATTCCACCACCATGAGGAAATGTTTAATTGTGCATTTTCATTCTTTTGATTCATGTCAAACCCATTCCATGCCTTGGCATGCCTAAAGAATAATAACCAAATTACTCGAGGTGATCTTATTCTTCATTGTGCTTCACTTGTCTAGACAACCAATTAGTCTCCAATGCATTCCTCTTCCAATCCCCAACACACAATTAGATTGATGCATGCTCAATAAATGATTTAACATGCCTTGCCTTCTCACTAACATCTCAAAAATGCAAAACAATTTATCCACAATACATTCATCTTCCAATCCCCACACACAATTGGATTGGTGCATGCAGAATAAATGATTTAACATGTCTTGCCTTCTCATTAATATCTAAGAGTGCAAATTAGCGAACATACATTGTGCCATTGAATCGAAAAGTTTTCTCATCTTTTTGAGCAATCTATATTCTAAGTATGAAACAAAGAGAAAAATTTTCCCTTTAACCACTTCGGCAAACAAGTATTTTTCAGAAATATTATGTCAAACCTAAATAAAAGTCGGAAATGGTATACAATTAAACGGAAAGCGCTGGCTGTGGGGTTCGAAGTCGGAAATGGTATACAAATAAACGGAAAGTGCTGGCTGTGGGGTTCGAACCCACGCGCACTTATGTGCAGAAGATCTTAAGTCTTCCCCCTTAACCACTCGGGCAAACCAGCTTGTTGGAAGATTTGTACAGTCTATATACTGATTTTCTTTCGCAATCATTTTTATAAGTTCGCTAAATGGTGTTTCGCTCATTCTGTTATCTCGCTGTAATTTATTGGAATTCACTATTATTATTGTGATGTTAAAGATGTGGCCGTAGTAAAATTGCTGCCTGTTATCTCCCAAAAAGTACACCGTCATTTTGGGTGATAGTATGGGTTAAAATTTTTATATCTGTGAGTCTTGTGCTTCAAAGTCCAAAATTTCAGCTTTCGACAGT
>LPNX010125416.1:0-63567 GCA_001517045.1 Pseudotsuga menziesii | reverse complement strand
CAGGCAGTGTATTTGATGTGGCAGTGGGAACGTATTGACACTGCAGATGCATTGGAGCTCTTGTCTCCTGAATTTAAAAGTGAAGATGTGCGTGCATATGCTGTAATTGTCCTCGAACAAACAGAGAATGAAGAGCTACACTGCTACTTGCTTCACTTGTGCAGGCCCTCCGATTTGAGCGTGATGAGAAATCACGGCTTGCCCTTTTTCTTGTCCAGCGTTCTGTGCGTAATATTGATTTGGCTAGCTACCTTCGTCGGTATGTCATGGTGGAGAGCCATGATCCTACATATGCACAAAGGTTCTTGTCTACATATGAAAATTTGGAAGCTCTGTCCACCGAGCCTTGGAAGGCTATTTCACTTCACCAACCATCGAGCTGTTGAGGGAGATCTCCATATCAGAATCTCCTTCATTTTAGGGATCAATCCCTATGTTTTTGCTTTTGACTGTCAGTTATTGTTTTAGTTGAATTAAATAGATCCACACTTTTAGGATCTGGAAACAGTTTTGTAAAGGCTTTAAAAGCCTATGAACTCATACTGAAAAAGGCGGTTCAATCTTGGAGATAATTTGGCCTATGTACTGATTGCTTATCTTAATACAATCACAGTCTTCTTTTGCTGCTATTATCAGACTTTTCATCTATCTTTCTGTTCTGTACTCTGTTTAAGTTTAGCTCAGCTTTATGCTCATGAACTTGAATAAAGGAATCCTTTACTATTTAGTATGACCCTGCATTCAAATGTACTTGGTTATCTTTGACCCTGCATTCCATGTACTTGGTTATCTAAATAGTATTCTTCATATCGCTCACTGTTATATTGCATCTGATTTATAGTTTCTAAAAGCACTGGCTCATTAAGATGTTCTGATAAGTTAATCTCTTCATTGTGCTTTCTTGGTATCCCATTGATCCACCTACTGAAAACATAATTTCTAAGTTACCAAGCATACTCAGCCATAACCACTGAGTAGTTTCTTGGAGAGCTAACACTGCCCATAATTATCCTTCCTGTTTCTTGGTCGATCTATTTTTCATGGTTACGCCGAATTTCCTTCTATTTTCTCAGAATCCACGGGAACAGACTTCATGAAATTTTTTACAACATTAACACATAGTACACATTTTTAAAAGTATTGCTGAAGAATTTCACCGATAACTTAATTATCCCTCTCACTACTTGATAGGTCTGGGTTTAAAATGGATCTATGCTAGTTTATTTATTTTTTATTTAAGTGGATATGTAATTTATATTTTTCATTTTTTTTAATATTTTACATAACCTGACTAACTTGAACTAATCTTCCCCATACTGGATTGGAGAGCACCAAGAAGCGAGCTGGATAGAGCACCTCACTTCTCTTGCAGCAACAAACATCCTTTATTTAAGTGCTCAAACCCTCATAAAAATGTTATTGTTCAAGCATATAATTTGGCAAAGCACAAGCATTTTTAATTAAAATTTATTTTGAAATTTCGTTGCCACTTCATACTTAGTTGTTACGCAACTCTTGATTTCTAGTGTCATTTTGTTCTTCTAAGCTTTGAGTTTTGTAATATTCTTTTCAATGGATTTTTTATATTTTATTTAGGTCGATATGTAATTTATATTTTTCATTTTTTATTTATGTCAGCTAGCATAACGTGATTAACGTGACATGATCTCCCCCAACTGGATTGGAGAGCACCTCACTTCTCTTAGTGCAAAAATACTTTTAAAAAAATTGTACTCAAGTATAACTATGATACATAATTGTGCATGCTCCCGAGGCTAATTCTCTATGACACATAATCGCACATGTTCAGTGGGCTAATTGTCATTAACTTGGTTGTAGTTATTATGTTTCTGAAATCTTAGTGTCATTTAGGACATATTATTAGTTCATTGGCATGGAATTTAAGAAAACCATTTTTTTTAAATGTAATTTTTCCAATGTTTTGTTTTATAAAACCTCCTTGTAATATGGAGTGTGGGGTTTCAGTGGACACTTGGCCCGAGTTACGTCAGGTATGACGATTATTATGTCCATAGAGTGCAATGTTTTGCAGCATTTTGGTTTTATAAAATCTCCTCATTATCTGGAGCGGAGTTTCTTAGTGGACAATTGACCGAAGTTGCGTCAGTTTGCAGGTGCGTTTGTTTAATGTTGCATTTCATTTTCCCTGGGTTGATGTGCTAGGTCAAATGTGCAAATGAGAGAGTTTATGTTTTGATTGCGCCATCAGGTTATCATGATTAGCCTCACGACGGGGTTTAATTTTGAATGGATAGTTCGATGTTTGTAGGCTTGTTGTTGTTGTTGTTGTTGTTTTTCTTTGTCGAGAGATAAGAATTTATTGTTTGCAATGTGTCGATTTCTGGAACTGGTGGTGTTGGGAGAGCTGTGGGAATGTGTGTTGTGCATGACGATATCCTTGTACTACATAGTAGACGGTTTACCTATATCAGTCGAGAGCTTGAATGGGAGTTTTTTGGTGGAATGTGGCTTTCGGCGATTGGGAGGAGTTATTGATCTTGGGGGTGGGGATTAATGCAAATTCATGCAGGGTGTGTTTGTGGGTTTGGTATTTGAAGGGCCTTGGCTATTATTTTCATGTTCTTCTTTGCTGGCTCTGGTTTATGTTATGTGGTGTGAGTATTGGTGAGTTCTCTTGCGATAGGGACGAGGTGTTCTTGGTGGTCTCTGGGCTAAAATTGGTGCTCGGCGGATTGCTGTTGGCGAGCACTGTTCCAACGGCTACAACGACAAGGGAATTCTTCGAATATGTGCAACCAGCATTCAAAATTTAACCCTTCACAACCCTTCCAAAGGGTTCTAGGCCTTCCCAGAAGTGTAAAGTTAAAATTGTCCTCCAAAAAAATTTAAAATTTGAAGTTTACCCTTCCAATAAAGAAGGGCATAATTTATATCAACATTTCAAAATAAGTGCAACTTTTGAAATTATCCATCCATATAAATTTCTCCTCTTTACATCCTCTTCTCTTTAAATCCTCATCTCATAGTCATAACTAAGGATTATTATGCATGCACATCCTCACCTTATAATACGAATTGGGTCAAGGCCCAAAGACAACCATAAAATATTAAATGTGTCAAGACACAGAGTAAGATACAACTATAAGTCTTATACTAAATTTATCTTATAAGTCTTTAATTAAAAGTATCAACTGAGATTTGACACGTTGGATGGTTCTTATCTTCTTATCACGAGTCCTTACCAATGTGATTGCAAAGCATTCTTTGAAGGTGAAGTCCATAATTTTAGGTCTTCTTCCTCATTATCATGCCTTTTGGTAAGACAATAAAGAGGGTAGTGGTCTGCATCAGCATGGAAAATGTTTTAGGAATAGAGGTTATACACATTAATTTTTTATATTAAATAATTTAAATTCCTACTGATGACTATCGATTCAATGAACCGTGGACTGGTACAAAACACAACAAATTTTAGAGCCCCAAGCACTTAATTACACACAACTATAACTTTCTCAAATCTAGCCATTAATAAATTTATTTTGGTATTCTGGTTCAATTTAAAAGGAGTGTTGAGACTTAGAAATACAGTGAGTTCCAAGGATTCAGTTGACTTAGGCCCCTCCATCACATACATGTATGCTTTCACAACAAGCACCGAAAAATAATATTTGTTTTTTGCATTTTTTTTGGTGAAAAAGTTTGGCTAATTTATAATTGTCAATTAAAGGACAACTATTTATATTTCCCTTCAGAGAGTCCCTTCATCTCTGAAGGGTTGAGAGAATAAATGCCCTTCCAATTGAAATTAAGACCCACCCTTCAAATTTGATCACTGTGTGCAATGTTTCCACTATGTTTGAACCTTTTATGGTGTCCTTTTTTGCGTGGTTATGGCTTAAACCCTTGGTTATAGACTTTGTAATGCTTGTTCTTAAACCCAACCAACCTTGTGGCCAGTTTTTTGGCTTGGGTCTAGTAAACGTGGGGCCAAGGGTAAAGAATTGAATTGGTGGTGAACTGGATGTTGGATGCATTCCATGGCAGTTTTTTTTATTGTTCTTTATGACTGGAGATAATTTGGTAGGCCTGCACCTTTTGCATGGGTGGTGTCTTTTGGGAAGCTTTTCTCGATGGGTGCTTTTACAAGGTGGTTTTGTTGGAGTAGGGTCCCGCAGCTATAGAAGAAGCTGCTATTTTGACGGACAGACAGTTTTGGCGGAGATATAAGAGGCAGAGCTACGACGTCATAGCAGGTTTCTAGCTACAGATCAGAGTCGGAAACCGTGACCGTAGAAGACAGAGAAGTCAAGGAAGACGACGGTACCTGAGCGGCCGAGAAGAGAGAGCTCACCCACTACATTGACGGTAGCGGCGGACTACAGGAGGGCTCAGCTACCCTCATAAAGGAAAAGGAGCAACGAGGCCGAGGTATTGAAGACAAAGGACAGTGGGAAGTAGTGTCGGTACCCATGGTCAACGCTGGGAAGCATGGAAGAGTGCAGGAAGCTGTGGTGAAGGGAAGCGGTGCATAGTACCCATGGTCAGTGCCAGGAAGCATGGAAGACTGCAGAGAGCTGTGGTGTGACGGATAGCGGCTACCTCAAAGTACAGATACGCCGATTGTCACTAGTTAGGTTTTGGGTTACTGTTGGGACAGGCCCACAGTGTTGTAATGGTGAGACCTTCGGGCCGCCTATAAAGGGATGTATTTTGTATTGTAAAAGGTTGGCATTTTGGGCATTTTAGGCCATCCAACTAGTCAAATCATCAGTAGTCTGTTAGCTTGCTTTATTTTGTATTGTAACAATCCGCAGGGATTGACAGAGAGGGAAGAGTATATTGTAAGAGAGACAATATAGAGATAGAGAATATATCTAAGAGAGAAGGGCTCCAGGCTGTGTGCGGAGTTACCCAGAAGATCTCAAGCTGCATATGTGGTGCAGCAGAACTATGTTTACCTTCCCCTGAGCTATAATAGAAACACAGTTCTGTGGACGTAACTTCCATCCTAGAGGTGAACCACGTTAAAATCAAGTGTTATGCGATTGATTCATGTGTTGTGTTTATTTGTTGCATCTGTTAGTGATTATATGAGCCTGGTTTATAGTTGAATGTATGTATGCGTTGTTCAGTTCATAATAATATAGAAGGATAGATATAAGTTGAAGTCTTTGGCATGTTGTATGCAGGTTCATTTATGCTTTGCTTGAACAGTCACTAGTCGCAGTGTTAAACAGCTTGGTATGTTGAGTCTTGCAAGTCGACACAAACAACGGTAAGTGTGCTGAGCCACGGGAGTAGGATATCGCAGGGAGGCGATATCGCACCGCCATAGGAGCTGCGGTGCGTGATACCGTAGGTTAAGGACTGAGCGTTGGGGAGAAAGTTACGTGTCGACTGGTGCGCGGCGATGCGATAAGGCTGGAGTCATCGCGAATCAGTGGAAGTTGCGCGACGCGGAAAGGGACCACGCGACAGGAAAAGAGGGATCTCGTAGCTAGAAGAGCTGCGAGACAAGGAGATCACGCGACGCGCAGAGAGAGAGGCCTCGCGGCTAGCAGAGCTACGAGTCGCAAATAGGATGCCACAGAACCTGGTCCAAGATGCTTGAGTCCTTGGCCAACCCATTAGAATCACTTCGGGTGAGACTTCAGGCCGCTTCGTGGTCTGTCGCCAAAAGGGCCAATGAGCTAGGGGTGTTGTTGGTTAAATACAGTAAACCCGGGTCTGCCCATGATAGCCAACAAATGGTTCCATTGCCGGCTTTGAACAAACAGAGCGCTGATGTTCTGGTGGCATCCTACGAGAGACAAACTCAACGAGTGAGTTTGGTCTAACCAGAAAGAGTTTGCTGAACGAGAGAACAAGAGTCCTAGACTGAATACAGAGGACTGGTTACAAAAACATATCATTACAGACCTGCATGCGATATTTTTTGCGACCTTTGGGAACGAGCTTTATGACTGGTTATCAAAGTTAACTGATACAAGCATATTCAAAAAGAAAAGAGACATTGTCTGGACACCGGAGCTGATTTAGAGCGTGAAGAACCTTGATAATCCTATCACGAGGGTAGTAGACTTCTGGCTTGCGAGTGTGCTAGAAGGCTTCGTCACAGAATTTGCAGTTGACCAGAGGAAAAGCTTCAGTGAGGCTGAGCGCTATTTCTTCAAAGGATATCGTGGTAAGTACCTGAGATCTTTAAACTTGTCCATTAAGATGCTATTACATGAAAAAGGAACAATGGATCTAGTTTCAGATGAATAAGTAGAAATAGTAATGTCACAAGAGTTTGAAAGTGATTTTGATGACATTGGACAAACACGTAGTGGAAAGAAGTATAAAGTAGATTTCAGATCTCCAATATTTAAAGACAGTTTAGATAGTACTAGACAGTAGAGTCATAGTACCACAGAAGGAACAGAGGGGGGTATCCCTTACCACCCTTACACCCCACAGAAACAGACCGAAACTCAGAACAATCCCATAGGAACCCCATCCAGTAGCTCACAGACAGTACCTACCACCGCTACATCACCTCCACCTACACCGCCGAGTGGTAATAACACAGTAAATCAACATCCACCACGTAGAAATAGAATGGGGGATGATATGAAGCTACCTATATTTAAGGGAACAAGGGCAGAAGACCCAGAGCAGCATTGGTTTCTATGTGAAGCCATGTGGACCATTAAAGCAATCAATGACGATAACCTTAAACTTGTACAGTTGGTCACCACACTAAGAGACCAAGCCTTAACATGGTATATAAATTATACCACAGTACCCAGGACACTTGTCCAGGTCAAGACCGCCATGATTAAAGAGTTTAAGAAACCTAAGTCTGAGTCACAGTGCATTACAAAACTCAAAGACATCAAGCAGTTATCTACAGAGTCGGTGTGGGACTTTGATCAGAAATTCAAAGCCCTTATCGACCAAGTCAGTTTTGAGTTCGCGTCGGAGCAGCATAAGGAATGGTTTATTGCAGCGCTGCTCCCTCACATTAGACTGTCGTTAATGCAGCAGAAACTCCAGATGCAGGATGACGTTTTGGAGATGGCGATGAAACTAGAGGCTTCACCTCTAGCTGAGAGCAGTACAGGCATGGAAAATTTACAAAATTAGTTGGCTAATCTCACGCTACAGTTGCTTGAGCTTAAGAGAGGGAAAGAGGTTGCGCAAGACATATGGTGCGTAAAATGTAAGGCACAAGGCCATACCAAAGACGACTGTCCAGTTTTTGTAGAATATATAGCAACAGGGGCTCCTAACCCCTTACCACAGACCCACGGACCATGGTGTGAAATATGCAAAACACGAGGACATCTACCTCACCACTGCACTCTACTTCAGAAGTACATGTAGACACCTAAGAACTTATACTGCATCTTCTGCAAGTCTGTAGGCCATGATGAACACGATTGCAGAGCCTATGATCTCATGGTTGGAGCAAAGCAAGACTTGTACAGAGTCCAGTCAGAGACACAGGGTCCAGCAGCAAGACCACAACATGATCCGTCTTATGGAGGCCGTGAAGGAGGATTCAGAGGACGAGGCCGTGAAGGAGGCTTCGGTAGAGGAGAAGGTTTTGGCCGTGGTCATGGACCAGTTACTTGTTACAACTGCGGAGTTGTACGACATTATGCTAGGGACTGTCAGATCCCTACTACCACATGCAACTATTGTAAATCTTATGATCATACTATAGAGGAGTGTCCTACCTTGATAGATAAGATCAGAGAACCTAAGCCAGCAGTACACCAGAAAATCCAGCTTATTGCTGCTGAGCAGGAAGAACCAGAACCAAGAGTCAATATTGTGACTCGCAGCGGTGTTTCTACCAGTGGGACATCGTAGGAGACCGAAAAGAACATAGGTCAGGAGTGGGTACGCAGAGCTCCTAATAAAGCAACACCACTCGACCTGCAGAAGAACAAACCGACATTTTAGGAAGCTAAGGATTTCTTTGATGACCCTACGCAATCAGGATCGCAGGTACCACCGTCTAGGGGCGTACCGCAACAAGCACCTTGTGGCAATAGCCTTGTACAGAAATCATAGGCTACCACATCGGGAAGATGCGATGAGGATGAGATGACAAGAAGTGTACATTCCTTCCTGCGGAGTTGTCTAAAACTTGTAAGAAACGAACAAGCTATCATGGAACTTTAGCGCATTATAGATCAGTCTCAGCCATCTTCTTCTATGAGCAGTACACAGTGTGCTGTTCATAACATTACAGGACATACAAGAACGGGAAGAGAGATGCGACTCACAGCGCAGGTTGGAGAATTTGAAATGGATTAGGTGATCCTAGATCTGGGATCAGATGTAAATGTTCTGACTAAGCAGACATGGGAACAGATGGGTAGCCCTAAGTTAATCAGATTTCCTATCCATCTGAGATTAGCTAATCAGCAGCGTGTGTCACCCCTGGGTCGGTTACCGCAGGTGCCAGTTGACATTGATGGAGTTCGCAGCTTTGCGGACTTTGAAGTTATAGAAATCATTGGCGATAGTAGATCGTATCCAACACTACTAGGCATTGATTGGGTGATTGGTAACATGGCCGTTATCGACCTAAAGAGAAGACAAATGACCTTTGAGGACACACAGATCCAGGTCATCGCACCGTTGGATCCTTTTCAGGGTCTTAGATATATTGAACCTATCCGAGCAGAGGAGGAGGCACGTAACATGGAGAGCCTCTATCAGATGACCACAAACCAGAGCGACTACATCAATCCAACCGCAGAAGGGAATATTAGTTGGCAATGAGATAGCTCATGCGCATCAGATTCATATGTTGGTCTAGAGAACTGGTAGAACAGACTTCACGAAGTCTCAGCGCGCAGATGCCCGTACTTGACTAAGTCACTGTGATGGATTGGCGCAGAGATCAATGAGATTCCATCATTTCATGGTCTAACAGATATCCAGGACTTTCTCGATCAGTTTGAACAACAAATTCCTCACGAGCAGAGGATCGCAACTATGGACCTTGCAGTACGAGCCACACCTGCAAGATGGTGGTCTGCACATAAAGAGAACATCACATCATGGGACGATATTAAGAGATTCATGGTGATCAGATTTTCTGACGACAGAGAGTATGTCCAGCAGAAATACATAGGAGAGAGTGACCCCAGATCACACATTTAGACATGCGAACAGAATTGGTCGGACATTCCCAAGGATGAATGGGTTCACCGATTCATTCATACTTTGGATACAGTTCCAAGGAACTGGTATACAGAGACTGAACTGCGCAAGGGAACAACTACATGGCCACTTATGATAGACAGCTTCCTACTCACCTTCGCTTTTGAATCTGAGTATCCAAGTGTTGATCAGGCCCTATAAGTAATAAAGAGTAAGATATTTGAGGATTGTACCATAACAGTGTCAGCTCAACCTGAGTGGGCTATCCAGCTAAAAGAGGCGTTAGAGTGTTATAATTTTGCATCTGAACCAGCGGAAGAGGATGAGGATCCTTGCGACACCAACATTCCAGAGTCAGAAGGAACTCACGATGTTGAGCGACCATAGTTAGAAATTCCAGCAATCACAGAGCCCATCAAGATTAAAAAAATCAATATTGGCATAGACACAGAACCTAAGTTTGCCTCTATTGGAGACTATTGGAACGATGAAATAGTCGGACAGATTGCAGACTTGTTACATGACTATCAGGACCTATTTCCCACCAAGTTCACAAAGATGAAGGGAATAGTCGGAGACCTGGGAGTCATGAGGATACCATTGAAGGAGGATGCTAGACCAGTCAAACAGCGCCCATATAGATTAAATCCACGATATAAAGAAAAAGTAAAGGATGAGATCGATAAGATGCTAGCAGCAGGCATCATTGAGCTTGTAGAAGAAAGCGAATGGGTTAGCCCCATGGTCGTACAAGAGAAGAAAACCAAAGGAGACATCAGGATCTGTGTCGATCTGCGCAAGCTCAATGATGCATCGCTTCATGATCCATTTCCGACACCGTTCACTGATGAGGTATTAGACAACGTGGGAGGACAGGAGGTCTACTCCTTCACTGATGGCTTTTCAGGCTACCATCAGATTAGAATACATCCAGAAGATCGATCCAAGACCACCTTTGCAACATAATGGGGCTCGTTCCAGTATACGGTAATGCCCTTTGGTCTTAAGAATGCAGCAGCTATATTTTCTAGAGTAGTAGTTGCTGTATTTAAAGAATACATCCATAAATTCCTAGAAGTATATTTTGATGATTGGACTGTATTTGGACTAATTGACAAGCACATAGGAGATCTAAGACTGATGTTAGAGAAATGTAGGCAGTACCAGATTTCTCTAAACTTGAAGAAATGTATATTTTGTGCACCATTTGGTATTTTGTTGGGTCACATTGTTTTCAGACAAGGCTTGATGGTAGATCCCGCAAAGATTGACATCATTGTAAATCTTCCAGCACCCAACTAATTCAAGCAACTGAGGACAGTACTTGGTCATACCAGGTACTACAGAAAGTTCATCAAGGGCTACGCAAAGATCACAACACCAATGGAGAAATTGCTAAAGAAAGATGTAAAATTCCTATGGAATGAGGAATGTCAGCAGAGTCTAGACACACTTAAAGAGAAGATGGTTACAGCGCCCATCCTATTATTTCCAGACTAGACTAAGCCATTTCATGTACATGTGGATGCATCTGGCATCGCACTAGGGGTTGTCTTAACACAACCAAGAAAAGGGGATATTGATCATCCTATCGCATACTCCAGTAGAAAGCTATTGACAACAAAAAAGAATTACACCACGATAGAAAGAGAAGGCCTAGCTATGGTGTATGCGCTGCAGAAGTTTAGGCACTACCTATTGGGTGCCTCGTTCAAGATGTTTACTGACCATTCCGCATTGAAGTATCTGGTCAATAAGCCAGTGTTAGGGGGGAGAATCTGCAGATGGTTACTCCTCTTTCAGGAGTATGATTTTGAAATCATTATTAAACCAGGAAGATTGAATGCCGGACCTGATCATCTATCGCAGATAGACTCAGGAGAAGAGCCAAATAACCTAGAGGACAATTTGCCAGATGCGCAGTTGTTTTCTATCCAGATCGCAGATGACTACTATGCTGATATTATTCACTTTCTCACTACAGGATTGGCACCTGATGAGTTTACTAAGCAACAAAAGAAGCATTTGGTTGTTAAAGCAGTAGAATTCACCCTGATCGCAGGACACCTATACAAGTTAGGACCGGATGAAGTTTTGCGTAGATGTGTGATGACGCATGAAAAAGACACTATTATCAGAGAGGCACATTCAGGAACCGTAGGAGGTCATTTCGCAGGAAAGACGATTGCGCAGAAAATCCTAGATGCAGGATTATGGTGGCCTACGTTGCATAAGGACACCAAGGACTTTTGCAGATGCTGCGATATCTGCCAGAGGGTAGGAAAACCCTCACGACGAGACGAAATGCCGCTGCACCCGTAGGTTACGCTGCGTGCATCTGGAAAATGGGATATAGACTTTGTGGGTCCTATCAACCCACCAGGAAAGCGCACTGGCGCGAGATATATTATCACCGGAACAGAGTACCTCACCAGATGGGCGGAGGCCAAAGTAGTAACAAATTGTGATGCTGCTACAGCCGCACAGTTCCTTTTTGAGAACATCATCAGTAGATTTGGCTGCCCCGTAATTTTGATGAGCGATCAAGGCACACATTTCTTGAACCGCACCATTGAGGCCTTGACAGAAGAATTCCAGATTCAGCACCACAAGAGCACTCCCTACCACCCACAAGCTAATGGTACGGTGGAGGACTTTAATAAGATTTTAGAAAACACTCTTACAAAGATCTGCAACAGCCAAAGGAATGATTGGGACCTTAGAGTTAACGTTGTATTATGGGCGTATAAGACCACATGCAAGAAACTTACAGGACACACACCTTTCAGCTTGGTGTATGGACAGGAGGCTGTTATGCCTATGGAGTATATTCTTCCCAGTTTAAGAATCCCTCAGATTACCGGGATGACTGATACAGACACAGTGGAGGAAAGGCTAGCACAATTGCTTTCCTTAGAGGAAGACAAAGGAGATGAACCGCTTGCAGCAGGAAGCGCAGCGATTAAGAACAAAGGAGATACACATCAATGACCTACTTCAATCCTACCAGGAGCAAATCACTGAGTTAGTCAATACGGTTGAGCAGAAAGTGAGGGAGTTCACTACCACCAGAGAGGAAACTGACGCAACAGAAGACGCTAGTATTAGTCAAGCTTTGCTTGACTCGGCACGAGAGCATGTCGCAGCGATGCAGGACGAAGTCGCAGGACTTCGCGACAAGTTGCAACGGACTTCGCAGGAAGCCAAGGAGAAGCTACAGCAGGAGAAGCCCGCTGGTAGTGGCTCAGGGACGAGCCACAAGTAAGTGTTAGGGGACTGTTGGAGTAGGGTCCCGCAGCTACAGAAGAAGCTGCTATTTTGATGGACAGACAGTTTTGGCAGAGATATAAGAGGCAGAGCTACGATGCCGTAGCAGGTTTCTAGCTACAGATCAGATCCAGAAACCGTGATCGTAGAAGACAAATAAGTCAAGGAAGATGATGGTACCTGAGCGGCCAAGAAGAGAGAGCTCACCCACTGCATTGAAGGCAGCGGTGGATGACATGAGGGCTCAGCTACCCTCATAAAGGAAAAGGAGCAACGAGGCCGAGGTATTGAAGACAAAGGACAGTGGGAAGCAGCGCCGGTACCCATGGTCAGCGCTGGGAAGCATGGAAGACTGCAGGAAGCTATGGTGAAGAGAAGTGGTGCATAGTACCCATGGTCAGCGCCGGGAAGCATGGAAGACTGCAGAGAGCTGTGGTGTGACGGATAGCGGCTACCTCAAAGTACAGATACGCCGACTGTCACTAGTTAGGGTTTGGGTTACTGTTGGGACAGGCCCACAGTGTTGTAATGGTGAGATCTTCGGGCCGCCTATAAAGGGATGTATTTTGTATTGTAAAAGGTTGGCATTTTGGGCATTTTAGGCCATCCAGCTAGTCAGATCATCAGTAGTCTGTTAGCTTGCTGTTATTTTGTATTGTAACAATCCGCAAGGATTGACAAAGAGGGAAGAGTATATTGTAAGAGAGACAATATAGAGATAGAGAAGAGATCTAAGAGAGAAGGGCTCCAGGCTGTGTGTGGAGTTACCTAGAAGATCTCAAGCTGCATATGCGGTGCAGCAGAACTATGTTTACCTTCCCCTGAGCTATAATAGAAACACAGTTCTGTGGACGTAACTTCCATCTTGGAGGTGAACCATGTTAAAATCGAGTGTTATGCGATTGATTCATGTGTTGTGTTTATTTGTTGCATCTGTTAGTGATTATATGAGCCTGGTTTACAGTTGAATGTATGTATGCGTTGTTCAATTCATAATAATATAGAAGGATAGATATAAGTTGAAGTCTTTGGCATGTTGTATGCGGGTTCATTTATGCTTTGCTTGAACAGTCACTAGTCACAGTGTTAAACAGCCTGGTATGTTGAGTCTTGCAAGTCGACACGAACAATGCTAAGTGCGCTGAGCCACGGGAGTAGGATATCGCAGGGAGGTGGTACCGCACCAGCAGAGGAGCTGCGGTGCGCGATACCGTAGGTTAAGGACTGAGCGTTGTAGAGAAATTTATGTGTCGACTGGTGCGCGGCGATGCGATAAGGCTGGAGTCATCGCGAGTCAGTTGAAGTTGTGCGATGCGGAAAGGGACCGCGCGACAAGAAAAGAGAGATCTCGCGGCTAGAAGAGCTGCGAGACAAGGAGATCATGTGACGCGAGCAGAAGGGTCGCGTGACGCGTAGAGAGAGAGAGGCCTCGTGGCTAGCAGAGCTGCGAGTCGCAAATAGGATGCCACAGAACCTGGTCCAAGACGCTTGAGTCCTTGACCAACCCATTAGAATCACTTCGGGTGAGACTTCAGGCCTCTTCGTGTTCTGTCGCCGAAAGGGCCAGTGAGCTAGGGGTGTTGTTGGTTAAATACAGTAAACCCGGTTCTACCCATGATAGCCAATAGGTTTTGTATTTATATACCATACATGGTGTGCAACAGAAGGATGTTTTGGCCTTTGGAAAATATTTTGGGAGGTAGTTGACAAAGAAGTAAGAACATTGTATTGTGCATGTGCTTTGGCCCGCATTCGGACATGATGCTAATTGATGTCAACAAAACATAGAAATTTTAATGATTTTTCATCGTACAAATCCTATGTATGTTGTGGCCATTGTTTGGTTCAAATATATTTTATGTCAATTTTACCAGGTCACTTGTGTATGTTTTGGGTAGTGTCTAATTTAAATGCCTTTCTATGATTCCAATAAAAAAATGTTATAGTTCAGAGACATACCTTCATTTGTTTTTTTTTAGGTGTGGTATTTGCAATTGGAATAAACTTATATGTTTCTATTTTCTAAAGTATTTAAACGAATTTTTTTCACCAATCCACCTTCTAGGCCAATTGCCACATGTGATGCAACCAATAAGCTTTTATTCAATTCACAAGATCTAAAAACTATGCAAACACATGAGAGTGGAAATAATAACTATTTTTTTTATTCATCCTCCATCATAACTATTACAATGAAGGTCCAACCCTTTATAACTACTATCTGAGATTTTTGAAAATTGCTAATTTTAGAAAATTCTTGCATGACTATGAAACTAAACACCAACTATAAGCTAACTAAAGTGACACTAGTTGTCAACTCATTTTTCCAATTAGGTTTATAAACTGAGAGATAAATATTACTTACAAATTAAAAAAAATCTCGCAAAACACTAAAACCTCAATTTGAGGCCTTATATGAAGGAATTTGGCCTCATAAAATTGTAAGAAAAAAAGTCGATCAGAAGGATTGTATCATCCATTGCATTTAACACTTTGAAACACAACTTTCTGTTAAATTTGAGCCCAAATAGATACCCAAGTCAAAATCTACGACCCCCGAAAATCCTTTCATTTATTCTCTTTTTTTTCTATTTTTTTCAGCCTTTAGAAACCACTACATCATTCTCCTTTGCTTAAAAAGAATGGAGCTCCTACAAGTTGTTTTCTTCAAATTGTTTCCACTTAACAAGATCTATATTCAACAAGACCCCCTCTGTAATCCATGTACTCTCTATTATGATAAGCCTCCCCACTAGACTAGATATCGATTGTATTGACATTGTCGAGTATGAAGGGTCTCCTTATTTAAGATATGAGCAATCTTTTCCTTTTTCTTTCTCAGAATAGCTTGTTTCCAATCCACCCTTGCCTCACTTTCATCACCCACACTGTCCCCATGGAAGATATATAAGTTAGAAACATTAAACAAAGGGGAAATATCAAGATCAGGTGGTAAATTAACCTTGTAAGCATTGCCATTAATTTCCTAAGAATCTTGCAAGGACCGATTTGTTTATAATTCAATTTGTGGTAGGTTCCTCTAGGAAACCATTCTTTCCGTAAATAAACCATCACCAAATCACCTTCATTGAATATCGAGTGTCATGGTAAGAATATTTTATAATTTTCTTCTGCTCATTACTAGCTTGCAGCTTCTGTCTCACCTGTTGCTGCAACTATTGAATGTGTTATGTAAATGATTCCCCATCATCATTGATTCTATCCCCAAGCGGAAGCTGCACCAGATCTAGTACACCCATAGGATTTCTACCATAAACAACCTGAAATGGAGATTTACCTGTAGAGCTATTTACTGAACTATTGTAGGCAAATTTTGCTTGAGGTAAAGCCAAATCCCATTGCTTGGGCTTCTCTCTAACAATGCTTCGTAATAGGTTTCCCAAACTCTGATTTACTACCTCAGTTTTCCCATCTGTTTGGGGGTGATAGGGACTACTGAACTATAATTTAGTCCATGTTTTCTTCCATAAAGTCCTCCAAAAATGACCCAAAAACCGAGTATCTCTATCAGAGGTAATAGTTTTTGGGCACCATGCAATCTAACGATTTCTGGAAAAAAAAATATCTACCACCTTTGATGCATCATTAGTTTTCTTACAAGCAATGAAATGAACCATTTTATAGAACCTATCAACAACCACACAAATAGATTCTTTACCTCGTTGTGTGTGTGGGAGCCCCAACACAAAGTCCATGCTAAGATCTGTCCATGCATATGTGGGAGCTGGTAATGGCATGTACAACCCTATATTTTGTGAGTATCCTTTAGCCATTTGAAAAATCCTACATCGTGTTACATACCTGGTTATATCTTTCTCATCTTCGGCCAATAATACTTATCTTCGATTAAGGCTAGCATCTTATCCTTCCCAAAATTTCCTGCCAAGTTACTACTCAGAAGTTCTCTGATAATATTTTCTCTCATAGAACCAAATGGAATGCATAGTTGTTTTCCTTTGAAGAGGTAGTCATCTTTCATAAAATATTCACTCTGAATAAGATCCATGTTCTTAGCAACTAGATTCTTGAATTGTTCCACAATCTCTTGCAAATCGTTATCTATCACATAGAGATCCTTCAATACTGCAAACCCATTTACTTGATTTTCCATGGTTGTAACGTCCCCATACCCCATAATGCAGAATTACTAAAAATTTTGCTTCAAGAACTCGTGTTCTCCTTTCGAAGCACACGACATGGATATTAACACACTCTTCCACCTTCATTCTCAGGCCTAGAAAGAATTGTCACAATATTTCTTCCCTTCACAGATCTATTTTGCGACCGGAAACACCATTTCCACACTGGACCTGTTCCTTCCACACTTCCACTTTCTACCCTCCTCCCAGAATTTGGGAGTCGGAAACTCAAAATCTCGACGAAGTGAATTGTCAACCTTCCGCCTCCTGCCTCCCACACTTCTTCTTTCCGCCCAAAACTCGGAAGTAGGAAACATAGTGTGCGACAAAAATACTTAACGACTCTTCTGCCTTCTGCCTCCCACACTTCTGATTTTCGCTTGGGACTCAAAAATAGGAAACATAATGTGCGACGAAAATACTTAATGGCTCTTCTGCCTTTCGCCTCTTGCATTTCCGCTTTTCGCTCGGAACTCGGAAATAGGAAACATATTGTGCAATGGAAATAATTAATGACTCTTCTACCTTCTGCCTCCCACACTTCTGCTTTTCACCCGGAACTCAAAAATAGGAAACATAATGTGCGACGAAAATACTTAACGGATATTCCTCCTTCCTCCTCCCGTACTTCCTCTTTCCACCTGAACTCAGAAATAGGAAACATAATGTGTGACGGAAATACTTAATAGCTCTTTTGCCTTCCGCCTCCTGCACTTTCGCTTTTCGCCCAGAACTCAGAAATAGGAAATGTAATGTGAGGCAGAAATACTCAACGGCTGTTCTGCCTTCTGCCTCCCGCACTTCTGCTTTCCACCTGGAACTCGAAAATAGGAAACATAATGTGTGACAGAAATAATTAACAACTCTTCTGCCTCCCGCACTTCTTCTTTCTGCCTAGAACTCGAAAATTTCACTTTTGCCTTAGAATTTTCTGCACTTTTCTGCTTCCTCTTGTTGTCTCCTACAAGAGGATCCCAGGAATTAGAAAAACAACCTTCTACCTAGTTTTCCATTTCTCTTCTCCAATTTTTGCCCTCTGCCTTCCTAGGCGGATTTCAATGGGCAGAAACGCTAAGTCAGAAGCATTCTGACTTCTATAACAGGCTTCCACCCTCCACAGACTTAGGTAAAAATGCATAAAACATACAAGGCATAAACAAGAAAATACAGGGACATTCATGCACAAATAAACCTCTACTTAATCATCAACAAGCATTCAATATGAACATAGCAATTCATCATATTCATGAGCATTCTACATAACCAGTATATTAATCCATAAACATACACATTGCATAAACAAGCATAACAAAGATACTTATCTTGATGATTAAGTTGTCCCACAACTAACTATGTCGTTGTAACATTCCACCCAACCATAGGCCAATGTGTTCATTAATCTCTCAACACACTGCCACCCCCGAGCTGGGCATGATTTCCACAAGGAACTAGGGAACAAATACTTACAAAAAGCCAAAACATAACACACACAGTTGGGTTTCAAAGACTGTCTAGCCAAGCCAATATACAATTGTGTTTCATAGGATACTAAGGAAACAAGCAAAATAATAGATGGGTTTCTTGGACTTACTCTTCCAAGCCAAAATTCACAACAAAACACAGTCAAACCAACCTACAGTTGGGTTTCTCAGATTGCTAATGCAATGGAAAGGTAGAATTGCTAAGCTGGTGAGCTCAACCACAGAGCTATGGAATCCTACACAAGATTTGGCCTTGACTCCTCAATACCTACACCACCCAACACAAGGAATAATCCCCTTCACTGCTACATAGTTCCATCAGGACATACCTTCCCTTCCAGTGCTCTTCACAGTGTGCAAAAAGGATTAACCAAACCCTCTTGATCTATCTGTGAGGTTCCTCTCTTCACTAGGTTTATCAGCCAATTTTGGGCCTCTTCCTCTCCTTGGTATTCAAACCAAAATATGGATGCGCATCACAACAATCCACAAGGAAAACACAACACACAAGCTCCACTCTGTAACATAAAGAAAAACATGGTTTCCTACCAATATATGGTTTAGGATAAGGATGCAATGCATCAACCAATTTCTCAGCAAAGGGAAAAGCACTTACAGAAACATGTAGCAACGCTTTGCTCAAACCAAAAACGCTCTACGACTCTCTTGATCAATAATGCATACCCCTCCATGAATGAATGGTTGAATGATAGAATTATTAACCACCATGACGCTCAGGAACAACAAATCTTCTTGCGCCTGGGAGAAAGGACAAACTAGCACACATCACATGTTTTCTTGCTACCTAAGAATGAATGCGCCTTTCCCAGACTGCAAACTTGCTCAGTCAAGCAATCATACTTCCATGCCTTGCTATGCCCAAGGCATTAACTGCCTCATCCAACTTCTGGAAGAAATTAATGATAGAGGAAAAATAACAAAAAGGGTATTTGAGGTTTCATGGGTTTCCCCATTGACGTCTGGTTACACCCTATTGGATCAGGGGTTTTCCCAAATCCCCACCCTATCCCTTGTGGAATTGTGCCCCCATCTCTTTCATGTTGCAGTTCCATAGCTAGTTGTGGTGTTTTATTAAATTGTGCATATTTACATGATATATCAAAAATATATACTGTGGTTGACTTAGCACTATCACCATAGGTATCAACCTTGATCACCTATGCACAAACACTAAATCAATGGCAGGGCCTTGGCCTTGAGCTCCTGGCCATGATTTAATTACAATATATACATCATGTACAATTTAATACCATGGGGTAAAACTCAGGGTGTTATATTCGCCCCTTCTCTTCAACAACGCTGTCCTCAGTGCTTTACAAAATAAACAAGAATTCTACACTGGAACCGCCCTCAGTGCTATGCAAAATTGAACAAAAATTGATGTGTCAATCACATGGCATCCTACAGAACCCATGTAGCCTCTTCAAGACCGTAGTGCTCCCATTGCACCTTTACCTGTCCAACAGCTCGATTCCGAAGCACTGTGACCTTCATGTCGAGGATGTGCAATGGATCGGTTTGGAACTCTCTCTCGGCTTCCACCTAGATCACATCGCAACCAATCACATGGTTAGGGTCATCTACATATTTCTTAAGCAAAGAAACATGAAAAACATTATGAGCTCTAGTGCTAGCAGGAATTGCAATTCTATACGAAACTGGCCCTATTCTTTTAAGCACTTCAAATGGCCCACAGTATCTAGGTGACATCTTGGCATAACTTCCAAGATTCAAGGTACTCTTCCTTTCCCTCACTTTGAGGTAAACATGATCCCCAACATTGAACTCTCTGTCAACCCTATGCTTATCTGCATAGCTTTTCTCTCTATCCTAGGTCGCTTTTAGATTCTGCCCGATCTTTGCAACCTCATGCTCCATTTCCTTGAGCAATTCTAGACCAAGCAAAATCATGTTCACTGGATTATCCCAAGTCACTGGTGTTCTACACCTTCTTCCACACAAAGATTCATATGGACTCATCACAAAGGATGCTTGCTGTCCATTATTATAAGAAAACTCTACCAAGTGTAAATAATCCTCCCACTTGGTTGGTTTGTCCATCACATACATGCGAAGCATGTCTTCTAGTACTTAATTCACTCTCTCTCTCTGTCCATTAGTTTGAGGATGGTAGGCAGTGTTGAAGTTCAACTTTGTACCCAAATATGCAAACAAACCCTTCCAAAAATTAGAAGTGAACTTAGGATCCATGTCAGAGACTATTGCCTTAGGCAATCCATGCAATCTAAAAATATCCTTCATGAATATTTTTGCAATGGCATCAGTCTTATAAGTGGACTTAACCGGTATAAAATATGATGCCTTTGTCAACTTGTCCACCACAACCATGATGGAATCATGTTTCCTCCAAGTCATTGGTAATCCTGTAATAAAATCCATGGAAACAACTTCCCATTTCCATTCTGGAACTGGAAAATGTTGCAACAAACCTGTTGGGTGTTGATGCTCAACCTTCACCTGCTGACATTTCATGCACTTTGAAATGTACTCAGCAATGTCCTTCTTCATTCCTGGCCAAAAATACTGCTTTCTAGCTGTAGCAATTGTCTTCTGATATCTTGGGTGACCAGAATATGGAGCTTGATGGATCTCATCCATAACCATTCTCCTCAAATCTGCTACATTCAGAATATAAATTCTATTTTTATAAGTAAGAAGCCCATCTTCCTCCAATTTATAACCTTCATACTTCTTCTCAAGACTTTGTTGCTGCAATTTGTCTTTTTCTTGCTCATACAATTCATCTTCAGCAGCATGATTAACAATTTGTTGTCTCAAATCTGATTGGAAAATACTAAGAGATGCCAAGTGCATTTCATGCACCTTCCTGTTGAGTGCATCGGCCACTTTGTTTTCTTTTCCTTTTATGTGTTTGATTTCTATTAAGGCCTGGAAAATTGCAGGTAACAACAGTTAGGGATTCTCCCCAGTAAACGTTCCCAACTAGCCCGTTACTGTTTGGTATGGGGAATCCATCCGGTTTACGGTCTGACTACCATAGGTCAAGTAACAAAATAAAAGGTTTTACTGGTTACAGCCCGGTCCACCGTGTATATTTTTAGTTTTTTGAATTTAAGTATGATATGCAAATGCCTATCTAAAAATGCAGATTGATAGAGAATACAAGGAGCGGTCACAATGTTATGCACAGGTTCTTATCTCTTGTCTTAACTCTCCCGCATCTAAATCACACACAACAAGAAACTAAAACTAACTATCTAACCTATCCCTAGGGAGCAAGATTATAATTTATCAATGAGTAATGTATTTTTGTGCATGCATTAAGAAACATCACAGATAGTTGTTACTTATTTCAAAACACATGAACATTAATAGATATATGAACAACAAGATAGCTTATTGTTTATGAAAAGCCTTCATTACTCACAGTGGAAATTTCATAGAATAAACTAGAGCGCATTCATAACAAGAACATAGGTTCAAAGAGTTAGAACGATCTCACAGTTAATGGACGCAAGCTGAAAACAAAATAGTTCACATTCAACAGATCCATAGCACAACATTTGAAACATCCCTCCAAGCTTTCTCCAACAGGAAAATTGTAATTCTTTATTGCAAAAGGAAAAAGTTCTTCTTACAACATACTCTCACAAATCTATCTGGGGAAAAATTCCCTCCTTACATCTAACTCTCCTATATTTATACAAAACATGAAAACCTTTGGGCTGCCCCCTATGACCTTTGGGCTCCCCCCAAACCGTTCACTCTCACAATTTTGGATTTTAGTGAGTGTTGTACAATACATTACATTAGATTAAAATTTAATAGCACTTTTTATAAAGAGAGACCAATTTGGTCGCTGATGAACTTTTCCCAAGCTCGGGCCTCTGTTGCTATTGATCTGTTGAGATCTCAGACCCTCACTTTCTTCTTCGCTTTCTTCATCCCTGCTTCTTCATTGTTGCCTCCTTTCTTCTGCCTTGTCTTCTAGACATATCTTCTTTGCAGTAGCAATCCCCAAGCTGGGTCTGAAAAAATCCTCAAAGTCCATCTGTAGTTAAAACGAAAAACTCATCATTAACTCGGACAACATTCAAGATCATCTAACTTTTCAATAAAACATAAACCACACTATCAATAAAACTAATCATCAAATGTGAGGCCCTGTACTGTGTTCTCATCGCGAAAACCCTAACTTGGTAAAAAACAGAAATCTCCGTCGCCTATAAAATAGGGTAAAAGCTCACAAAAAACAGCAGCAAAAACCCTCACCACTGGGAAAAATACTAAGAATCGGGCTGACAAACTCCTCATCGGTGAATGGAACAACTATATGTCAGATAGTTAGTTCACCAAGGAGCCACAACGGTGGCAGACATATGGACTATGGCTTCCGCGATCAAATGAAAACTTCGGCGATCAGAGGTTCTAAGGGCTACGTATCAGCGGCTCAAGACACAAGATAATCCGCAGTATCGACGAGACAAAGCTGAAAGTTTCCGCAATGTCGGCGATATAAAGCACTAGATGCCGCCGAAGTCACGTATCAGAAATCGGAACCACTAATCAATAAAGCGTCGGAACTTGAAAACACTAATCATCGATGAGATAGTTCACTAAGCAGCCACAACGGCAGGAGACAGACTGATTGTGAGTTATGTGTATCACAAAACCATTGGCGATTGGGAGCTTTAATAACTAAATATCGATGACTCAAAGCTCAAAGGTGCTACCGTGTCGTCGATACAAAGGACTAGTCCTCCGATCAATCATCAACACCGTTCCTATAGTGATAAAAAAAACATCGCAAAGTAAAAAGTTTGATCAATAAAACCAAGGCATCGGCGAAAATCAGAACTAGCCATTGGCATACTCTCTATTTTCCCTCCGAAATAGCGGTGATATAGAAACTAATGCCCTGATTCACACATCAATAGACTTCCAATAGCGATCAGAAAAAATCATCGAAACAGGAAAAAAACATCGAAAACATTAAGTGTTCGAAAGACTTTAAAGTTTTGCAACGGTAAAATTGGTTCGTTTCATCTCCGAAACAACGACGGCATAGAGAACTAAAACCCCGACTTAATCTTCAACAAACCTCTGACAGCAATAAAACCAAACCATTGAAAAAATTAAAAAATGTTAAGTTCCATAGTCAAAAGTATTGGTAGTTTTAGATCATTCAACTTCCGAAATGAAAGAAAACAGTTGACCTTAATTCAACCTCAAAAGGTCCAAATTTGTAGCAGATGAAAGACATAAATCAGGAATCTAAACAATCCCAGGCAAGACAAAATTAAAAGGAGGGTCCAAAATTTTTAAAAATTTGGGAAAAAAGTTGCAGCTACAACAATTGGCGACTACCTGGTGAACATAGATCTCTAGACAACTTCTTCTTTGAGCAAAAGTCTATTTTGACAATAAATACCAACATGCTGAATTCTTCTAGATGTCTGGATTTCCCAAATGACAAATGTATGTACTTTAATCATTGATAATAGTCCAATTTAGGGATAATGGGAACCAAGATTTCAAAGTCAAGATAACTCTTTTGAGGCCAGGAATATGAGTTTCATTTTTTACCTCTGTCTCCGGGTAGGTCCCAGCTTGGACACCACAGGATTGTAACATATGGTAAACAGAAATATTCATTTGTTCCTCATTCCCATGCCATTTTGCACTTTTGTGCTTTTGGACTTTTTTGTCCTTTTTGAGTCCTCCTACATGCCTTTCTTTCTGAATTTTTATTCAGGATCCTCTATCCATAGTGTCCTTTTGTGTGAGAGATGTATTTAATTTTCAGCTCACGGACAGAGAAGAACTTTGAAAATTTTGTACTCATATGGTTCAGTACTTCGTTTTGATACATATTGCTTTCTTAGGAGATTTTTGACTCTTATTTTCCTTTTGGCTTTCAATTCTTGGCATGGGATCATTTATATATAATATATTGTTTACCCTGCTTCCTTTCCATGGGTCTTTTGGTGTCACCCCCTAAGACATTTTTAAATGTGAGATGGATGGAGCCTTGAAATAGTATTCCAGACCTTTTGATCCTGAGTTATTTTACAAGGATTAAGTAGGACTTCAATGTGTTCATAGCCATCTAGTAAAATTGCTAAACTAGAAGACATTCTTTCAGATAAATCAATAGTACACAGTCTTATAACCAAGGATTTTAGTTAATCCAGAAATCTGATGCTCTCCATGCAACCAAAAGTTTGCTTCTTTTATTGAAATCAATCAAAATCTAACTAAAACAAACCAAAATAAGCAAATAAAAAAAAAACCAAGAAATCAGTTTATTTATGTACAAAATAAAAAACAAAAATCAGGAAAAATAAGGTTTGAGAGCTAAACCATTAACTGGTAAGTTCTCTTCCCACCCCTGTAAATCTTGCAACTTGTAGGTTGAGGGGCCAAACTTTGCTGCAATTTGAAAAGGGCCTACCCATAACTGTTGAAACTTTGTGTGTTTCCCCTTTTCATCGTGCGGGCGATCCCATTTAAGAACCATATATCCTACTTCAAATTCCTTTTTTCCAGCTTTATACTTATCAAACCACCATTTCACTACTTCCTGTTGATGCTTAAAACGTTCTTTGGCTCTGGACCTAGACTCTTCTTCCTTCAAAAGATTATAGATTCTAATCTGTAGGATTTCGTTATTTGTGCCTCTAGACTCCTGAGCTATTATGGAAGATGGTAGCATAATGTTAGGAGGAAGAATACCTTCTTTTCCATAAATAAGGGTATACGGTGACACACCTAAGGAATTCTTGGGTGTGACCCTATCAGCCCAAAGAGCATTCGGTAATGCTAAATGCCAATTTCTCTAGTTTTCTATCACAGTATATTTTAAGATCCTAATAAGATTCTTGTTTGTAGATTTTGCCAAACCATTTCCTTATGAGTAATAGTTCGCAGAATAAGGCAACTTGATTAATTTTTCATGAGCAAATGCAGTTAATCTAATAGAAGAAAAATAAATAGCATTATAAAAAACAAGGGAAATTGGAACCCCAAACCTGGTCATAATATGATCTTGCAAGAAATCCATGACCGCATCTTCATTCACTTTACGTAATGGAATGGCCTCGACCCATCTAGTGAAGTAGTCAGTTGCCGTCAAAATGTATTTGTGCTACAAGGAAGAATTTGGTTTTATCTCTCCAATGATATCAATCCCCCATTGCTCAAGTGGTTCTGTTATCATCACAGGCTTCAATGGTCCTGCTGCTTTGGCTTGTCTTCCCCCACACCTCTGGCAGATATCACACTTTCTGACATGGGCGTGCGCGTCCTTGAACAGTGTGGGCCAATAGTATTCGGCTCTAAGAATCTTGTGGGCTATCGTATCTTCGGAAAAATGACCTCTAGCAGGCCCATCATGTAACTCTGTTATGACCTTCTTTGCATCTTCTTTCTCTAAGCATCCGAGAAGGACTCCATCATAGTTCTTTCTGAATAATATTCCATCAATGATATGATATGTAGATGATTTAAGGCGCAAAGCTCTTCGTTGTTTGGAATTCCAATGTTTTGGCAACAATCCTTCCTAAAGGTAATGAAAAAGGTCTCAGTACCAGGGATCTGGAGCGGTGAAAAGAGGACATACATCCATCATATGTAACTCAGCTTCATTTTCCCAATTGTTTTCTTCATTGCTTTTACCCTCAGCCATTAGTTTGCACAATCCCTGCCCCTTTACTATAGATGCTGGTTTGAATTCGAGATCATATTCTTGTAAAGTTGTTACCTAGTTGCCTCTTCTTTCTCCTAATTCCTTTTGTACAAAAAGAGACCTTACAGCTGGGTGTGGAACTATTACCTTAGTCCGGTTCTTAAGTATGTATGACCTGTATTGTTTTACTACTTTGAAGAATGCATAAGCTTATTTATCCACAGCTGGGTAATTCAATTCGGATCCATGCAGACCAGTGCTCATAAATGATATGGGGTACTCATCTCCCCCATCTTCCTTCTGTGTAAGCACCGCTGCCAATGAATCATCAAACGCGAAAGTGTACAAAATAAAATATTTTTCAAAATTTGGAATTTTAAGAGATGGTGCATGTGCAATAGATGTCTTTATCTTACTGAATGCATTCTTCTCCACATCAGTCCATTTGAATTGTACACTTTGTTTCACCATTTGCTGTAAAGGTTTGACAATTTGGGAAAAATCTGGTACAAACCTTTGCACAAAATTAATTGTCCCCATGAATGATTGCATACCTTTTTTGTTATGGGGTAAAGGGATCTGTTCAATGGATTTAATCCTTTCTAGGTCTATGGAGATCCCTTTTTTAGAAACAACGTGACCCAGTAGATTTCCTTCTATAACCGCAAACACACATTTCCTACGATTCAGTGAGATGCCATATTTTCGACAACGCTCGAAAATTTGTTTTAGATGGAATGTGTGTTCTTCTCTCTTATTTGAAAATATCATGACATCATTGAGATATACTACAACACTATGGCCAATCAGACCGCAGAAATCTATATCCATGGCCCTCTGGAAAGTAGCCCTAGCATTGATGAGTCCAAAGGGCATTCTTCTATAAGCAAAAGTTCCCCACTTTGTTTTGAATGTAGTTTTAAGTCTGTCCTCTTCAGCTACTAATACTTGATTATAGCGAGAGAATCCATCTAATAATGAAAATAACTCAGAACCCGAAACCATCTGTAATATTTGTTCCTTGGGCGGGACTGGATAGTTATCTTTATCCTAAGCACGATTTAGGTTTCTGAAATCTACACATAGTCTGGTTTCTATGGATTTCTTCCCTCACTGGCACCAAATTCAAAACCCATTCCGAATGTCTGACTTTGAATATAATTTTAGCATCCAATAATTTTTTCACTTCACTCTGAATTAAAGGTTCCAGTTTTGGATGCATCTTCCTCAAAGGTTGTTGATAAGGCTTGACTCCAGCTCTAATAGGGAAGACATGTTGTATAATATTTGTTTCATATGTCTTAAGCTCTTCATATGTCCAGGAAAACACATCTTTGTACTGTTTGAACAAACTAATGAACTTATTTCTTTCACCCAGAGAACAACACTTTCCCAAATTTACATATCTGGGTTTAACTTCAGTTCCCAAATTTATCAGCTCGAATTGTAAGGACAAGCTGTGAGGCTTGGCATTTGCTGGCCTTCTGAACTTGTTGTCTAGATCAAACATTCACTCTAAGTTCCTAACTCCTTTAGGAATAAATTTGTCGAATTTTAATTCAGCTTGGTGTTCTTCATCATCGATTATTGCTCCTTTGAAGGTTTCATCATTCATCAAACATTCCAAGATTTGTTGATCATCATCAAAAACTCGTAGATTGGTAATAATGTCTGGAACCGAAGGCCTGAAAATTAATTCAATAAAACATCTTTTATTTGAAGGTACAAGCCTTGCAGTTGAGGTAGCTAACAAGTCAGCTCCTGCATTCTTTAGTCTAGGAATGGATACAATATTAAATGCATAAAAATTTGTCAGCAAATCCCACACTTCATTATGATAAGCTTTTAAATGAGGTGAAATGCAATGTATCTGATTTCGAATTTGCTTCACAATTATTTTAGAATCCCAATACACTTTCAGATTTTTTACTTCTAGTTCAATTGCTTTTCTTAGTCCCTGAACTAGTGCTTCATATTCGGCTATATTATTGGTACATTCAAACTCTAATCTACATGAAAGAAAATGTTTATTTTTCTTTGGATCAATCAGGACATAGCCAGCTCCTAATCCTTCCAATGTTTTAGATCCATCAAAAAAAGTGTCCAAAAACTATCTACTTCTAGTGTACTTGAATAAAAAACTACATATGAAACTAAGTCTACTATTTTACAATCAATCTCATCAGCCAGTGAAAATCGAAGGAGATCGGGCTAGGTTTCTGGTGTACCGTTGGCTTCTTCTGCTTGGTAATTTCTCGGTTCTAGTTCAATGAAGTAATTTCCCAATACAGAATTCACTGGTTCATTCTTACCCTCCAACTGAGTAACATTGTGCTTCATGTGGGGCTCTCTTAATACTTTTATTTGATTGGGACTTCCCTTATGAGGCAACCACATATGTGACCAATCTGATGCAAAATATCCATTTAGCTTTGCTGACCATCCCGACTCAAAACAAGTCCATAAGCCTCAGGTATGTCTGCTACTACAATATCGATGAGCTGACATACCTTTTCATTTGAAGATAAGCGAATCATAACATCTTCCATTTTCCCAATTACCTTCATAGCTATTTTGTCTAACTGAATAACCTGCTAGGTAGACGGTTTAGGTTGTCCATTTATCTTCTTGTAGACTAAAAGTGGCATAACATTTACTGATGCCCCTGAGTCTACTAAATAGTTGTGCATGTTATGGTTGAAAATATCAAAAGTGAGAAATGGTGGGGTTTTATACTTAGACTTACCTCCCACAATTGCTTCACCAATTTCTTCTTCTTCAGGTTGGTTGTCAGTGGGAAGCTTTTCCTCTGGTACTTCAAGTGCTTTTAATAATTTTCTTTCTACTGAGGCACATTACACATTTCAAACAGTGAGATATTTGCCTTAGCCCTTTTAATATCTTCCACAATATCATACCCCATCTTATGTTCTTCGAGATTCTTTTTTGAATTATCAATCTTCTCTTCAATAGGCTTAACATGCATGTTGATTTTTTTTGGATCTTGACTGGTAATGGGAAATTCAGGTATTTTATTAGCTGTGGTGCTCTTCTATATTTTCTTTATATTCTCTTGAAGTCTCTTAATTTTTGGGAGTATTGACCTATCTTCTTTTATCAAACCCTAACTTCTTGTTGTCATGTTTGTTTCTGATATCTCTTCATGTTTCAGAAAACCTTCTTCTACCGTATCAAACATGGAGACACAATCCCATAAAACTAAAGCATCCTCTTCTTGTTTTTCTATGGGTTGATTATTTTTTTCTTCCTGCTCATCATCTTCTGTTAGTTTGGAGTCCAATACCTGATTCATTACTAATGTCATCAAATTTATCCATTGGGGACAATTTTTCTCAGAATGAGGCTGCTGATGAAAGGTGCAAAAATTATCCATGCCTACCTCAGTTAAATTCATTGATGTAGGACTGTGTGGAGGAGGTTTAGATTGATTTTTGTCTTCTCTCCTTTTATAGTAAGGCTTATATGGTTTATGAGCCTCCTTTCCTTTTTCCAAATCTATCACTCTATTAGATAGCTTCTGCATCATCTTCACCATCCCTTCAAAATCATGTTTTTCCAAATCTATAAATCTATTAGATAGCTTATGCATCATCTTCACCATCCCTTCAAAATCATGTGATTGCTCATCCTTAGGCTTAGTCTGTAACAACGCTCTCTTACCAAAAGTTTTTTCTTCCCACTGCACAGGATAATCTTCTATGCTCTCCTTCTCAGCCTCTACCCTCTCAGCTTGTTCATAAGTTTCTGACAATGTAGGCTTGACTGACATCTTGGAAAACATGGCCAATTAAGGTCCTAGAGCTGAAGTATAGTATTCAATCAGAACTTTATCAGATGGTTTATCAGTTGTAGAAAATTCTTTATATAAGCAACAAATCTTTGAGTGAAATTATGCACTTTTTCTTTTCTTTCTTTCTTTAAAGCACATAACCCTTTCATTAACGCTGCATGAGTTTTCTGGACTGCATATTTGCTTCTAAATATTCTTTCAAATGTGTCCCAATTTGTGATTGAATTCGCAGGAAAAGCAAAATACCATGAAGCTACTGCTCCTTTCAGGGTATGTGGAAACAATCTGTAGACTACATCTTCATGTTCTCCTGCTCGTAGTCCTTCTATAGCTAAGTAAAAACTTTGCGAATGATCGTCTACCAAAATATTTTCACTTGGATCAAATTTAGGCAACATTTTCTCAAAAGCTTGAGGCAAATCATGCAAAGGAGGTGCTAGGTTTAAAGGTGACCTAGCCTTCCAGGCAGGTGGTGGATTTGGTGGGTTGGGTGGCTGATTTGCGTTTACATTAGCCATGATTCTGGGTGGAGAATGAGGTGGTGAATGAATAGGGGTACGAATAGGTGAACAATGAGGTGTATCTGGGTCCAACTGATTTAGAGGTTGAACAAATTCTTGTAAGGTTGTTTCTACCAGTTCTTCAAAATATTCAACCAACACTGCGTCTTCCAATATAGGGCAGTTTTTATTTCGATATTCTCTTATGGGTAAGACAGTAATAATTGGTAATCCTCCAATCTTCTTCGCATATGCCCTAGTAATTCTTCTTAGATCACCAACTACTTCGTTATTGACAGAATATCGATGCTCTTTACCCTTCTCTTCTGGATTTGGATTGGGAAAGAAACTGCTTTCAGAACTGTCACTTGTGGAATAATTTTGAGAAAATGGGTTTTTCGGCTAGCCATGCATTGGCTGCCCTCCTTCTAGCGCCAAAAACTGTTGAGGCCTGGAAAATCATAGGTAACAACAGTTAGGGATTCTCCCCAGTAAACGTTCCCAAATAGCCCGTTACTGTTTGGTATGGGGAATCCGTCCAATTTACGGTCCAGCTACCGTAGGTAAAGTAACAAAATAAAAGGTTTTACCGGTTACGGCCTGGTCCACCGTGTATATTTTTAGTTTTTTGAATTTAAGTATGATATGCAAATTCCTATCTAAAAATGAAGATTGATAGAGAATACGAGGAGCGGTCACAATGTGATGCGCAGGTTCTTACCTCTCGTCTTAACTCTCTCGCATCTAAATCACACACAGCAAGAAACTAAAACTAACTATCTAACCTATCCCTAGGGAGCAAGATTATCATTTATCAATGAGTAATGTATTTCTGTGCATGCATTAAGAAACATCACAGATAGCTGTTACTTATTTCAAAACACATGAACATTAATAGATATATGAACAACAAGATAGCTTATTGTTTATGAAAAGCCTTCATTACTCACAGTGGAAATTTCATAGAATAAACTAGAGCGCATTCATAACAAGAACATAGGTTCAAAGAGTTAGAACGGTCTCACAGTTAATGGACACAAGCTGAAAATGAAATAGTTCACATTCAACAGATCCATAGCACAGCATTTGAAACATCCCACCAAGCTTTCTCCAACAGGAAACTTGTAATTCTTTAGTGCAAAAGGAAATAGTTCTTCTTACAACATACTCTCACAAATCTATCTGGGGAAAAAGTCTCTCCTTACATCTAACTCTCCTATATTTATACAAAACAACAAAACCTTTGGGCTGCCCCCTGTGACCTTTGGGCTCCCCCCCAAGCATTCATTCTCACAATTTTGTCTTTTAGTGAGTGTTGTACAATACATTACATTAGATTAAAATTTAATAGCACTTTTTATAAAGAGAGACCAATTTGGTCGCTGATGAAATTTTCCCAAGCCTGGGCCTTTGCTACTATTGATCTGTTGAGATCTCAGACCCTCACTTTCTTCTTCTCTTTCTTCATCCCTGCTTCTTCATTGTTGCCTCCTTTCTTCTACCTTGTCTTCTAGACATATCTTCTTTGCAGCAGCAATCCCCAAGCTGGGTTTGAAAAAATCCTCTAAGTCCGTCTGCAATTAAAACAAAAATCTCATCATTAACCCGGACTACATTCAAGATCATCTAACTTTTCAATAAAACATAAACCACACTATCAATAAAACTAATCATCAAATGTGAGCCCTGTACTGTGTTCTCATCGCGAAAACCCTAACTTGATCAAAAACATAAATCTCTGTTGCCTATAAAATAGGGTAAAAGCTCACAAAAAATGGTGGGAAAAACCCTCATCGGTGGGAAAAATACTAAGCATTGGGTTGACAAACTCCTCATCGATGAACGAAACAACTATATGTCAGATGGTTAGTTCACTAAGGAGCCGCAACAACAACAGACATATGGACTACGGCTTCCGCGACCAAATGAAAACTTTGGCGATCGGAGGTTCTAAGGGCTATGTATCGGCGGCTCAAGACACAAGATAATCTGCAGTATAGACGAGACAAAGCTGAAAGTTTCTGCAATGTTGACGATATAAAGCACTAGATGCCGCCGAAGTCACGTATCGGAAATCGGAACCACTAATCAATAAAGCGTCGAAACTTGAAAACACTAATCATCGGCGAGATAGTTCACTAAGCAGCCGCAATGGCAGGAGACAGACTGACTATGAGTTCTGTGTATCACAAAAACGTCGGCGATCGGGAGCTTTAATAACTAAATATCGACGACTCAAAGATCAAAGGTGTTGCCGTGTCGCCGATACAAAGGAATAGTCCTTCGATCAATCATCAACACCATTCCGATAACGATAACAAAAACATCTCAAAGTAAAAATTTTGATCAATAAAACCAAGGCATCGACGAAAATCAGAACTAGCCATCGGCATACTCTCTATTTGCCCTCCGAAACAGCGGTGATATAGAAACTAATGCCCTGATTCACACATCAATAGACTTCTGATAGCGATGAGAAAAAATCATCGAAACAGGAAAAAAACATCGAAAACGTTAAGTGTTCGAAAGACTTTAAAGTTGTGCAGCGGTAAAATTGGTTTGTTTCATCTCCAAAATAGTAGTGGCATAGAGAATCAAAACCCCAACTTAATCTTCAACAAACCTCCGACAATGATAAAACCAAACCATTGAAAAAATAAAAAAATGTTAAGTTCCATAGTCAAAAGTATTGGCAGTTTTAGATCATTCAACTTCCAAAATGAAAGAAAACAGTTGACCTCAATTCAACCTCAAAAGATCCAAATTTGTAGCAGAGGAAAGACAAAAATCAGGAATCCAAACATACCCAGGCAAGATAAAATTAAAAGGAGGGTCCAAAATTTTTAAAAATTTGGGAAAAAAGTTGCATATGCAGCAATTTCAAAATCAAACTCACATAAAAAATCCATCCATATAGCTTGCATAGCATTTAGAGTTGGCTGATCAAACAAATACTTCAGACCACAGTGGTCTGTCCTTAACTCAAATTTTCTGCAAGTTCTAAATCACGAGTGGCATAGTTCTTCTCATGATCCTTCAACTTTCTTGACTCAGAGCATACCACGTGGTTGTCTTGCATAAGAACTCCTCCAAGACCTTGACCACATGCATCAGTACACACCACAAAATATTTTTCTAGGTCTACAATTTTCAGAACTTGTGCACTTGTGAGAAGATTCTTTAGCTGCTAGAAGATTTCTTCACACCTTCGTGTCCATTCAAACCTCATCCCCTTCTTTTGCAAAGAAATGATGGAATGTGAAACCTTGTAGAATCCTTCAATGAATCTCCTCTAGTAACCTGCAATTCCCATAAAATATCTTACATATGTCACATTTCTTGGAGTAGGCCAGTTCATAATGGCTTCAATCTTCTCAGGGTCTATAGATATGTCCTCATCTACGATAATGTGACCCAAATAATGAATCCTATATTTATAAAAGTCACACTTGCTCAACTTTGCATACATCCTATGCTCCCCGAGCAATTGCAATGTCAATCTCAGATGTTCTTCATGCTCTTCCTCATTCTTGGAATAAATAAGAATGTCATCAAGGAAAACAAGAAAAAACTTGTTCAAATACCTACTGAAGACACTATTCATAGGGCACATAAATGTAGCTGCTGCACTTGTGAGACCAAATGGTACCACTACAAACTCATAATGTCCATACCTTGTTCTGAAGGATGTCTTATGAATGTATTCATCCTTGATTCTTACCTGATGGTAACTAGACCTTAAGTCAATCTTGGAAAATACCTTTGCTCCTCTCATTTGATCAAAGAGGTTGTCAATCCTAGGCAAATGGTATTTGTTCTTCACAGTGACCTTGTTCAGCTGTCTGTAATCAATACATAGCTTGAGTGTTCCATCTTTCTTCTTCACAAATAGAATTGGTGCTCCCCCAGGAGACACACTCGGCTTGATATACTTCTTCTCCAATAACTATTGCAACTGCATCTTCAACTCTATCATTTCTAGTGTACTCATCCTGTAGGGTGTCTTAGACACTGGCGCTTCTCCTGGCACAAGTTCAATGGTAAAATCAATGTCCCTCTTTGGAGGAAGCCCTGGTATTTCATTCGAAAAAACATCCCTGAATTCCTTCAACACATGAAAATCCTCCAACCTAGGAGTTTCATTCTATGTTTCCTCCAACACATGGGCTACATACACTCTGCAACCTTTCCTACATAACTTCTTCAGTTTCACTGTTGAAATCTGCCTAACAGAAATCACCTTTGGAACGCCTCTTACAACCCTTAAGTTGCCTTCTTCATCCAAGCACTCAAAAGTATTGTTGTAACAATCAAGCTTTACTCTGTGTGCTTCCAACCAATCCATTCCAATGAGAACATCATAGGAACCAAGTGGCAGAACATTCAAATATGCACAAGTGACTAATCCATCCATGACAAATGGACAATTCCTGTGCATGTGGGATTCTCCACATTTCCAACATTGGAGAGGTTCTCTAATTTCTTTTGAATCTTTTTTCTTTTCTCCCATCACTCTGGTTGGCTTACCCACAACTTGTGATGGCTGCTTATACTAATTCCTGAAGTTAGAAGGTTTGAAACCTTTCTTCCTTTGATTAGAATTTTCATTCTTCTTATCCTTCCATGTCTTATGGTAATCAAATTTTCCTTTATTCTGATCATAGAAATATTTATCCTTTCTTATAGCTTATTCTAAAGTCATGGGTTCATCAAATTCAATTCTATCTTTGTAATACTGAGGTAACCCACTCAGAAAATGCTAGATTTTTACTTTATCATCCCTAATATGCCTGACATACCTCAATAGTTCCAAGAACTTGTTGGCATACTCTTCCATGGTCTACTACCCCAATCTTAGCTCATGGAATTCTTTAATCTTATCATCATAGTACCTATCAGAGAGGTACTTCTTCCTGAAAAAATTCTGGATCTGCTTCCACAAAATCTTCCTTTCACTGATCTTCTTCACTTGCCTAAAGTGCTCCCACCATACGGAGGCTCTTCCAGTCAAATTGAATATGGATACCCTAGCCTTCATATTTCCTGAATAGTCATGGACTTAGAAATATTTTCTCATCCCAAGAAGCCAAGCTTCAGCTTCTAATCCAGTCTTAACCTCACCATTAAAGGTAGGAGGTATTTCCTTTTTGAACTCATCACGTGTACTGTTCTGGTAACGCCTCTTTCTCTTATCTATGTGAGATGAAGAGATTGAACCTTCAGTGGATCTTTCAGAGCCAGAATATTTGTTGGAATACATTTTTCTTCTTCAGGCACCGCGCTTACTTCCCTCTACATGTGCTACACAATGCCCATAGCTCATCTACCTCTGGATGTATGTCAAACTCTGCAGCATGGCTACATTCAGATGATTCTGCTCCTCCTAAGACTTAACCAATCTTTAATTGTCTGCCCTGTAACTTTGCATCTCCACCCTTAAGCTTCTCATGGCGGCTGCAAAATATGGTGAGGTCTCTTTAAACCTCCTTCCATTGGACTCTGTATCAACATTTTCAACTCTGACGTTTTCCCCCATGGCATCTTCCTCATGCTCAAAGGGATCTCATGCATCATTCATGCCGTAGGTTCTCATGGCTGATCCAAAAACCAAAATTTCCAATCGACACTATGACTCTGCAAAAATGTGTTAATCAAACACAATGTTAGACAATCTCAAAATTCAAAAACACTTACCAACTGTTCAACTTGGCCCATCTAGGCTCTAGTGTTGCAAATATCAGCTCTGATACCAATATGTAGTGTACTACAATGTTGGTATTAAAGGGTATTTTTATCTCCTTCTGGCCCATCCAGGCCCAATGCTTCCACCTGTAGCTCTGATACCAATCTGTAACATCCCCATACCCCATAATGCAGAATTATTAAAAATTTTGCTTCAAAAACTCATGTTCTCCTTTCAAAACACGGGGAATTGATGTTAACACACTCTTACACCTTCATTCTTAGGCTTACAAAGCACTGTCACCGACTTTCCTCCCTTCATAAATCTCGTCTACGACTAGAAACACCATTTCCGCACTGAACCTATTCCTTACATGCTTTCACTTTTCGCCCTCTTCTCAGACTTTAGGAATCATAAACTCAAAATCCCGATGAAGTGAAGTGTCAGCCTCCTGCCTCCCACACTTCCGATTTCTATTCAAAACTCAGAAATATGAAACATAGTGTGCGATGAAAATACTTAATGGCTCTTCCACCTTTCGCCTCCCACACTTCTACTCTCCACTCAAAACTCAGAAGTAGGAGACATAGTGTGCGACGAAAATACATAATGACTCTTTCGCCTTCTGCCTCACGCACTTTATCTTTCCGCCTGGATTTCAGAAATAGGAAACATGTGTGCGATGGAAATACTTAACGACTCTTCCTCCTTTGCCTCCCACACTTCTTCTTTTTGCCCAGAAATCAGAAATAGGAAACATAATCTATGATGGAAATACTTAACAACTCTTTCGCCTTCTGCCTCCCGCACTTCCGCTTTCCTCCCGGAAGTCAGAAATAGGAAACATAATGTGCGATGGAAATACTTAACAGCTATTCCACCTTACGCCTCCCACACTTCCTCTTTCCGCTCGAGACTCGGAAATAGGAAACATAATGTGCGACAAAAATACTTAATGGCTTTTCTACCTTCCACATCCCTCACTTCCACTTTCCTCCTGGACTCGGAAATAGGAAACATAATGTGCGATGGAAATACTTAACAGCTCTTCCTCCTTCCACCTCCCACACTTCCGCTTTTTGCCCAAAAATCAAAAATAGGAGACATAATGCGCGACAAAAATACTCAATAGCTCTTCCGTCTTTTTCCTCCCTCACTTCCACTTTCCGCCCGGAACTTGGAAAGTTCACTTTTTCCTTAGAATTTTCTGCACTTTCCTGCTTCCTCTTGCTGCCTCCCGTAGGTGGATCCCAGGAATCAGAAAAATATCCTTTTGCCTTATTTTCCATTTCTCTTCTTAGATTTCCACCCTTCGCCTTCCCAGGAGGATTTCAATGGGTGGAAACGCCAAGTCAGAAGCATTATGACTTCTATAAAAGGCTTCCAACCTCCACAGACTTAGGAAAAAATGCATAAAACATACAAGGCATAAAAAAGAAAATGCGGGCACATTCATGCGCAAATAAACCTCTACTTAATCATCAACAAGCATTCAACATGAACATAGCAATTCATCATATTCGTGAGCATTCTACATAACTGGTATATTCATCCCTTAACATACACATTGCATAAACAAGCATAACAAAGATACTTATATTCATGATTAACTTCTCCCGCAACTAGCTATGTCGCTCCAACGTTCCACGCAACCATAGGCCAATGTGTTCATTAATGTCTCAACATATTGCCACCCCCGAGTTGGGCATGATTTCCACAAGGAACTAGGGAACACAGACTTACACAAAGACAAAACATAACACACACAGTCAAGCCAACACACAATTGGGTTTCACAGACTGTCCAGCCAAGTCAATATACAATTGTATTTCATAGGCTAATAAGGCAACAATCCAAAAAATAGATGGGTTCCTTTGACTAACTCCACCAAGCCAACATTTACAACAAAACATATTCAAACCAACCTACAGCTGGGTTTCTCAGACTGCTAATGTAATGGAAAGGTAGAATTGCTAAGCTAGTGAGCTCAACCACAGAGCTATGGAATCCTACATAAGATATGGCCTGGAATCATCAATACCTACACCACCTAACACAAGGAAGTATCCCCTTCACTACTACATAGTTCCCTCAGGCCATACCTTCCCTTCTTGTGCTCTTCAGGGTGTGCAGAAAGGATTTACCAGCCCCTCTTGATTTGTCTGTGAGGTTCCTCTCTTCACTAGGTTTATCATCCAATTTTGGGCCTCTTCCACTCCTTGGTATTCAAACCAAAATAGGGATGCACATCACAACAATCCATAAGGAAAACACAACACACAGGATTCACTCTGTAACACAGAGAAAAATAGGGTCTCCTACCAATCCATGGTTCAGGATAATGCTGCAACACATCAACCAATTTACCAGCAAAGGGAAAAACACTTGCAGAAATGCGTAGCAACGCTCTGCTCAACCCAAAAATGCTCTGTGACTCTCATGATCACCAACGCATACCCCTCCATGAAGGAATGGTCGAATGATAGAATTATTAACCACCACGATGCTCAGGAACAACAAAACCTTCTTGCGCTTGGGAGAAAGGAAAAACTGGCACACATCACGTGCTTTCTTGTTGACGAAGCAAGAATGCGTCTTCCCCAGACTGTAGACTTGCATGATTGCTTAGATAAGCAATTAGACTGTCATGCCTTTCTTTGCTCAAGGCATTAACAACCTCATCCAACTTTTGGAAGAAATTAATGATTGAGGACAGAGGACAAAAAGGGTAGTTGAGGTTTCATGGGTTTCCCCATTGACATCTGATCACACCCTCTTGGCTTAGGGGTTTTCCTAAATCTCCACCCTTTCTCTTGTGGAATCATACCCCCATCTCTTTCACGTTGCAATTCCATAGCTAGTTGTGGTATTTTATTAAATTGTGCATATTTACATGATAGATCAAAAATATATACTCTGCTTGACTTAGCACTATCACCATAGGTATCAACCTTGATCACCTATGCACAAACACTAAATTAATGGCAGGGCCTTGGCCTTGAGCTCTTGGCCATGATTTAATTACAATATATACATCATGTACAATTTAATACCATGGGGTAAAAATCGGGGTGTTACAATGGTGGTCGAAAGAATAGTGTGCCGACTCAAAGCATGTGCAACCTGATTTTGCTTTCTTGATTTGCGATTCATAGCAAAGGCGTATCCTTGTAAAAAGGAAACCCATTTGGCATGTCTACTATTCAATTTATTTTGTGTTTTTACATATTTTAAAGCAATGTGATCAATAAATAACACAAACTCTTTTGGCACCAAATAATGCCTCCAATGTTGCAATGCTTGCACAATTGCATAAAATTCTACATCATATGTGGAGTAGTTCTTTCTTACATCAATCAAATTTTCGCTAAAAAATGAAATTGGCTTACATGCTTGACTAAGTACAACTCCAATGCCTACATGTGAGGCATCACAGTCTACCTCAAACACTTAATCAAAGTCTGGTAAGGCTAATATAGGTGCCCCAGTTACCTTTTTCTTTAGAAACTTAAATCTTTCTTCAGCTTCATTGGTCCACTTGAATGTTGTGCCTTTGGTGCAATATGTATGGGTGCTACAATACTGCTAAAATTTTAAATAAAATTTCTGTAAAAGGTGTCTAGCCCATGAAAACTTCTTACCTCTGTTATGCTCCTAGGACTAGGCCACTCCAAAATTGCTCCGACCTTCTCTAAATCCATCTTGACTCCTTCTGTTGAGATTACAAAACCCCAAAATACCAAACTTTCTTGTAGGAACCTACATTTCTTCAGGTTTGCATAAAGATGATGTTTTCTCAATGTATCCAATATAATCTTTAAATGTTGCAAGTGATCTTCTTTGTTTTTATTGAAAACTAGAATACCATCAAAATAAACAACCCAACAAACTTACCAATGTAAGCTCGAAGCACATTATTCACCAACCACATGAAGGTATTAGGTAAATTGGACAACCCAAATGCAATCACCATCCATTCATATACTCCATCCCCGGTCTTGAAGGTAGTTTCCATTCATCTCCTTCGTGAATTTGGATCTAGTGGTATCCACTTCACAAATCAATTTTACTGAAATAATTTGCTTCAGATAATACATCCATCATGTCGTCCAAGCATGGTATAGGAAACCGATATTTGATGGTAATTTTATTGATTGCTTTGTTATTTGTGCACATCCTCCATGTATTATCTTTTTTTGGAGTCAACAATGATGATACAACACAAGGACTCATGCTTTCTCTTACCACACCTTTCTTTATAAGCTATGTTACTTGCTGGTTGAGCTCTGCATGGTGTGTAGGACTCATTCTATAGGCTGCTTGATTAGGTAAGGATGATCTTGGGATCATATTAATGCAATGTTGAATATCCCTATTTGGTGGAAGGCCATCAGGAAGTTCATTAGGGATAACATCAACATATTCTTCTAGTAACTTGTCCACTTCAATAGGCATTGGTATGTCTTCCTCAGCTACTTTTTGCACTATTAATACATTGTAGAATCCTGTTTCCTTCATTTTTTTAACAATCTCTTTTTCTAACACATATTCTCAATTTTCCCTTCATCTTTGAGGGGAAATAAGATGACTTTTGTTCCCTCCTTCCAAAAGGTGTAGGTATTATTTCCTCCTTCGTGTATGACTTTCATGTCAAATTGCCAAGGCATCCCCAATAACAGATGGCATGCATCTATCAGAATGACATCACACCATACTTTATCTTTATAATTATTACCGATGGAAAACTTATTCAAACATATTTTATTAATGGTGACTTCATTCCCTTTTTTGAACCATGCAATTCGGTAAGGAGGGGGATGTGTTTCATAGCGTAATTTCAACTTATCTGCCATCTCTTTGGAAACCATATTCTCACAACTACCACTATCAACAATAACTTGACATACCTTACCCCCAGAAGTGCAGCTGGTTCGAAAAATATTTGTTCGAAGCCACGAATCTTCATTGCTGCTACTCTGTCTTTTCTCTTTCTTGGGAATCACCATTGACCTTTGTATCATGAGATTTTCCCCCATATCAGGTGGGACTTCAGATTCAAATCCTTCTTCTTCATTCTCAAATTGGACCAAGTTTAAACTGGGTTGTTGTCCTTGCTTCGACTCTTGCAGGTTGTAATTTGAGCATTCAAATGCTCGATGACCCTCTACACCACACCTAAAACACCAATAGGGTCTTCCTATTCCACCACTGTAGCATCTACCCCTCTAAAATCCTCTTCCTTGTGGTTGGTTCAGGTTACCTTGTCTAGTATTCTTTTATTTTTTCAACTCCTTGGGATGATCCGCCTCTTCCATAATTAAAACCACCCTGTGAGGTAGACAATGTGCCCCTCCTGCTCCTCTATTTATTTGAGAAAATTTTCGATTTTGTTTTTCCTCATCCTTTAAGGCTAATTGTTATGCCTCTTCCATGTGTTGAACCCTATGCATGCTCAATTCATCTTGAATATAAAATTTAAAACAATTCGCATACCTTGCATCTAGTTGCTAATCAATTTCTTAGTGATCCACACGAATGGACAAATGCTAAAACTCATGTGTGAATTCCTCCACGGTAGATAGATTTTGCTTTAAGTTAAGAAATTTACGAAAAAGGGTTTGTGCATAGTCCAAAGACAAAAAATTTCTCCAAAATTTTTTCCATCTTATCCCAGGTCTTTATTTTGGCTTTTCCTTTTTTTTGTTCAGTCTTTTTGTACATGATCCCACCAGATCATGGCGTGACCCTTCAACTTTGTGCATGCAAATTTCATCTTCTTTTCTTCTGTCATAGGCTTCCATTCAGAAAAAAATTCCATGGAGTTCAACAAATTTGTTAACTCCTCTGGTTTAAGACTCCCTGCATAGTCTGAAACTTCTATTTTGATCCCATCATTTCTCCATTCTAGAGCACTGGGAATCCTTTCTTTGAAAGGTATGTGCTCTACTTCTTCTTCTTCATGTTCTGTTTGTTGATATACACCTCCTTGGTCTATATCCTCATCAGGCGCTTCTCTTCGTATTATTCTTTGAGTAGCCAACATGTATGTAAGATCTACTACTTTCCATTAGAGGTTTTGCATATCTCTACGCATCTAATCAAGACCTACTCTTCCTCTTCCTCTCCCATCCATCTTCCTGCTCTTATACTAGATGATGCAACCAATATGCTTTGATTCAATTCACAAGATCTAAAAACCATGCAAACATATGAGCGTGGAAATAATAACTATCCTTTTATTCATTCTCCATCCTAACTATTACAATGAAGGTCCAACCCTTTATAACTACTATCTGAGATTTTTGAAATATGAGATTTTCAAAAATTGCTAATTTTAGAAAATGCTCACATGACTATGAAACTGAACACAAACTATAAGCTAACTAGAGGGACATTATTTGTCAACTCGCTTTTCTAATCAGGTTTATAAATCATAGTGATAACTATTAATCACAAATTAAAAAAATCCCGCAAAACACTAAAACCTCAATTTGAGGCCTTATATGAAGGAATCTGGCCTCAGAAAAGTGTTAAAAAAAACTACGACCAAAAGGATCTTATTGACCATCGCATTCAACACTTTGAAACACAACTTCCTGTTAAATTTGAGGCCAAACAAATAGCCGAGTCAAAAGTTATGACCCCCGAAAATCTGTGCATTTATTCTTTTTTTTTAGCCTTTAGAAATCACTACATCAGCCTGTCAATTCTATTCCTTGGTTTCTTGAGAAACGTTTCATTGTCGTTTCCTTCTTTTTTTGAAGAGCGGGGGAGGGTGGAATCTCGTTTCCTAGCCCACAAAACCGTTTGCAATTGTTTTACACTTTGTTTCACGTTTCTCGTTTGAATTATGTCAACCTATCTGTCAAATAATTCTTGAAATATCTCAAGCGATAAGTAGAAAGAGCAACAAGCTATGCAGAATTGCTCGCAACTTTGTTTGGTTTTATGTATGGCCTTCTAGCTCATATAGGGAATCACTGGTACAAGTAAATTGTGTGTTGGCAATGAATTGGATATTATTACAGTCATTTGCTCAAATATATATGGTTGTTTGAAATCACCATTTTGGCTTATTTGGAGTTATTTTCTTATTTATATGGGGCTATTTATAGGCATGCTCCTAGCTTATGTTTGGTATAGTCAGTGTTTATTCTGTTTGTTTAGGAAATTTGGTTTGCACCACTTTACCTTAAACAAAAACCATGGCAGGGTGCAGTGTTGGGCAGATTCTAATATGGGGCATGTCTTATTTATGGAGTGAAATGGGGTGGCCTATTTTTTTTTGTAAATGATTGATTGAGATGCCAATGGAATGCATTGCAAACTATAGATTGAAAAGATACACGTTCAAAATTTCCCAATTTATTTAGTTGTGGAAAGTGGTCTCTGAGTACTGGTTTAAAAACACGACAATCATTGCTTGTGTAGGCTTTTAAATACCAAGCAATTCTTCAAATGAACTTGTAGACAAATTGAAGCCGAGATAAATCCCATGGTGTTTTTTGTTTCCCTCCACCAAGGATATAATTCTATGTGGATATATGCCTAGTTGTATAGACAAACCCACATTCATCGTTGTTCTATAGCCCCTCTCTAGATCCATATATGTGATCCAAAAAATCAGTTGGATAGATAGAAAATTGTATTTTGCTGGAATTGTTGTTGGAATTAGATCGAATAGGAGAATCATAACCATTGCTTTTTTCAAATCGATGACTCTTGTGAATCGTTTTTTTCCATGGAAGACTATATTTGTATGCCAAGCGTTGTAGATGTGAGAGCTTAATATGTCAGGGGTTAAATGAAAGTGGATTGGTGTATCTTTCATTCAGATCTTATACATCTTTCATTGAGCATGAATATTTAGCTTTGTGCATGGATTTTTTGAACCTGGCTTGCATTCGCCCTGTTTTCAGTCGAGTTGACTTCATTTATGCAACGACCAACCCTTTTAGGATTTAGCCAATGGTGAGACAATGTATTGTTGCTAATGGCAAGACTATTCTAACAACATTTTTATGTGATTTTCATCGATTCATTCTAAATTATGGGAAATCAATTCAAAATATCTCATGTTCCTCTTAAGAAAGGTACTCATGATTAAATATTTCCACCTCCAAATATAGATACTTGAATTCTTGACAGAAAAAGCACAGATATGCACATTAAAATAAGCTTGCAATGCAGCTCTCATTGGATTCCACCCATGAGGTGTATAATAGATGGTGAACGAATGTATTGTTAAGGCATTTATTGCATAAGGTCACTGGTTTGAAAATCCATGGGTACTAGCCTAAAAAAAAATTCATTGCCTTCCACCACATTTTGTCATCCTACATCAGCTAAGGTCCCAATAAGGAACAGTTTGTTGGCTCATTTTGAGACTAGAGGTCTAGCAAAGGTCTAATGTAGTCTAGTATGCCAACATTTCAATCTTCTAAAGGAAGGAGGTCTCACCCAAGGCATGCTTGATGTAGGCTTTAAATAATTTGTAGAGAAATAAGAAATAATAGTGGTGTAGAGTTTATTAAACAATTCATTATTAATGAATAATATCAGGTGGAGAAGTAGAAGAAATTATTCATGACACATAATTAAGACTAGTAAATCATTCATATAGGGAACAATCACAAAGATAAATGGAAAACCAATAACTATCCCCATCATATTACTGGAATACCAACAATTACATCATCTAACAAAGTAGAGCATGGCTCATGGCTACATTCAACCAAAATTTAGTTATCTCCATTATATCAATGGAATACCAACAATTACATCATTAAGCGAAGACCATAGTGCATGGCTGCGACAAACTAAAATCTAACTCACAAGAATACAACATAATAAATCTATAAATACAACCAGATATCCTAGAGGGTTTTGATAGAATATTCTAGAAGAACAAGAGAAGTACAATTATCATCCACTGAGATAGGATTATTTTGGGCCTTTAATCTCAGACACACAGGTCATTAAATCTATAAAGTCTTTTAAAATCTCTGTGAATAGTCCTAAGCATACTAAAACTAATGCATATCCACTACACTTTATGGTTGTGTACGATAGTTTAAATGTGACTCTCCCATTCAAGATGACCACATACATATGCTTCTACAGCCTAGACCTCAACATGGACCATTCTACCTTTCATAAGCTCTAAGATTGCTTCAAAACTTAACCCTAAAACCATTCATTCATAGTGATAATCACTTTCATATTCAATATACAAAGTTTATCCTTATGTTGATTATTTAAGTATGTCCCATTTCTCATAATTTAAAGATGGCTCTTTGTGAATACTACCATGTATATCACACCCTATTTGTACATAGTTCCTTTTATACTTTCCAATCTACAAAGATGATTATATGATAAATCATTAATCTCAGATGAACTGACAACTACATTATATGTTATGGCTAATGATCATTTCAAGTTATGGCCATGATCATTTCTTAATGTTGGATAACCTCTCATGCAAAATAATGCAGGTCTATTTCAAAAGTAGATTAAGAATTCATTAGAAAGGAAACACCTTGAAGAAAGTAATCATCAAGTTTAATGCAAAGATTCAAAATCTCATTAGTTGGAATCCTATCTCTATATTGTGAAAAATTCAAACGAAGTCTTTGTTATGAGAGTCCATGGTAATTTTTTTTTGGAAGGATTAGAGAGTCTTTGTAGAAATATTGGTTGAAGTATTTGGACATCTTCAACATAAATAAAGTGCTTGTCAACAATTTTGGGTATCTCAACTAGTGCATGTCAACATATATAAAATTCACTCTAAAATTTTCTTAGGTTTAATTTTCTTGTGTAATAATCAAAAAAGAAAAATAATGAATGTCATCAGATTAACATGTGGCTAGTTTGCCCGAGTGGTTAAGGGGGAAGACTTAAGATCTTCTGCACATAAGTGCGTGTGGGTTCGAACCCCACAGCCAACAAACTACGGATTGTCATGTGAACTGTTCTGTAATTTTTCTTTTATGTCATCCTGGACATACAATATTAATTACCAGTTCTACATAAAGATAAGACAATCACGTAGTCCACATATTAATACTTATCATATGAGTTGTTCAAGAATGATTTTTGTTGGATACCCTTTTCCAAAGCTAAAGAGATGCACCGTTTTAAAGCCATAAGCTCCCCATAATTATTTGAAGCAACACCATGATCTAGTTGAGAATTTGATGATATGATTTTGATTAAGAAATATAACACCCTAAATTCCACATACATGGGGATTTCCTTGGGCATCAACTTTGAAATAGATCTATGCTCTTGTAGTATCAATCACTTTTTCCCTTATTACTTTTACATGCTTAACATTCCTTTGTTGTGGATTTTATTTTGAAATGTTTATCCCTTGATAAGCACATTGTATTGGAAGAATTTGTTTTTCTCAAAAGAAAATGGCATTAGAAGCCAACCAAATGATGCAAGCAATAATCAATGGTAAGGCACAAAAAAAACCTAAACTAACATAGTATCAACCCCAAGTACTTGGGCTTCTTCAATGGAAGCACCACTCCAAAGATCATGAAAATCCAAAAACTACCAACCTCATTCCAAACTTGACTAGTATATGTAAAAGTCACCATAAGATGATAATTTGTTTCCTCTTCCCTCCTACATAGAGGACATTTTCCCGAGCCATGTTTTGTCTTTTTTTTCTCAAATTTTCCCAAGTGCCTTAATATTAAGTACACGGCACATAAATATTTTTTCTTTGGAAGGACATTTGAACTTCAACAATCCCTTGTACCACCACCACATACCAACAAACTCCTCTTCATGGCTTAGTGTCTTTTATCATATTTTCAAAGCATAGTCCCTAGAGTGATTCTTTGACCATATTAAATTATCGTCATTTTTTCTCAGCCTAACATGACTTTACTTGATATTTTTTATGTAAAAGGTCTAGATCTTAGCTTCTTGATCCCAAAGACCTAACATATCTGCGGTCATCAAAGCTTGTTTTCAAATTGTGGTCTTATTAGGATCAACCACATAATATGAAAATATAAAGCTCCTCAACCTCAAGTGATGAACCATATTAGCAAGAAATTTTCAATCACGACCACAACTCACCCAAGGATCCTCCCCAACTCTCATTCTGAATCCATTCCCGATTTTCTAGACCAACCAATTACCAATAACAAAGAATGACATAAGAACAATTTTCCATATTATGAAAATATTGTGTATTTTCGTTTGGTTTCCTCACCCATTCTTCAACATAATTCCACATAATATATTTTTGAAACACCACCTTACACCATAAACCTAATCCAATAAAGAGCCTCCAAGAACTCTTTACAACCAAAACTTTGAAGAAATGAAACATTTTTTTAAGCCCCCAACCTGTCATCTCCTTGGACCTTGCCAATCTTTGCCACTTTACCAAAGGAAAACCTTTTTCTTCTTCCCCCCATACCTAAAAAATCTATAACTCACCCTTCTAATAGATTTCAATACCCCTTTTGGAACTGAGGATAATGACATCCAATATACAAGTATAGCCTCTAAATGAGATTTAACCAATGTCAACCTACCTCCCCTAGAGAGCCACTTCTTACAGAAAATGAAAATTCTTTTTTCCACCTTATAAATTAAACAATCTCAATATTTACTATCATAATAATTTTTCTCAAGAACAAACCACTAGTATATATGTTTCTACCCCTCATCCATCCCTACCTGAGAGTAAGGAAAAAATTGAGAATAATAAAACTAGTCCTCCAAAGGAATATCTCTGAAAGATATAATGGACTTTCTCCAATTAATTACTATCCTAGTAGCAAAACAAAAGCGGTCCATAATCTCTTTAAACTTCTCCATGTCTCTTTGAGAACCATGACAAAAATTATTAATATCATCCATACAGAGCAGATGTGTCAGGCAAAAAGAATTTCCAATTTTTATACCTTTGAAATCTACTAATGGTTTTCCCTCCATTAAGGCTTTGCTTAGTCTCTCTACCACTATTAGAAACAATAGGGGAGAGAGGGGACAACCCTATCTCAACCCCCTTTTATATCTGAAAACAATGGTAGCTATTCCATTTATCAAGACTTAAAAGATCATTGTTGTCACATAGTTCAAAACCCAATTTACAAAAGTAATGCAGAAGCCCAAATGAATGAGCATCATCATTAGGCGTAACCAACTCACCAGGTCATATGCCTTGGAAAAATCAAAATTTACCACAATTTCTTTGAGGTTATTGTTATTATTATTATGGAGTGAAGACCCTCATAAACCACACCCATAGCTTCTTGAATCTATCTCCCTTCCAAGAACCAAAATGTTCTCCTAAGATAGTTGCAAAGAGTGGTGTTTTGAGCCGTTTAGCACTGACCTTGGATATAACCTTATAGATGCAATTACTAAGTGATATAGGTCTATACTCCTCAAAAGTGGTGGGATTATGTGATTTAGGGGTTAATGCTATAAAAGTAGCATTAAAAGCAACTAAAACCTTTCCAGAAGACCTTGCAGTCTCAACCATTTTTAGTAGACCTTCTTCAACAATTCCAAATATCCACCAAGAGAACTTGATGGGCCAACCATCTAGCCTATGAAGTTTATCCTTTTGGAAGCTATTTAAAACATTGTAAATCTCCTCCTTTGACACCTCTCCCATCAACATATTGTTATCTACCTCATCTTTAACCACTCAAGCTAGACCCAATTGACATTTTAAATATTATTTTACTATTTTTTATTAGTAAAAAATATTTCTCCAAAGGCATAAAGCCTCAATAAGTTTTCATTTTACATTTTTAATAGTGTAGATTAAAGATCCTCCATTATCGTTGATTTTTGATGAAAGTTTATCTCTAAATAATAAGCCCTTAGACATGCCCTATGAATTTAAAAGTTTATCTCTAAATAATAAGCCCTTAGGCATGTCCTATGAATTTGACCATGTAGAGTGTTAATATTCTCTTTGTTTATCTTTGCATGCCTTAATGTAAGTGATCAACACTAATAATAAAAGTTGGGAGTGATTAAATTGGACAATCCATATTTTGTTTAATTGCAAAAAGATTTAAGACCCACAAAGTAACATCAAGATAGATTGGTTCCAAAAAAATACCAATACGACTTATCCATAATTTTCATTATTTTCAAATATTGAGTTATCAAGGTACATTGAATCACAATCAAGATAGAAGTATAATTCCCTACACAATCACAATCAATATAGAAGTATAATTCTCTACACAATGGGAGGCCTCAACATTGAATATAAACAATCAAACAAATTAACACATTTAATAATGTTGGTTGGGGAGCCTAGTCTTCCAGATCTAGAGATGTTATTGATCAGCTATATTTGTACCCCAGGTTTACTATACACTCGTCCCAGCTGGGGGTGCAGGGGCGAAGCCCCCAAAGGATTTTTTTGGGATGTGTGTTGGCCAACAATTTTGCGGACCCATGGTATTGGGTGACTCGTAGTATTTTCCCATGGTATTTTTCCTATAAAAGAAGAGCATTGTAATACGGTTGTGCATTGTATTGTAGCATGGTAAACAATCTCTGTGATTGTGTGAGAGAGTCTGTGAGAACGTGAAGAGGAAGTGCAATGGGTTTGTTGTAGGTTGTATCCCTTCATCTTGCTGGACGATATAATAAAAAGGATTGGCAATTTCTATGTGGACGTAACCCATCTTGGGTGAACCACGTTATATCTATGTCTCTTTGTAATGTGTTTAATGTGTTTTGCATCTTGTTTAATTATTTAACTGTATAACTGCTATTTCTCTATGGTCCTGTTTTCTAAAAAATAATAGTAAGCCAAACTACTCATGACTCGAAGAAAAGTTCCAACAAACAAATTATCACTACCAATTTGGAAGTTTTTTATAATCTAAACCATATTATTTAATAATAATAATATAGTTTCTAATCTATAATTTAAAAAAATACTTAAGAAAATGATCAATAAATAAATATATAATAAGATAATATGGATAAGAACTAAACACTAAATTCTAATTATTAAAGTAAATTATACAATTACGTACAAACAACATGAATCTTTATAACAAAATGATCAATCCACTCTCAATCATGTAGAACCAACCCATTAATCATGTAGAACCTGTTGAAATATTTTAACTTCGAAGAGTATTCTATATGTATCTTTTGTGGTCCCCGATGGTCCTACCGGGAGAACCACTTGTATTATCTTGTACCCTGATGCTTCTAATCGGAAGAACTAATAAGAGTCATGAGGTTGTCCCCTCTAATTGTAAAGGTGGGTCATTAGCACCCCAGTGTGGTTACTTGAGCCTACATGTGTAACTCAAGCCTACATGATTAACTCGAGCCTACATGTCGGATGAGTTAATTGAAGTGAACAGATGAATATAAATAGAGGTGTATCTCTCCTCATTTGAGCACATACTCTCACTTGTGTAGTGCATTAGTGGAGAAGAGAAGTAGCTGCAGAAGGAGGAGGATCAGGATTTGATCTCCTTGCTGGTTTTATCTTTTATCTTTTTGGGGCATCTATATTGAGGAAGCTTTTGCTGGGTTTTTCCCTTTAGGGTTTTCCTAGGATAAATCTTTGTGTTCCTTTTGTATGGTTGTGCTTGTCTATCTTTCAGTGATCCTGTTTATATGCTTTTGTTATGAAAAATGAAATGAAATACTAATGTCTTAGCTAAGCATATGAAAATTTAACATGGTATCAGAGCCACCCTAAAAGAAGACAGTGTGCAGCTAAAGAATCTAGGGATTCTTATTTTTTGGGTCTCTATCCATGATCTATCAGAAAAATAAGGCTAGACTGACTCTCCATTGAAGGGCGCATCTTTCTGTCGAAGCGGAATTTGATTCCGAGCATTTTCAGTTTTGGTGCGGAAAATTAGGGCTTTCTACAGAAGAAGAATTTTTTAGTAAGCAAAGAATAGGATTTTTATCCTCATCAAAATCTAATTTTAGAGACCTTGATCAATAAATTTGGTTGGGTGAAACTTCAGGAAAGTCAAACCCTAGTTTGACCCCGATCTGGAAAAACACTAAATACTAAAACTACTACGTTTTGGTACATTCACTATATCCTGATATTCGAGAAGGCTCAGGAGTTGAAAATTGTATATACCTAAGATAAAATCCTGATTTACATTGTGTCCAAAATTCAGCCTCAGATTCACTATATTCTGGGAGATATGATCCCTCCAAGTTAGGGTTCCAGGCTCTTCCCGAATTCATCCCTAAAAAGGACACCTGGGGAGAATTGCTGTAGCATGGGATACAGAGGTCCAAATGGAATTCCTAAATATTTTCCAAAAATAGAACTTACTTTAATTTCTGTGGTCCAAATTTTAGAACCTGAAAATGAACCAGTGACACGTGGCATGCCGTACAACTTCACTGTTCTGAACAGTCCTGTAACAGGTCACCTTGGGAAAATGATCATAAATCCAAATTGGTGAAACAAACTCTGATGAAACCTATGGGGTTGGATCAGGGACATGTGAGGTTACCTCAGTGCGAAATTTCAGACACATGGGAGTATCAATTTCGGATATATCACAGAAACAGTAACAGACATTTCTGCAGAAGAAATTGGAAAACTAGGGATTCCTGTTCCAGGAGCTTCCCTCCACTGTTTTCAGAAAAGGAGTACATTGGACAGATCCATTTGAAGAGATATATATTTATTTCCAATCATATCTAAAATATTCCAAGTTTTTAAAATTAGGGTTTCTCTGACAAACCCTAGATCAGCCAGCTCCGGAAGCAGGACGGACACCTCAAATCGGTAAGATCTAATCTTTTGCTATTTGCATTTGAGGTTCTCATTTCAAAGTGATCTATCACATCAGCTTGATGATAAGCTTGGTGAAGTTGAAAAATTCCAAGCATGAAAGTATTTGATCTCTCTGAAGAAAATGAATTGGACACCTACATGAGTAGAGAGGTTCCAGTTCTAGAGGGAGATGAGCCTCAAAACCTTACACAAGAAGAACTTGATCAAGGCCAAGAAGATAACTGTTGATTCAATCACGAATCAACTTGTACCACAAGTGTCTTCCATAAAGACACCGAAGATGTTTGATTTCTTGATCATGCTATTTGAATATAAGAACATAATTTAGAAGATGGATTTGAGAAAACAGTTGAAGAATGTGAAGATCCAGAATGCATAACATCTTGAAGCAGTAGAAGAAGAAGCAGAGAATGCAGAAGTGGTGATAGCCACCTTGAATGGCCTCCCATGATCATGGGATTCATTCATGCAAGGAATGTGTGCCAGAAGAAAGTGATTACTTTCAGTTGACTTTGGGAAGAAGAAGAAGCTCATCTCATTAGAAGAGAAGAAGAAAGATGGGAGCAAATTGAAGATCAAGCTATCACCATTCAAAGAAGATCCCTCAAGTGATGAGGAATATGAAGAACTCAATTCTTGACGAACCTCTTATCCATATTATCATTTGGATAAGAAATGATGATAAAGCAAAATGATCAAGATGGAGTCTACCCACGAAACAAATAAAAGATAAGTATTCAATTGTCATTTCATGATATTGTTTTACATTTGATTATATTCAGTTGATGTGTTATGCATGATATATTGTTTGCATCAATGACTGTATACTACTAATATGCATGTGATGGGTAAGTAGCTAATGGTGCTATACAACTCTCCATTTCTACTTATCAAACCTCTTTGCTAACATATTGGATTAGTCTAGAAAGTTTCTGGGAGATATGGATGAATGTTGTATTGGCTAAACAGTTGCATGATGCATAAGAATTTGTCGTTATGCATATGATTTATGAAGTAGTTCTAACCATGCAACTGGTGCATTTTAATTGTAGGAAAGGTCCTGTACAACCTCCTACAAGAAAAGAAGGATGAGACTTGTTCCAAAGAACAAGTGATGACAATTCAATAAACATGAATCTGAAGCTCCCAGGGTCAGAGACACCATGACGAAAGAAAGAGCTTCAAAGAGCAGTAGATCCACCTCGAAGGATGAATACTACCATGGGTATGAGAGATAACTCAAGATGAAGAAAAGAATGCTATGAAAGAAGCTATGATCAAAGAATAACAGTTGATTGTAGACACTGAGAGGGGGAGTGAATCAGTGTAAAGCAATTTTACAATTTTTCTTGACCTGTTATACTTAACTACCAATTGATCATTTCATTAACTTCATCATTCACATATCATAGCATTTAACTCATCAAGAACCATAACACAAAAGAACACAACATCATATAATTTTGTAATCTTTTTGTATTAGTTTTGGCTCGGCTACAACCGTTAGGTAAAATCAGCACCTACTGATACATAGAGCACCTAATCTGCATCCAGGACCCTGCCTAGTTTACTTAGACCCTGCTAAGAAGATTTTGAGGTATCCTAACCTCAAAAGCAAGATAAGCTTGCATTTACAATTAAGGCTTACTGTTATATCAACTCATCAATCACTTGTCTCTTTAATCTGCTGTCAACTGTCTCAGCTCATGCTCCTCTGCTCATCATCAACGCTGCTGAACATCTCTGCTCATCATATAAATCCTGCTGTAACACTGCTCATCAGTTATCATGTTCATTTTACTCACTGCTGCTCATCATAGGTCTGCTCATCAACCATGTCAAGAATCCTGCTGGTCACTGTCAACAGCTCATCATCATCATCAATAGATAGGCATCAAAACAATGTCATCATCATGATAGGGTTTGTATCCACATGATTAAGCTCCAACTCTTCAAACTCTGGTAGACTGTCATCATAAGATAGCATAAGGCCAGCATCTTTTATTTGTGCATCATTCAGATCATTACCAGGAAGATCAACATCATAGATCTGTCCATAAATTCTCAATCTCCATTATGTCATCACTCATCATCATGGCTTATATCATGGAATGTTTCATTTCATCATCTTATCAACATGGAGACAAGGTCAGTCAATTATCAGTATTCTGAATATGCCATCATAGGATATGCAACATTGAACAAGGCATCATCACATCATCATGCATTAGCATCATCTATAGATCTGCTATCATCATTCTGAAAGCATCATCCACTATTGCTTTTATTCTAAGTGTACCAGAAACCAGAGCTAATGTTTTAGCTGAATCCCGAGATCTTCATCTGAAATGATCAAGCTTGAGCTGTGTAAGGCATTGAATATATATCTTCTGCTTTAAGAAAGAATTATCTAAGTGTATGCCTTTAGGTACCTTCAGTTGTTTTCACAAGATGTCACTGCCTTGTCAATCAGAACATCTTCTCTTTGTCACTCTTCTGCATTGTTAATCTGATCAACTCTGTCAATTTTGCTGCTCCCGTTAACTATTGTTTATGCTTCTGTCCACATGTACCTTTCTTATTTTATCATGACTTTATTTCATGTCAAGTTCAATTCATAGAATCTAGGATATTGCAAAAAGACTTTTACAAAAACATCACCACTGACTATTCATAACCAAACTTCTGTTTGTTTAAGGAGTGATTTTACAGTCACTGTCCAGCTAGGGCATATTCTATCCACTTCAAGTCTGCATCATGTCATTATATCACTGTATTTCACTGTATCTTATCACAGTCAAGCTGCTCATGCTTTTATTCTATTTTATTCAGACTTCTAGGTGGTTCTCTGTGTCTTTCTACTCCAGAGGGATCTAGCATTTTAGATATTTTCTCATGCACTTCAGAGTTTCTGCAATAGTTTTTCATAGACTCTCCAAAAGCACAATAATTATTCCAGCCTACAAGGTCAAACCATTTTACCAAAATGCATACTTGTATAAAAAAGACTTAATCCACAATTTAGAATCTTCCATCGAAATTTTCTCAGGAGGTTTCATAAAAAAAATAATCAGAGCTGCTTCTTCATTCTTCACTTAGTCCTTTCATCTTCCATCTGTGACTCCTCCTTTTTATCAGGTGCCCAGAAACCAGAGATTCATGTCCACTCTCTTACTGTGGTTATCTCAGACTATCAAAAATCTCACAGAAAAAATCAGGCTTGAACATATCAGACTTCAAAAGATCTCATATCTGCTGCTATATTACTGCTCCTCTTTTCTCAAAAAAATATCAGAGCAACTCAATTTAATCCACATGAACTCTTCATTAGAAGATGAGATCTCATTTCCACTGTGCCAAAACAGTTACTGCAGCTACAACATTAATTTGAAGCCCCTTATCTCCATCCTGATTTTCAAGGCATTGCAAAAGTCTTTCCATCTAAAAGCAACGGTAGATTAGAAGCTGAGAACAATAATGAGACTGGAAAGATAATGTACCAGGTGAGGCGAATCTGCAACAGATATATAATGATGAAGACTTGCATTCATGATTGCTGTAAGAGCGGCACAAGCATTTCTCCGAACATGAATAGACCCTGCATTTTCAATTAATGATCTGTAGTATTCTGAATTTGATGTCTTTTTTGCTTTGACATCTTCTGAAGGAAAACGTAGACGTAGGGACTCAGTCACCACCCGAAAATTCAGAATGTGGAAACCCTCTGTTCGTTGTCTCAGTGGACTTGGAATAGGACAGTCACTTGACTGTTGCTATCATGAGACATATTATGGACACCGTTTTCAGTTGCGAGCTTCAAATAAAATTTTTTCTGCTCTATCTCCATCGAGAGTTTACAACCCTTAATTAATGCTCCTATACTGCTCCCGAAAATTAGACAGATTAAAAAAATACATGATCTTCTCTTGTTGTTCTGCGGTTGCCTCAGACCCTAGACCCTGAAAAAAATCTCAGAGCATTCCACGAAATTTCACCTTACAAAAATGAAGATTTGAGAGGGTATTTATATTAATTTTCCACCTCATTTTGGGGCTGACCTGCTAAAAAAAATATTTTATTTTTGAAGCCGACTTGTTTGAAAAATGTTGAAATTTTATTTGGAGCCGACCTTGCATAAACTCTTCATTTGCACATTTAGAGTGTTTCAAACAAGATTGTGTTGACTTTACCCACGAGTTATCTTCAATATGTCAAGGGCTTCTTCCTATGCAAGAAACAAATTCAAGAACTATCAGATGTGGGTCCAAGACCCAAGTCTCCATGACCATCAGGTTTTCATGGTCCAAGATGTTACAAACACTGAGTCCTTCATATATCATGTCCATGACCCTTCAAGGCTTCTTTATTAAGGTACATCATCAAACGCTTCATCAAACTCACACAAGGGACCATGCATCATCAACAAGCTTCCATCTTCAAACCCTTGATCATGTGCTCATATCATTATACACTAGGTCCATCTCCAAGACCTCATGACCACATCATCATGCCATGTATGTAGTGGGCTCCATGACCTTTGCCAGGGCATCATGGTCTTCATCAGGGATTCCAAGTCTTCATGGGCTTCTTCATTAAGCAAGGGGCTTCATGAGCTTCTTCAGCCACCTTAGCCATGCAAGGGGATCTCTAAGGGACAAGAACCATCATGACATCACCTGTGGGGTTGCCATTGCAAGACCATGTTGGCATCAATGACAATTTCATCAACAATCTCCCCCTTTGTCATTGATGACAACAACTCGTGATCCCCCTATGAGAATGCTCCCCTTTTGTATTCATCTCTCCCTTTGTCTTCATTTCTCCCCCTTTGGCATCAATGGCAAAGGATGACCACATGCCTGAGTCTGAGATCTCCGATCACTGTTGACTGCTCCCCCTGTCAATATGCACGATCCTAAGACCTGTCTGAATGCCTGGAGTAACCATCCTTTCTCCTTTGAGTTCACTCTCCAGCCTCATGAACTCAAGGTGTGCTAAGGTCTTTGAGAAACCTTACACTTGGCTTGCTGTATGGAAGCCATCTTCCCTGCTCTGATCAACCTCTCCTATCTGCAACTGCTTTGTCTTTCTCATCCATACTTGCTTCTTGGCATCTATCCTTTGAGCATTTGTTCCTTCATTTGTACTGGATTTCCTTGATGAGTTGTCTAGGTAACTTCTCAAGGATTGTTTTTGTGTACTCCAACAATCTTGAGCTTTGTGCCCAAGGCCACTGTAGCTATAACACCTCATCGTACGACAATGTGCAGCAATGTGACCGACATTGTTTCATGACCAACATCTGACTGAGCTGTTGGAGCTTCCAACAATTCTTTGATCAACTTCATTTCTCCATGCTTGAGAGTGTCCTTGACTGTAGACATTTGTCTTCTGATCTTCAAATCTTCTTGCTGATGTGTGTGGAGTACTCCTTCTTGCTTGACTTCTTTGACTGGAACATTCATGGGCTTTGTGTCCAAACCCATTGCAGGTGTAGCATCTCAATGTGTGACATGTGGCAGCAACATGTCTGACTTGATTGCATGTCCAACATCTAACTGAGTCATTGGGACTTCCAGCCCTTCTTCTTCCATAGAATCTACAATCTATAGCCTTATGACCAAAGTTAGAACAAAAATAACAATAACCATTGAAGCCACTTTCATACCTGGGTCTTGGAGTTGCTTTGTTTATGAAGTTGCTTTGATGAACAGACCTAACTCCTTGTTTCATCTTTGAACTTCCAAAATCCTTGTTGTCATGTGCAGGTGCATGGGGAATAGCTTTGGACATTGATGGACCTGCTTCTGGAGACCAAGTGTCATCTTTAGATTTTTCTTTGTTCTTCTTGTAACCAAGACCAGTTTTGTCGAGTGGAGATCTTTGGAAATCTAAGATCTTATCTAGGACAATTGAACTATCCTGGAGCTTGACCAAGGCTTCGTTCTTCTTACCTTTATTCTTGAGACCAACTACCTCCATTTCCAACTTCTGGACTGTATCCTCCTTTTCTTCCAGCTGACTCTTCAGGATTTCTTCTGTCCTCTTGGCTTCCTCTAGCTGAGTCTTTAGATCATGATTGACCTCTCTAGTTTCTTCAAGCTCTTGAGCAGGCTTTTCTGATTCTTCCTTTTGACTGATCAATTCAGTCTTTAATTGTTCAACTTCAACATCCTTGTCTTTCATTTGATCTCGCAACTCTTTGTCCTTGTCTTTGAGCTTTTGAAGCAACACTTTCATTGACATGGTATTCTGCTGATATTCACTCAAGGAGTCCAAGATTTCCTTTTTGAACTTCATGAAATCACTCTGGTTTAGATTTACTGTGTTTAGGAACCAATTGGCTCTAAGATCAATATTTAGCAATGTGAGATGTATCTGATGTGCAGTATTTGATAGCCTTTCATCATCATCTGCAAGAAACTTCTCAATTTCATCACACAAGCTATCATTATAATCACAAGAGTCCATACCTTTACTAGAGTCCTGTTCTTGTTTATCTTCTTCATGATTGAGCTCTTCTGGGGGCTTGTCTTCTGATTTCTGATCTGTCTTTTTGGGTTCTGGTCTTGCCTTCTGATAATCACTCTCTAGCTTGAACCAAAGGTATTTTTCCGAAGTGTACTCTCCTACACTTTACTTCACTGAGCTGGGAAGTCCATCCATGAGGAACTTCAAGGTTGTAGTGTTGTCCTTCTTCGCTTCCTTCTGTGCAGCTATTTTTCCTTTCTTGTTTGATGGAGCGGGTGGATTGATGACAATTTCCCAAATCCCAAACTTCTTCAGATAAGCCTTCATTTTGCTCCTCCAACTGAAATAATCTGTAACATCAAGTACAGGGATGTCATTTCTTGATGACTCTTTCTTTTCCTCCATTGTGTCTAAGGATCTCCTCCAAGCTTTCTAGGCTTGTGACGAAGGCCTATGCTCTGATACCAATTGTAGACACTGAGAGGGGGGGTGAATTAGTGTAAAGCAATTTTACAATTTTTCTTGACCTGTTACACTTAACTACCAATTCATCATTTGATTAACTTCATCATTCACATATCATAGCACTTAACTCATCAAGAACCATAACACAAAAGAACACAACATCATATAATTTTGTAATCTTTTTGTATTAGTTTTGGCTCGGCGACAACCGTTAGGTAAAATCAGCACCTACTGATACATAGAGCACCTACTCTGCATCCAGGACCTTGCCTGGTTTTCTTAGACCCTGCTAAGAAGAGTTTGAGGTATCTTAACCTCAAAAGCAAGACAAGCTTGCATTTACAATTAAGGCTTACTGTTATATCAACTCATCAATCACTTGTCTCTTTAATCTGATGTCAACTGTCTCAGCTCATGCTCATCTGCTCATCATCAACGCTGCTCATCATCTCTGCTCATCTTATAAATCCTGCTGTAACACTGCTCATCAGTTATCGTGTTCATTTTTCTCACTGCTGCTCATCATAGGTCTGCTCATCAACCATGTCAAGAATCTTGCTGGTCACTTTCAACAGCTCATCATCATCATCAATAGATAGGCATCAAAACAGTGTCATCATCATGATAGGTTTTGTATCCACATGATCAAGCTCCAACTCTTCAAACTCTGGCAGACTGTCATCATAAGATAGCATAAGGCCAACATCTTTTATTTGTGCATCATTCAGATCATTACCAGGAAGATCAACATCATAGATCTGTCCATAAATTCCCAATCTCCATTATGTCATCACTCATCATCATGGCTTATATCATGGAATGTTTCATTTCATCATCTTATCAACATGGAGACAAGGTCAGTCAATTATCAGTCTTCTGAATATGCCATCATAGGATATGCAACATTGAACAAGGCATCATCACATCATCATGCATTAGCATCATCTATAGATCTGCTCTCATCATTCTGAAAGCATCATCTACTGTTGCTTTTATTCTAAGTGTACCAGAAACCAAAGCTAATGTTTTAGCTGAATCCCGAGATCTCCATATGAAATGATCAAGCTTGAGCTATGCAAGGAATTGAATATATATCTTCTGCTTTAAGAAAGAATTATCTAAGTGTATGCCTTTAGGTACCTTCAGTTGTTTTCACAAGATGTCACTGCCTTGTTAATCAGAACATCTTCTCTTTGTCACTCTTCTGCATTGTTAATATGATCAACTCTGTCAATTTTGCTGCTCCCATTAACTGCTGTTTACGCTTCTGTCCACATGTACCTTTCTTATTTTATCATGACTTCAGTTCATGTCAAGTTCAATTCATAGAATCTAGGATATTTCAAAAAGACTTTTACAAAAAAATCACCACTGACTATTCATGACCAAGCTTCTGTCTGTTTAAGGAGTGATTTTACAGTCACTGTCCAGCTAGGGCATATTCTATCCACTTCAAGTCTACATCATGTCATTATATCACTGTATTTCACTGTATCTTATCATAGTCAAGCTGCTCATGCTTTTATTCTGTTTTATTCAAACTTCTAGGTGGTTCTCTATGTCTTTCTACTCCAGAGGGATCTAGCATTTTAGATATTTGCTCATGCACTTCAGAGTTTCTGCAATAGTTTTCCATAGACTGTCCAAAAACATAATAATTATTCCAGCCTAAAAGGTCAAACCATTTTACCAAAATGCATACTTGTATCCAAAAGACTTAATCCACAATTCAGAATCTTCCATCGAAATTTTCTCATGAGGTTTCATAAAAAAAATAATCAGAGCTGCTTCTTCATTCTTCACTTAGTCCTTTCATCTTCCATCTGTGACTCCTCCTTTTTATCAGGTGCCCAGAAACCAGAGATTCATGTCCACTCTCTTACTGTGGTTATCTCAGACTATCAAAAATCTCACAGAAAAACTCAGGCTTGAACATATCAGACTTCAAAAGATCTCATATCTGCTGCTATATTACTGCTCCTCTTTTCTCGAAAAAATCTCAGAGCAACTCAATTGAATCCACACGAACTCTTCATTACAAGATGAGATCTCATTTCTGCTATGCCAAAACAGTTACTGTAGCTACAACATTAATTTGAAGCCCCTTATCTCCATCCTGATTTTCAAGGCATTGCAAAAGTCTTTCCATCTAAAAGCAACGGTAGATTAGAAGCTGAGAACAATAATGAGACTGGCAAGATAATGTACCAGGTGAGGCGACTCTGCAACAACTATATAATGATGAAGACTTGCATTCATGATTGCTGTAAGAGTGGCACAAGCATTTCTCCGAACATGAATAGACCCTGCATTTTCAATTAATGATCTGTAGTATTCTGAATTTGATGTCTTTTTGGCTTTGACATCTTTTGAAGGAAAATGTAGACGCAGGGACTCAGTCACCACCCGAAAATTCAGAATGTGGAAACCCTCTGTTCGCTGCCTTAGTGGACTTGGATTGGGATAGTCACTTGACTGCTACTATCATGAGACATATTATGGACACCGTTTTCAGCTGCGATCTTCAAATAAAAATTTTCTGCTCTATCTCCATCAAGAGTTTACAACCCTTAATTACTGCTCCTATACTGCTCCCGAAAATCAGATAGATTAAAAAAAAACATGATCTGCTCCTGTTGTTCTGTGGCTGCCTCAGACCGTAGACCCTGAAAAATAGTCTCAGAGCATTCCACGAAATTTCACCTTACAAAAATGAAGATTGAGAGGGTATTTATATTAATTTTCCACCTCATTTTGGGGCCGACCTGCTAAAAAAAATATTTTATTTTTGAAGCCGACTTGTTTGAAAAATGTTGAAATTTTATTTGGAGCCGACCTTGCATAAACTCTTCATTTGCACATTTAGAGTGTTTCAAACAAGATTGTGTTGACTTTACCCATGAGTTACTTCAATATGTCAAGGGCTTCTTCCTATGCAAGAAACAAATTTGAGAACTATCAGATGTGGGTCCAAGACCCAAGTCTCCATGACCATCAGGTTTTCATGGTCCAATATGTTACAAACACTGAGTCCTTCATATATCATGTCCATGACCCTTCAAGGCTTCTTTGTTAAGGTACATCATCAAACGCTTCATCAAACTCACACAAGGGACCATGCATCATCAACAAGCTTCCATCTTCAAACCCTTGATCATGTGCTCATATAATTATACACTAGGTCCATCTCCAAGACCTCATGACCACATCATCATGCCATGCATGTAGTGGGCTCCATGACCTTTGCCAGGGCATCATGGTCTTCATCAGGGATTCCAACTCTTCATGGGCTTCTTCATCAAGCAAGGGGCTTCATGAGCTTCTTCAGCCACCTTAGCCGCGCAAGGGGATCTCTATGGGACAAGAACCATCATGACATCACCTATGGGGTTGCCATTGCAAGACCATGTTGGCATCAATGACAATTTCATCAACATTGATCATGGGGAATGATGTATACGATATGATTTCGAGACATAAAGGAAAGTATGTAGTATCCTCCATATGGATATACAAGAACAAGTGTACAAAGCAAGGTTCGTGATTTGCCTCAGAAAGAATAGACTATGAAATGACATACTCTATTGACCAATATATATCAAGCATAGAACCACCTATATAGAATGAAGAAGGAAGATAATACTCCACTTCAGGGGGAGTGACTACAGAAGAGATCTGAGTTCAACACGGTACGACATGATGGACAACTTCCTGATGGATCGAGACTTTTGGGTTCCAACCTTCAAAGTTGAATGCAGAAGACTAGGATATGTTGATGATCTGACAAGATGAACTCATGGAAGATGTTATGATAAAAGAATACTAGAATGATGTTTGGGATATAGTACTCAAACCAAAAAGAAAGAATGTGGTATCTTACAAATGGATTTGCAAGATAAAATATGTCATTGATAGAAGTAAGGAAAGACTTGTGGCTAGAGGTTTCTATAAGAAAGAGGGAATTAATTCTAAAGAGACACTTCCTCCAGGAAGCAAGGTACACTTCCTTCAGAACTATGATGGTAGTTGCTTCCATGATGAAGTAAAGACAATCCTTCCTTAATGGTATGATTGGGGAAGAGTTTTACATCGAAAGGATTTGAAGTTGAAGACAGATGGACTCATATATGTAAGTTGAAGAAGGCCCTCTATGGCATAAAGCAAGCTCCCAGAGCTTGGTATGGAAGGATAGACAGTTTCCTGTCAATTATGGGCTTTACCAAGAGTAAAGCTGATCATAACCTTTATCTCAAGGTTGTAGAAGATGAACCTGTCATCCTGTTATTATATGTGGATGACTTATTCTTGACAGGGAAGGAGAAACAGATCGTGGAAAGCAAGAAGAAACTAGCAAAAGAATTTGAGATGAAAGACCTTGGGTTAATGCACTATTTCCTAGGTCTGGAAATATGACAAAGTTCAGAAGAAATATTTCTCAACCAAGGAAAGTATGCGGTAGAGATATTGAAGAGATTCAATATGTTGGAATGCAAATCCATGGCCACACCCATGGACTCCAACCTGAAGCTGTTAGGTGATGACTCATCAGAGTTAGTGGATGTGACTCATTACAGATAGATCATTGAGTCATTAATGTACTGAACAAATTCCAGACCAGACATTTGTTTTGTTGTGAACACCTTAAGTCAATATCTTGTTCAACCAAGACGGGTTTACCTAGTAACCGCAAAACATGTGATGAGATATCTGAAAGGGACTATAGACTTTGGTCTATACTATGATTGTAGCCACGAGTATAGATTGTATGGCTACACATATGTAGATTGGGCTGGAAGTATCTCGGACAGGAAAAGCACATTAGGTAGATGCTTTTGTTTGGGGTCTGCTATGAGTTCATGGTTTAGAAGGAAACAGTCCAGTGTTTCTCATAGCACGGCTGAAGCAAAATACATAGCAGATTGCTCTGCTAAGTTGTGAAGTCATATGGCTTCGGAAGCTAATATCAGGTCTCTTTGACCTGAATATGGATACTGTTGCTAGGGTTTTCACCCTAGCTTGTGCGAATGAGCACCTACTAAGGAATATGGATTCCTTAGTAGCAGTTCAATGATGTATGAATTAAAAGCTAT
>LPNX010125413.1:193438-215402 GCA_001517045.1 Pseudotsuga menziesii | reverse complement strand
AGTCATACATGGTCAGCCATTGTTAAACATGGTAAAGCATGGTCAACCATGGCAATGTTCAACCATGTCAATGTTTGACCATGGTTGACCATGTTTCACCTGGGCCAAATATGCTTAAAATAATGTCACTTATGGTCAACCATAGGCATACATGGTTGACCATTGCCAATGATCAACTATGATCAAACATTACTTGTCATGGTCAATGATGGTGAAGCATGTTTGACTATATGAATGATGCAATGGATTCCATCGTGATACTCTTCTTGCAAGGTGCCAAAATGGCCATATCAAAGAATTAATCATTAATAACAAAATACCTAATTGTTACTATAAATAGTTGAGGGAGATCCTCACATATAATCCATGGAAAATGACTCCCAAGTCTTATTTAGAGTAAGTAGACAAGTGTACAAGCACTGTTCTTTAAGGTATATGGATTGCTTATGATTGCAATTATTTTTCAACTTATCTGGTGTTTGAATGAATTGCAAGGGCTTGTGGATGGTGGGTGTGGATGATCATTTCCCTTCCAAGAATATAAAGCTTCTACTAGCGACATGTGTGACTAACATAATACATTTCATTGGCATAGGAAGGGTATTTATGGATTGTGTCAAAGAGTTTCTTATTTCTCTAGTCCACTAGATGTCCATCATGCTATGTGAGGATTGCACCTACAACATAATATTAGGCATCTAACTTAAACTTAACTGATTGCTGTTTGTTTGGTGACATGAATATTGGTGATAAGCATAGGTGACATTCGAAATCCTTGAATGCTTTCCACTACACCTTGAATAAAGAGAATTATCTTTGGATCTATCCTTGATCACCTTGCTTAGGGGGGAAGTGATGTGAAAGAACCTAAATTCAAACCTATGGCCGAAGTTGGAAAGGCCCAAGAAGTTGCAAAAGTCCCTTAGTGTCACTAGGGTTGGGTAATCATAAATGACATAGATCTTCGTTGGATCCACATGCACAACATGATCATTTATGATATGTATCCTAAATATTGAATTCTTTGAATGCTAAATGAATAATTATTTATATCGGTATATGACTTATGTTGTTGAAGGGTGTTGAACACTTAATAATGCGCTTTATATGTTCCTTCTAGGTTTTACTAAAGATGAGGACATCATCTAGATATATGACCACAAAGGAAGTTGTGAATAGTCATTCATTATCATCCATCATCTGTATGAACATTTTTGGGAATTATTTAAGTTTAAAAGCATTTTCAACCACTCAAAGGTACCTTCTCTATACCTGAATTGATTGAGAAGATCATTGATCTAGGGGAACTATATTGTGGTTCTTGAGTTGATTGAGAAGATCATTGATCTAGGCAACTATATTGTGGTTCTTGGTTGTGATTTGTCTCTATGGTTCATAAAGGTTTGTTTAGTTGGTGTTTTATGGATTTTTTTCAATCCTCCATGAATTCACGGAGGATTGAAAAAAATCGGGCAGCATTTCGGCTTGCCCGGGACACATTTCAAAATTAAACCGGTAGCATAAACGCTACCGGTTGACATAATTTATATATATATATAATAAATTAATAAAAAAATTCAATTTAACTACAAATTTTCAAAAATACGGCAGCATTTCTGCTTGTCGGTACACATTTTAAACATGAAAATAATAAAAACATACATTTACCATATTTTAAAATAAATTTTATAAATTTATTATAAAAAAAAAAATTAAATTCCATTTAAATTGAAAAACAATTATTTAAACTGAAAAACAATTATTTTAATTGTTACCTCTTGGGTCCGACGCCATCGTGACGAGGTTGGGTTGCTTCGGGGTGTTTGGGTTGCTTCAAGGTGCCAATGCTTACGTCGCTCTCACTCACTTCGTATCTCGGTCGAGCTTTCATGTTGTGGTTTTGTGAATAAAACGGCGGGGGCCCGCGGCCCCTATTTATAATTTTTTCAATACAGGTACCTCGGTCAAGGTAAATACCTCGACCGAGGTATTTATTAACCCTCAGTCGAGGTTTTAATAGCTCGATCGAGGGTTAGTAAATACCTCGGTCGAGGGCTCAAAAGAACCTCGGTCGAGGGCTTGTTAAACCCTCGACCGAGGTGCTTTTTTTCATTTTTGCCAAAACGTGCTTGCCAAAAAGTGTTACCCAGGTCTGCGGATTCACCCTTCATTAACATTGAATCAAACAAACATAACTTGAGAGGAGAATTTCCTTTCTCTCCAACATTTCCCACTCTTCAATTTTCATATACATGAGCTTGGTTCTAGATATTGTAACCAATAGATCTCAATCTATGAGCAAATCCTCCATCTTAAGATTTCATGTGACTCAAAGTTGGTGCCATTGAACTTCTCCATTGTTTTTGCTAGAATATACCTAACTTGTGGGAGCGTACTTTGGTCTAAGAAACAATGACCTAGGAGCATCTAATATATCAAAATCACCCAGGAATTGCACCCATCCTGGGCCACACCAACCCTCAAATGGTTGGGTTTTGTGTGTCTCCTCCCAACTAGCTCACCCCTAAGGGGATTTGAACCCAGGTTTCACTTCTAATGATACCAAAACCTTAATCAAATGAGCTAGTAGGAATTGACATTACTAAAACTTCTCCATTCTAATATAGATGTGCTCGTCATTTCCAAGCAACAAGTTTTCCTTCTATCCATTCTCCCACTCAAACCAAAATTAGATAATGAAAAATTGTCCCTAACACCTTGGATCTAAGGTGATTAGGCTTTGATACCAATTGAAAGTAAGAAGAGGTGTTGAATACACTTCCTAAAAAAATGAATGAAAGAAGAATGTGCAATGGAAATCATTTAAAGAGTGTCCACCCCTACGAGTAGCATGGGGAATAGATTGAAAAGGAACGACTGATCCTTGTATGTATGCACTCTTTTTGAAAATATTCTTATCTAAGAAAGAGTAACCAATTCTTTCTCAAGGGTTTAGGGGTAGTAGATGGTAAGAATAAAGAGTGGGCACCTTTTCACCAAGTAGGTCAATTTTGGAGTTCTGGTATTTAAGCAGATTGTATACGATTTAGGTGAAGATTTCAAGAGCATCTAGTCTCATTGACATTTCTAGGCTCATTGACCTATTAGCAGATAAATATAATATACATTTGGAATGAGGATAACTTAAATTATACCTATTCGGTTTCTTGATTTTCCAAGTAGACCTCCTTAAAACTTGAGGAGCATTTTTTCCTCGATTTTTGAACTCTCCAATCCCTCCTCCTCGTCAATTCCATCAATACATTCTTCTTCACTTTCTTGTTCAAATTTGTGATAGTTGAACAATGGAATTCTTCTCATCATATTTTGGCAACACCACTATGGGAGAACAGTTAACTATGAATATAAAATTTAGATAATGTATAAAAATTTCATGGCCACAGGATCCCAAATATTATGCCCTTTAATATGATTTCCATAGCCAATGAAAATGCATAGAATTACCTTGTTATCCAAGTTTGACAGCTTCTTCTTAGGAACATGAGCATATGGCTCACAACAAAAAATATGAAGATGCTAAAGTGAGGGATTCTTTCTCATCCATATCACTATGGGGTTTTTATCCACAAGAGATGATGTGGGAGACCTATTAATAAGAATACATGAAGTAGTAACCACTTGGCACCTATAAATTCTTCTCTAAGTTTAATGCACTAAGCATGCTCCTATTTTTGTTCAACATTTTTTGTTCATTTGTTATTCAACTCTATTATGTTTATGGGTATATGGGGTTGTCCTATGTCTTTCAATTTCATTATTCTTACAAAACTTATCAAAAATCATAGATAAAAAAGTTATTTCTATTATCAATCCTCGCCACTTTTATCTTCCTACCATTATGATTTTCCAAGAGAGATTTAAAATCCCTAAATCAACTAAAGATCTCATATTTAGTTATGTGAAAATATGCCTATGTATTTTAGAATAATCATCAATCACATAATACAAAGACTAAGAAATCAAAGGAACTTTAACAACACCAACTAAATAAGAATGAATCAAGTCCAACAACCCAAAATATTTGTGAGAACTAGAATAAAATCAAGAACATGATAACTTGTTTTCCATATATGCAATTCTGACAAAAATATAATTCAAGAGAACAATAATTTAATCCATAAACAAGTTTTTTCTTCCAAGGCTTGTAGTCCCTTCTCACCAATATGGCACAATCTTTTCTGTCATAATCTTGCCTTCTTTATAGGTAACTTGATTTTTGATGTGAGACCTTATTTAGATACCCAAAAAGAATGACCATTAGAGGTAGATATACATTATGATTGCGAAGGTATATATTCTAGAGATCTCTTGACTACAACAATTGAATAACTATTATACATTGAATGGCGCATGCATCAAGTTGGAATAAAGTTCCCACATAAACACCCTGAGTGATCACCATATATCCTTAGACCATATTACACCCTTTGTTAGAGAGATAAACATGCACACTTGCATCATTAAGCTTTCTTACTAATATTAGGTTCTATGGAAAAATCGAAATGTGCAAAACTCCACTAACCCTATTCACTTTTCCATTTGGGAATCTGATTAAGACTCTAGTACCATGACCAACTATGCTTATATGAGAGTCATCACCAAGATATACCATACCGCCACCATAATTCTCATACACTAAAAAATAGTCTCGATGGGAATCCATATGGAAGGAAGCTTTATACTCTATGAACCACACACTCCAGCTTGCTTGGGTTTCCAAAGTTGTAACAAAAGCATCTCCACCATCCTTGTAAGAATATTTTCTAGACTCTTCATCAAAATCATTTTTCCTTCTTATTCTTATTTCTCTCTTCCTTGTAGTCTCTTCTTAAATTCTTGATCTTGTTGTAGTCCTAACATTTTTCCTTTAATTTCCAGGATACTTATGTCTCCCTTAGGATTTGGATACTCCATTTTCCATGTTCTTCCCTTTCTTCTTCGAACGATATTGCACAAACAACCAATTCCTCATTGGTGGCCTCCTAATATTTCCAAGTCACCTCCTCTGAGAGTAAAGTGACCATGAACTCATCAAGCATCAATGCCTTTATAGTACTTTCAGTGGCCATTTTTAGACCGTCACATGAATTTGAAAAATAACAAAAAGGGGTCATATGAAGACCCTCCTCATCCATGTTCACTCCAACTGAGACCATCTAGGTAACAATGACGCTAAGATCATTTATATTCTTAGCTATAAAATCACCATCATCCATTATCAAGGAAAACACATTTTTATAGAAAATTTTTATTAACTAAGGATTTAGCCTATTACAAATCCAGTAACTTCTTCTAGAGAGTTGAAGAGATTGTTTCTTCCAGAAATTTCATTAACATTGAATCAGACAAACATAACTTGAGAGGGGTACTTTCCTTTCTCTCCAACACTTCTCACTCTTCAATTTTCATATCCATGAGTTTGGTTCTAGATATTGTAGCCAATAGATCTCAATCTATGAGAAAATCTTCCATCTTAAGATTTCACGTGAATCAAAGTTGGTACAATTAAACTTCTCCAATTTTTTTGCTAGAATCTCCCTAACTTGTGGGAGTGTACTTTGCTCTAAGAAACCATGCCCTAGGAGCATCTAATCTATCAAAATCAACCAGGAATTGCACCTATCTTGGGCCACACCAACCCTCAATTGGTTTGGTTTTGCGTGTCTCCTCCCAACTGGATCACCCCTAAGGGGATTTGAACCCGGGTTTCACTTCTAATGAGACCAACACCTTAATCAAATGAGCTAGTAGGAATTGGCATTACTAAAACTTCTCCATTCTAATATAGATGTGCTCATCATTTCTATTAATTCTTGCACATGATCTAGGAACTAGGAATCAAAATCATCAAAGAATTATTAACAAATACTCATGAAATGGAAATAACTGGAACCAAAATAGGTTTCCTCTCTGTATGTTTTATAAACAATAATGGGTTACAATTTCCTTGCTGAGCAATAGCTTAACTCCATGAAGAATTCGAATACCTAAGGGACAATTCTAATTCAATGAGTGAGTCTAGCTTAACTGACTCTTTGCCATGCAATCTCACTCAGTTAACCACTTGACCAAAACCCTAATTGACTCACCAAACCCTAACTAAAGTTGGAGTGCAATAAATGACTTAATCTCAACTGAAGGAGATCAAACACATGTCATAGCAAACCAAACATCAAGTGCTAGTACTGCATGACTCCAATGAACCCTGATGAGGTTAACTGAAGCTGAACTGACCATCAGAAGTTGGTGGAGGCGCCTTGTTAACTCCAGTTCATTAAATAATAATAAAATAATCACTAAATAATCATTAAATAATATATTTAATGAATTGAGGCGCCTTAACTGACTGTAACTGACTGGTTGAACTGATTGTAACCACTAGTTAGCAAATAGGTGCATTAATATCACTCAGATCACCCTTGGAGTGCTCCATTTAGCCTCCTTGACTGTAGGAGAAGGCTAAGTTAGCCTCCTTGACTGTAGGTAGGCGTGGGTGTGACTGGATGATGGCAATTAATGCTCCATTGATGTCAATTAAACTTAGGATAGTGGTTTAACTAGGCCAATTTGACCGAAAGAGTGTGTATGATGGTAGATGTCTCCAACAATTTCCATGCAACAAGGTTTCCTTCTATCCATTCTCCCACTCAAACCAAGACTGGATAATGAAAACTTGTCCCTAACATCTTGGATCTAAGATGATTAGGCTTTGATGCCAATTGAAAGTAAGAAGAGGTGTTGAATACACTTCCTAAAAAAATGAATGAAAGAAGAGCGTGCAATGGAAATCATTTAAAGAGCATCCACCCCTACGAGTAGCATGGGGAATAGACGGAAAAGGAATGACTGAACCTTATATGTATGCACTCTTTTTGAAAATATTCTTATCTAAGAAAGAGTGACCAATTCTTTCTCAAGGGTTTAGGGGTAGTAGATAGTAAGAATAAAGAGTGGGCGCCTTTTCACCAAGTAGGTCAATTTTGGAGTTCTGGGATTTAAGTGGATTGTATATGATTTAGGTGAAGATTTCAAGAGCATCTACACCTTTGGGGAATATTGTGATTGGACAGAGAAAGAGAACACGTACTCTTCAGATACAGTCGAATGTAATTTATATTTCATAGACAAACAAATTAATATAATATACGTAACTCTTAGATATTATCAATATAAATAATGCCAATCTTTTTTCTACAAGAGGCCATTTTAGGTAAGAACGGTTTCTCCTTCCTCAAATAGACATGTCATTCAGTTTGTGGAGGATGTGCTCCATTTTTTGGGTAACCACAACCTACATGTAAGGAATAAATTGACCATGACAAAGATATCATCCACCTTTCTGGGATTTAAATAGAAAGATGCCAACTTTTCTCACCATCATAATCTTTGTACTGTTGCTTATGTCACTCCTTCAAGCCTCTTTTATTAGATTTTGATAGGCAGATATTGGGCCAAAAATGGTCTTCACATAGATTGTACAAGAGAAATAAGAGAAGAATAATTGAAGAACAATATGAGAAATCTTCCATTAATTGATTATTCACATTATGGGTGAATATATAATACAACATCAATGAATAATTCGAATACCTAATCAGGTAGTTTAATCTACCAACCTAGACTGACTCTAGATCTAACTAGGAGTGAGAAAATCACCATTATAGATAACTAGTGCAACTGCAAATCACCAAATAAGTTAATAACTAGTTACAATAAGTTACAATTAGTTAACTGAAGAAGGTAGGTGAACAAAGGCGCATATATTCCCATGAATCATGCAAACTGGTGCACTAGAGACACTGGAAGTGATCTAACTTATGGGGATTGGAGCACAAATGGACATGATTGAATGCATACTGGAGTCAACTGCTGGTGGCACTACGAGTGGGTTCCTATAAAATAGGGATTGATCCATAGAGCTCCAAAATGCATGCAAACAAGTGCAGTAAGTGGCATATATCCACTAGTTATGTCCCCCATGCACTGGTGAAGTGATGAGACCACCTAAGCTAGGGAAATTAATCAAATAGACTTCATGTGGTCAAAGAAGACAAAGGGAGGATTAATAATAATCATAACATATTTACCTTCTCATATATCTTCGCATTTCCTCTCCTCAATGTTGGAATTTCATTTCATCTCTACCCTCCCAAATAATTATATTTTTGACGTTCGAAACTTTTTTCTTTTCAATCACACGTTTTAGTGAAAAAATAACCCTTCAACAATGAAGTTTTTAAAAAAAACCTTCAATAAAAATGTTTTTACTAAAAAACAAATTTTCAATTAAAAGATATGTATTTTATTGAGGAGTTTAATTTCTAGTAAAAAAATAACAATATACTCATTTACCCATGTTTTCTGAGGGCCGTGTGCTTTGAAAATTGAGGATGGAACAAAACAACCTACTAGCAGTGACACAAACAACTCAAAAGTAACATGTGCCGACATTATGCATGTGAAGTACATTAAATGATAAACTTAAGAAACAAACAAAACATGGAACCTAAGATACTTGCAAAGGTTAATGTTAGGCCACATGTAATGCATCATACAAAATTTTGCAAGGTTAACATGTTGAACCAATGGTGTAACTGAAATTATGACATTTTAATTTTCAACTAAAAGATATGTTTCTATTTACGGGTTTAAATTCTAGTTAAAAGAGATTGATAGATTCATTTACCCATGTTTTTTGTTGATCATGTACTTTGAAAATTGAGGGTGGAACAAAACAACCTACTAACAATGACACCTACAACTCAGAAGCAACATGTGTCGACACTGTGCATCTAAAGTACATTAAGTGATAAACTTAAGAAAAAAACAAAAGGTGGAACTTATAATCCTTTCTAGAGGTTAATAGCAGGTCACACGTAAAAAACATACCAAAATTTGCAAAGTTAACATGTTACATCGATGGTGTAATTGAAATTGTGACATTTTATTCCAGAAAAGACTTCCTCATCCTCATAGAATGTGAAAAAAATAATTGGATAACTCTTTGTGTTTCCAAATGCATGCGCCCCTACGAGTATTCATTGTTGTTAGCAAGGAAAACATGAAAATAATATACATATGAGGATAGTATGTTAATATTCTTCACTAAAGGCTACAAAAGAAGCTCATGCCCTCACCTTGTTGTAATGAAAGTACCATTTCCCCTCCTAAAGGTACTCATCAATCACCTTGGATCTATTCCTATTGAAAGTAACACTAAGTAAATTAAAGGTAGAAAAGACTTGAAGTGCCTCTCCTAATGTCATTACTCCATTCTTTTTCGGTTGGGAAACCAACCATCAAATTGCTGACCTAGTTCTCATTGGTCTCACTTTGCTCAAAAGAATGCCCTCCTCGACCAAAGGAAGATGTACCCTTTAGCTTACTCCTTGTTTTCATAGCCGAGAATGAATAGTTTTAGCTTTAAGGTACAACCCTCATGAAGATACTCAACAAAGTTCCCTAACCAAACTTTGTAGTTCTTATTAAGGAATTCCCCTTTCATCAAATGATAAAAAGTAGCCCCCCCCATTATTATAGGCCCTTAAGAGAGTTTTCAACGAAGGAAACAATAATAATCAAACACAATGAGACCCTAAATAGAGGCAAACTCGCCCACATACTTTTCAATCAAATGGGAAAGTTTCAATCAAGTGGAGAAGTTTCAATTTTCGTTACTACATTTATAATAATATCACTTATATAGACATACACATATATTAACCAGACTATAAATAAAAAATAACGACAGTTTGAAAAAACAATTAACTGTCATAAAAATAAGGCTAGCAAAAGGCCTCATGACTGGCATATGCCCGTCAAATTCCAACCCTGCCTCCCATGTTCCTCCACCTCTAATACTCATCTATTCGCCTATGGCCATCCCTACCCCTATATAATATTTAAATCATATTGATAATATATTATCTTGATAATTACTGCCAACGTTTATGGTCCAAGAGACCCTTTTAAGAAGGAACAACCACTCCTTCCTCAAATAATTAGTCACTCGGCCAGTCATCATCGCACTGAGCGCCTTCCAATGAAAACAACATAATACCTTTTTAGCATTCAACGACACCTCCTTATCTCATGTACGTATTCTATGCAACAATTACATTGGATCTAATTAGTAACATATGTTTTCTTTTGAGTATTGTTTGGTCATTCCATTTCCAATTGCTACTATCTTCCTCAGGAAATATTTCTTTTTATGTTCTCTCATTTATTAACATGCAAAGCATAGATATAATTGATGGTATATATTGGTGGGAAATATTATTCTTCATTTAACCAATGTGCTCATGTTATTTTGTATTTCAAAAATCATTTTTGAAATGGATCTTGGTTTTCAACATTGTGTGGAACTCCTTTTGAGTGGATTAAAAGTTTAAAAGTTGTTAGAAGGAATCTCTTTTCCAAAAAAATTGCATAATATTGGTATTCATGATGGATGTATCGTTATAAACATTGCAAAGGTTTTAATTGCAAATATTTCATTTCCCTATCCATCAGAAGGTGCAAATACATTGTTAGAGGTAGTTGGCCATTATATTCAATGGCATGCATTTGATATCGTTAACCAAATTTGATCTTCTCTTCAAGAGAATGATCTAGATGATATACCAACTTCCACTTCAACGAGTGAATAACGTATTATAATAAGTGACGATAAATATTATTTTATTATGAGAGAAGTTATTATGTTACATAAAATTTGTTTAGAATGCAAGGATTGCATTTATATAGGTCTTTTGAGAAATGTCAATGAGTGATTTTGTTCAGGGGGGGGGGGGATTTTTGGGTGTTTTCTGAATTGGTATTCTAGTGGATGAAGTGGTGTTTTCTTGTATGGCACATTGTCTACGGTTAAGTTGTGGAGGTTTTGTTGTATGGCCAATTAAAAGAGTTGTATATTATATTATAGGAACAATGATGTCTGTTGAAAAAAATTTCAACAATAATCAATCTGAAAATACTTTGATAATATAATTTAAGACAAAATCACGATATCTTTTTTTTAGCAAGATAGAGCTGACTATTATATTAAAAATAGAAGTGTAAAGGTACATAGAGTACAAAAGAGCCTACTTACAAGTTCCCCCTAAGGGAAGCAAAGAAACTTGCAATTAGAGATGAACTTTTCTTGGGATTGACATTTGAAATTTAAACAAGAGTCTTGAAGAATTGAGAAAAGAGGCTAACTATGTCGAGCTAAACAAAGAAGAGATACATGGATTTACCAAAAGTGCTTAGCATGAATACCAATATCAAAATAAGAAGTCTTCTATTAAATCCAGACAGAGGAAAAGAGACAGAGTCATAGATGACAAATGAAACCCATGCCATACCAAGCCAGTTCCAAAAATAAACATGGGGGAAGGATTGGATTCATCTTAGTTGAGAGAGGGGTCCTGTTGGCACATCCTTCTCATCATCGAGGATGATGAGCTACTTTTTTTTTGGGTTCATCTTCTTATTTATCAAACTGAACTCTTCCTTGGCCACACCGATGATTTCAAACTTGTAGCCTAAAATTTTGGCTATGATGTCTTGCTTGGAATTAATGATTTTCATGTGGAGGGGGATTTTCTCAAGGTCTTCATCCTATCAATGATTTCCTTAAGCTTGTTGCTTTGATTATTAATTGAACCCCCCACTTCCTCCATTTATTTTTCCATGATATTTTTCATGGACTGATATAGGTCGAGGGAGTGCTTGAAGAGATTTATACGGCTTCTAGAGTGTTAATCTATAATCTAGTCTGCAAACGCTTCTAATTTTTGCTAGTCATCAATGGTATTTTTGGAGGCACAAACTTATGCTTCCATTTTCTCAAAATTAGCATGCACCTTCTCCTCAATCGTGTTCCAAAAAAGTTGGCATTGTGACAAGCCATTTCAATTTCGTGGGACTTTTCCATGCCATAAGCATCCCCTCATTGATTGCAAATGTTCTTGGTTCTAAGATTTGGCAAGTGGTGAGAGGTGCCTTCCTCTTTTTATATAAACATACATTCATCATCATTAGAAGTCCCATAACCATTCTTTCCTTCCATGAAGATAGAGGCCAATAATTCTGCAAGTCTAGATCAAGGGGTTGCGAGCAAGGAGTGTTTACAACAAACAAGGGAAAATATTCGATACAAATGATCTTGGAGAAGGTGGGGAGGAATACTTTAAGGAGGAGTGACGGAGGATAGTCATGATGAGGATGATCCTACACTTGGGAAGAGTCGGGGGATGTGATCTGTCTTGATCTTGTGACACAAATGAGTAGTTAAATCCATGATTAGAAGGTACAAAGAGGAGGCTACAAAACACAAAACTAGAAGTGCATGCATACGAGATATTTAAGTAGAATGATGTGAAGGAAAATGGAAAGGGATGGGTTCATGGTCAGAGAGAAAAATAGTCTATACGAGTTGAATATTTTTCGGTGAACAATATTCAACATGCTACATCTATTTTAATGTGGTGGAAGAAGGATTTTTTTCATTGGATCTCATGTATCTTGATATCCAACGGGCTGCAAGCCTGCTTCCACCACATTAAATGGCCTTCAACATGCTCAATAATGTTTTTCATTCTCTCCATCGCTTCTTCTGCATTGGTTTCCATCAATTCCTTCGACAGTGCTATCATTCAAGCAATTGGCTATGTCAGCCACATGTCCTTGAATGGGGCCATCATCATTCCTCTTAGGATTTGCACATGCTTGAAGACGAGGCTCTGCATAGCACACATTAATATGACGTAATTCTAGCTTAAAACATGGCTTCATGCACTTGTATTTTGAATGAGCCTCGACTCCTTTTGTACTTTTGTTCTTAAGTGTGAATGAAATGCACCTCTATGTACTTTTATGTCTATAAATTCAAAAATTTAGATGTAAAACAACTCTTTAATTTCCTATCTGACGTACTTTCTTCCAATTTCATTAGACAGCCTTTGGTAGACTATGGATGCATAACATTTTATTTCAAATCCGTCATGATTAAATTCAAGCGTGCTTGGAGCACGCCCTAAGTGTGCTTTAGATATTCATGTGGTCACCTACCAACCAACTCTACTAGGGGCAGTGTGTCGAGGATAAGAGGTACGAGCCGTCAGATCTTGAGTGCAACTTCAAGGATCAAATTTCAAGGGTATGGTCATATTTCACTTTCAATTGCGATAATATATTTAACCCTTCAATGATGACATGTTAAAATAAATCATTCATTTCATTTGAAAATGTAATAATGCATCAAAATTTCATTGTATATTAAAAGGAATGTAATCAAATTCCTCAATATAGAGTCAAAATTTGCATTGTTTCAATCTATGGTTTTTAATAAGTAACGTCTAACCCAAATAACCCAAGAAACCATATAGAGGAAACTTTAGAAACATAAAAAATACCCAGCACTATAAATAAATCAGTTGAATTTTTTTATAACCAATCAAGATTCACTTGGCAAGTAGTAAAACTTGTAGCAGAAAAAACAAGGTTGGATGAAAATAAAATACAATCTATACAATCTCCATTGAACATAGAGACCGATAAAAAAAAAGATGGAGTAACCCTAAAAAATATGTTCATGAATACCAAAACTATTATCTTGAATCACTTCAATAGCAAATTCACTCCTTTCCAAGAAGAAGCAAATAAATACTTATAAAATAACACAACCTCGAAACTACTCTTATAATGCACATACTTGGAAAATCATTCAACTACAGAAACAACCCAACCAGTATTGAGATCCACTGAGGGAATGAATCCCTTTATATATGTTGTTTACCATTCAATTATGCGAATCAAAGGATATACATACTCCCCTATAGGAAATAATCATTAGTAAAGGTATATTTTCTCTCTCTAGTGGAGATGCACACTTATGCAGGTTGGTGGTGGACTAGTGGTTCTAGGGAGGATGTGTACTTCCTTTGCTATGTAAAAACCCTTGGAGTATAAAGAGTCATGTACCCTATGAATTAATAGGGAAAGAAAGGGTGGAAGTAGATTGAGAAAGGGTCGTTGATCATGGTGGAAACACCCTGGCCAACGGGATTCTTTTGCAGATAGGTTGTCCCTGATATTCCATGCATAGCATTTGGTCATTGTTTTAGGTGGATGGTACCCCATGTTCCTTCTGATTGATTCCCAATTCGCTTCCTCTTCTCCTCATTTCCACTGCCGATTGTTGGTGAATATTAGGAGTGGGGGACTAAGCCTAAGACCTATCCATTGTAACTTAATTTGTTCCATTGTAGCGACATACATAGAAGATATAAAGAGGGTTTTTTGCATATTAGAAGGGGAATGTGCTTCCATTGGTCAAAACTTTTCAGAAATATCATATCACCTAGTGGTGTTAAGCCGAATGATCTTGCTTGTGTATTCCTCTGATGTTATCTCCTTGAAACAAGAAATGACAACCACCTGATTCTCTTGAATCACTACTGTGAGTCATACATCTTGAATTAGGAGTTGGCAGGAGGTAGCAATTGCTTCTAGTGTAGGAGATTCTACCCTCATAAACAACCGAGATCTCTTTTTCGCTTCATGATATTTATTCATCTCTATATCTCTAATGTCTTCTTTCATGATCCAGGAGAATAAAGTCCATAATTGCACATCTCCTACATAGGGGTTTGGATTCCATTTGAAAGGACAAGACAGTACATAATTATGCAAATAAAATTCACTGAGTTTGTCTTTTCCATACTCTCCTACCTCTTTGCTGGTATCAATAAAATTGTTTGGGATTTTCAACTTTTCAAACTTTTTATGTTGTATTCTCTTGATTTGATACCATAACCATCTCTCCTTTAGAGTAAATGAGTATAATCGAGATGGTGGCCTGCAAAACCTAAGTTCCTACATTATTTTAAAACACTTGTTTAAATTCTCTTCGAACTCATCTTTTTCTTTCTCTCTTTATTTCATCTTTGCCTCATAATGTTCCAGGTCTATCTTGGGGATGGTATTTTCTACAATGAGTTGTTGTTTGCCTTCTTCACTCTGCATTTTAATGAATTGAAGTTTTTCCTCTAAAGGGTGTAGCTAATACTCTTCATGACTCGAAGTTGTGGCATCATGGGAAGCCTTCATGTCTTCCACTGTATGGGATATTCTTCTCCATATTAAAACTTCTTAATCACATTCTACAATCTGAATCTTTAGCGTTTCGATCTCTTGATATTTTTCTTGCAACAATTTGTGCATGTTCATGCCAACATGAGTACTTTTTGTAGGATCACCCAGAAACACATTAGGTGATTATTTAGGTGTTTCAACAAGTTCTTATGGTAAATTATTTAATTCTTCACCATGTATGTCCCATGTTCTCCCATGTTTACAATTCCTTATTCACTACTATGAGTGTTTGAGTCATCGACTTGATGTATTTCCTATTCTTTTGAGTCTTGTATGCCAATTTTTTCTTATTTCTTGAGTTCCCTCTTATATCCTAGCTGCATAAGTCTAGTATCTGTGAATTCTTTCCCCTGTCTCTTGGGAGATGTTTCCCTTTCCTTTTCTTCTTCCTCCTTTTCTGCTTGTTTATCTTTTGCTAACATTTGTCTAATGACAACTCTTGTTTCCAACGAAACTTGTCTAGAATCCCACTTCTTGTTTGCAACTGGAAAGGTTTTGGCTTTTTTGTGGGGGTTTTTGTAGAAGATACTATTTTTTCTCTCTTCCCTGAGGATTTCGTGGATGGAGAAGGTTTTTAATATAGTGGAGGAGTCATAACTAGGAAATTTCTTTGACAAGATGACTGGAAAGGACGTGGTTCTTCCTTATAGAATGCTTGTATCTCAACTTTATTTATTTTTAGGAAGTTTGACCATGAGAGAGGGAAATAATGTGTGTTTAGGATAGGACATATGATCAACTTAATCATGCCATTGTGGGATAGTGAATCAAGCTTTCCTATCTGAAATTTAGTACTCACAGAACAAAGAGCATTAAAGAAAAACCAAGGAAGAATTATGTTCTGAACTGGTCTCTTCCATCACAAATTCCTGTGAAGATTGAGAAATCAGAAATGATAGGAATGCACCATCGCATACCTTCCTTCGCAAGTGAGATAATTCATGATAATCATGGATATTTCTCCCCGCGGTTTGGCAATGTTTCTCTCTTCACACTTCCTTTATCTTCATATTTCTCAATAAACCTAAAAAATTGCCTTGTATCTTTATGAGATAACTCTCGCTCATCCTTGTCCCACTTCGTTCCTTTTGGAAGTTCTATAACCAAGCTCAATACATCCTCGTCTGTATTTATTTCTACCCCTATTAATTCGGTGCTAGCAATGTTTTCATCATGTTTCTTGAACTTCCTCGCGAATTCCTCTGTCAATGCTTCATGGTAACCATCCATTGTTTGAAAATAGCATGTCCACCCTGCATCTTCAAAATACTTTACTGCTTTTGGGTATCGATGTAGTTTGAAGTGGTCTATAGGCTCAAATTTTCTACCCCCTCTTGCAAAAGCAATGAAATGAGGTTACCATATTACATGTTATATTGTTGCGATTCTTGCTTCCTATATCAAGCACAACAACTTTTGCTCTAATGTTTCTTACTTCTGTGAAACTTTCTCACAACTAAAGCAACATTATTCTTTTGATAGCATGTCTAGCCCGAATGGATTCATGTCATGATATAATATATTTTAAAACTATAAGAATATAATATCCAAATTCCAACTTCCAAACATAGTAAACTTCACTAAAGAAATAGAAAAATCTATTAAATTAATATTATTTCTATGCCTTTCCATTTTGTAAGTTGAATTGTTTATTCCTAAAATTCAAAAGTTTCTTCTTCTCGAGGATGAAATGTTGAACGCAATCGAGGTGATTCTGAAATTTTGCCCGCTTGAAATGTTGACTCGACATGCAAAAGCGATCAGAATAAAGGTAGATGACAATTCCATGCCACTCATTGGTTCTGCCTTCACTCTACAAACCGATATTCTCAGTTTTATAGGAATTCAGATATTTATTGGCACACCAAATTATTCCTGGGTATGCGACCGAAGGAAGAATACTTCCTCCATATTAAGAAACAAATGGAGACCTTGGAAAATCAGAATTATTACCTTATGGAGGTTGTCACATGGATGGATGGACGAATGGGGAAATACTTCAGGCAAGCTTCTAATAGGCCTCCTTCGGCACAAAACGCTGCAAAGCTGCGTCCTGTCTAGTTTCTGCAAACCCAGGACTAACATAGTTTTTATTGTATGTAGAACCATTCCGGTGGCTCTTTGACATGGTTTCCCAACTAGCCAGGCATAGTTTTTTTTTCTCAATTATGCAGACCTGCTCATCCACCATTATAGATATTGCCATAATATATTACTATTTTCATAATATATTAATATTTCCATAATATATTAATATTTCTTCCAAATTTTCATTTCTTTTTTATTCAAAGGTAGGGACTTTGCTGCTTGTAGCTCTTGTTCATGTTCAAATGAAATTAGAATAATGTGTCTTAACTTGTCAACATAGAAGGATTACCAAGATGTTAACCCTTGAAATTGAAATTTATTTTAATGAATAGGACATTTTTAACCCTTGAAGTCTCTTCCCTAAGCTAGCATCCATGTGTACAACTCAACAAGCGACAAGTGTTTGGTGGTGGATATACTGACATTATCTGGCGTCATAAAAAACTTGCTTAATTTGTGGGAACTCTTATTCAAACATGTTGATAACAAACTAAAATATTAATAGAGAAATATCAACCACTCCTTCCTCAAGGAGTTTGGTTTTGTTGGCGGGGAAAGTGCATACATATCAGAAAAATTCGTAGGAAGTTTTCTTCAAACTATTTGTTGGCAAACAAAAATTTATTAGAGAAAGAGCGGTCACTCATTCTTCAAGGGTTTTTGTTTTGGTTTGGGTAGACTAGTACATGGTAAGGATAAAGTTCAACCACTCTTTATCCAAGTAGGTCCTTACGAGGTTTTGTTAATTCAGTAGATTATATATGATTTTGGTGATTTTAGATCCAATAGAGAGGCCTATATTTGGATTGGTGGGAAAAATGTTACTTGTATAATAAGAAATTAGTCACTCATGCAATATAGCCAAGTTTTCCAAAAAAAGTCCTTATATCTATGGTGCTTAGAGAATATAATATTCTCATAGAAAATGAGCAGTTGATCCTTCCTCAACGAGTTCTATTTTGGGAGTACATAAAAGTAGATGGTCAGCAAAATGAGCAAATGATCTTTCACCAATTAGGTATATTTTGGGGTTTTGGAAATTCAGTATGTCATTTATGATGTCCTAGAAATATAGTTCATCCTTTCTTTATATTGTTGAATAGAAAGAGTGGCCGTCCTTTCATAATTCACACACATAATCAATTTGAAATGAATATATATTTTTTATCTACTACATTGCCATGCTAGTAATGTGTACACACATAACCATTTTCTATGATATTTATATGGTCCATTTTAAACAACATGCTTCTAAAGGATAATACTATCCTTCTTTTCTTATAGAATTGATTTATATTAACTTGTGTCACACAATAATATCTTTTTAAATTTTCTCATTGAGAATGTCATGGAGACTATTTTAACAACACTTCTCTATAATGGTGTTATTGTCTAGTTTATACATTAAAAAACATTAGACAAATATATTTCTATCATGGACCATCAGTCATGTCCAATAAGAAGTAAAGTTGCATAAAAGTGTAGTGTATATACAATTGTGCAATTTTATCGATTATTTATGTCATGATTAAATATGGTAAATGTAGTGATGAAATCCTTTATGAATCTGTCATTGTGTACATGTAGTTATGAAATCCTTCTGGTTGTGTGCCAAGCATCATACAATTTTGAACTGGCCCAAACTCTTCCATAGAGTTATAAAATATCCCAGAAGTGCAGGTTAAAATTGTCCATAAAAAAATTTAAAATTCTATTTTTACCCTGCCAATTAAGAACGACTTAAATAATAACAACATATCAAAGGAAGGAAACATTTTTGAATTACATGTCATTACAGATTTCAATTTACAAAGTGTGTCTCTAATAAAATCATCCTTCTTGGAGAGTGGTTCCTACACTTCTTCAATTGGTTGTCCTTTAATCGATGGAGCCAAATCTGGTACTAAAAAACAACGAATTAATGCTTCTAGCACTGAACAACATGCGTATTTAGTTTCTCTTTCACTTTATTTGGAAAGAAAATACTAGATGCTGATGAGAGAAAAATTTCCTGCCAAGAAGAGGCCAATTTGTTTAGTTTGGCAATTGATATTTCGTCTTAAGCATCTTCATTCCAAAGGATTCCAATCTATTAGGAAACCATTGTCTCCATATTCAACAGTAGATCATACTTTGAGAGACAGTGAGTAGAGCATCAATGACCCTAAGAAAAGAGGATGAAGTATGGGCATTGGACCTAAACAAGGTCATGGCTTAGTCTTGGCTTATAGAGAATCACTATATCAATCTCCAATAGGATGTAGCAGTGGTAGAGAATGGATTGACAGAGTTAGATGCGGCAGGAATCCTAGAGGTAGTTGATGGTCTTAGAACATAAGGATTTCTCAAAATTTTCAACTACAGTGGGTCTTCATATTCTTGCTGAGGATGGAGCATCAAAATGTTCAACTGTCGCGAACAGGGCTTGGGAGAGATTAGCAGGGTACTCTACTGAGAATTAGCCAGCATCTTATATAATAGAAAAGGAAAACAAATAGGGAGGGTGGAACTATCTGCATGGATTCAACAAGACGGTGCATGGTAGAAGTGACTATGGGTAACAAGGGATGTTATGTCTCCTTTTTATAGGAGGGGAACTGTGATTAGGTGGCATTATGCATGGTAAGGATCAGATATGTAATGATACTTTGGGGCATGGGTATAGGATAGGGATATTTATGATTTCCATCATACAAGTTGGAGATTACAATTTAGGGAATCAAACGTGTGAGAAGTGGATAATGATGAGCGATCCATCAAGTGGATGGGACAACTAGGTTATCGTATAGATGGGATGGTTGAAATTTCCAAGATGTCATTTGGACTAAGATGGAATGGCTGTGGCTTCACATGACTGATATAATTGATGCATTCTTTGAATCCATGTGTTTCTATCTTGATGTTTCATATATTTTGATTTGATGTGTTTCTATTTTGTTGTCTCTAATTTTTTGAATGCNTTTTTTTTTTTTTTTTTTTTTTTACTCAATGAGTTATTTTTTATGTTTTAGTTTTATAATCCACGTGTTTTTAATTTTAGAAACCATGTGTTTTTAATTTTAGAAACCATGTGTTGCTATTTTCTATTTTATTTTTTATTTGAGACAAGTGTTGATTTGGTTTTTTATGTTTCAATGACTGGATATTTTAGTTTGTTTTAGGTTTCTTCACATATCAATCTGGTTTTTTGTATTAGTTTATGGGTATTTTATAATATTTTCTTATATATTAATATATTCACTCCCAATTAAAAAAATTATGCATGGAATATATGAAGTTTTATGTGTGGAATATATTAAATAAATTAGGTGTGGATAAAATGAATTGTTTCAAGTTGAATAGATAATAAAAAATTAGTGGGTTAATGTAAGTTTTTATGGAATATATGAAATGTTGAATTTTAATGTATACATTGTTTATCCCTCTTCAAACTGCATATTTTTATCTTTTTCCTATGTAGTACTAATGTAGGGTTTGGCAGTACAAGTTCTTTTTATCAATGGTGACATGCTACCAAGCAATCCTTAACAAAATTTTCTAGGACGCACACTATTATAAGCACCGTTAAGTATAATATGGATATTTCATATTATAAACATTCAATTAATCAGATTTAAAGATCGCAACTTTGGGAAACAAAAATGCACTTTTTGAATTGAAATTCACACTTTTTGAATAAAAAAGTGTACTTTTAGGGTTCGAAAGTAGTAAAAAAACACACTATTCTAATAGAAAAACACACTTTTGAAACCCAATATTGCCACTTTTAGAACCTAATTTCACACTTTAGAAAGGTTGATATTGACACTTTGAAAGGATAAATTCACACTTTTTAAGTCCAGAATTTGCCTAAAAATTCCAAGATTAATGAAATAGGCATTCAAAATCTAATACGTAAGCTTTATCAAAATTATTTTCTCCAAAGTAATCATAAAAATGAAATCCTAATCCCATTGAAGGAGATGTTCAATTAAGGGCATTTACTTCATTTCTCTGCCTTTAAATGCAATGGAACAATACTTTATCTCAGATATACTATGACGAGGCACATGCTAACTTATGGGTGAGAGGAGAATACTTTGCTCCACCAAGGTGACTTCTAGAACATAAAAATGTAATAATACAATCTCATTTTATTCCCTATCTGTGATGAACCTAGAGAGCTTCTTGAATGTACATATAAAATATCTTACATGAGTTGAAATCCTTATTGTCTTGTTAGTGAAGATGTGATTGTTTGACTAAAAATCAAAGGAAAAGAGATATGTTATCCTAACTTCAATATATGTTTGAATTGGGTTGAAAGGTATATGGACTTCTTGAAATGATATGGGACACAATGGATTGGTCTATGATTTCATTTTCCACTCATTTGGTGTCCTTCTCTGAAGAAACAATATTGTTTTTCTCGAGAGCCATGGAAAGAGGAATCATTTTCGAAGAATATTGTCAAAAAATATAGTTATTATGAGATTGGTGAAGGGGGTCATACACCCTACAGATGGAGTAATATCCATTAGAAATATTCTTATCTAGTTTCCTCTGATTACGATTACAATGATTAGGTTGCACATGGGTGTGTAATAGCTTTAACTAGGTTGCACGTGGGCATATAATAGCTTTAGTTCAGTTATATGAGATTATGAAATTTCTACAATCTTCTATATAGTCTTGATTTTATTGTATATTTGACTCCATTTAGACAAATCCG
>LPNX010125413.1:158515-193069 GCA_001517045.1 Pseudotsuga menziesii | reverse complement strand
ATATATATATATATATATATTAAGTAGGAAGCATCTTATAAAATCAAAGAAATTGTGAAGCCTACACAAATCACACATGGTATCTCACAAGTACTTAGACCCTTGGATAACATAACAAATGTGTAACCAATTTAAACATCTAAACTGATATTAGCAAGGTGTTTAAATGATACATCCATTGAGATGATTCATGGATTGCTACTAGTGAGTTTCCATATTCACATTCTAAAGGAAATAAGTATATTAGCCCTATCTAACATTAGATAAACAAAGCATGTTGTCACACACGCTAACCTTGATGTGCTCTTTGTGTTTTTTCCGTCTTCAGAAGTTCACCTCAATTTTCATCCATACAATGACAAGGATTCCAACATATTCTTGTAGGATGCTCGAGATAGAATTGTTTTGGTTCGCTACCAAACATAAGGTGACATATCATGTTTTTGATGAGACAACATGATGGTTGCATTCATTGTTTTTATTTGACTTAGCATTTGCATCTTCCTATGTCAGAGAAGGGTTGGAAGAATAAACTCGATGTTAACAAGAAATATATTTCTTTAACACTCTTTTTGGAATTTTGGGTTCTTTCCTTTATTTGTAATACCCCTTGGGAATGGGTATTTAGATGGACATAATCAAGTTTTCTAATGAATTGGGATTGAATAAATTTTATATTATGTCAAAGGGATGTGAAGTTTTTTATACATCCTGTTAGCACCATGTCTGGGATAAATGGTAGGATAGGGAGGTCAGAACAGAGTAAATGTAAGCACGAACTTGGAATTGAGCCTTGTTTCATGTTCCCTCCCCTCATACCAATGATGGAGAGGACACGACCAACATCATTGCTGCTATCAAACGGACAATCTATCCCCATGTAAATAATATAAAATGCATTGAACACAAAATACATACACAGATGCATAACAATGCAATTACACAATGGAAGCAAACATCATCCATTCAAGCATTCAACACGTTAATAATTCATAAAACAAGCACATACAATTGCAGAGAATAATTCATAAATCACAAGAATACTTATCTTGAGAAGAAGCTTCCCCCCAACTAGCTATTTCGCTTCAATGTTCCACCCAAACATAGGCCAGTGTGGTCATTAATATCTTAGTATCACTGCCACCCCCAAGATGGGCATGATTTCCACAAGGAACTAGGGAACACAAAATCTACACACAGTAAGACCATACACCCACAATCAATCCAATAATCACCTCCGAACACAGTAATCCCACTAACATATGGGCTCCTTGGACTTACTCAGCCAAGCCAACACAAGGATGCACTTCACAACAAAATACAAGTTCTGGGTGTAACACCCTGGTTTTGACCCCGTTGCATTAATGTATATGATGTAAATATTATATCGAATCATGAGAAGGAGCTCAAGGCCAAGGCCCTGTCATTGATTAATGTTTGGTATATAAGCTATCATGGTTAACACCTATGGTTTTGGTGCTAAGTCAAGCACGTTTGTAAACATCATGTAAATATGAAAATTAATGAAAAATGCACAGCCAGCTATGTCAATGCAATGAATAATGAGATGGGGGCATGATTTTCCTAAGGATAAGGGGTGGGAATGTTAACCTTGAGCCAGTTTGGGGAAAAGCCATGTGTCATGGGGAGAACCCATTAGAACTGTCAACTACCCTCTTTCTTGTCTTCTCTTCCCAACCATTTATTCTGCTAGAAGGTGGTTGAGGAAGGTATTGCTTGAAAGGGGAAGAGTATGGGAAATTTCAAATTGGGTAGAGCACCCAGTTTTGGAATGTCGTGTTTTTCTTGCATGGACACGAAAACACCATAACCGTACACCAGTTTTGACCCACGCGTTCATGTTTTGGATTTAATCTCACGTTTTGAGAGCTGTGGGACATTCAAATTCATTAATCATTCACCACCATATTCATTTCCCGGGAGAGTGACATTGTGGTAGCAGCGGAGCTCTTCCTGTGTGTGTATCCTTTGCATTCTGTGAGTGTTTTTCCCTTGGAAAGACTATGATTGCTGTGTGGTAGCGTTGTTCCAAACTACAGAGTGTATGAGACGCTATTACTCGTGTTCCAGAGTAAATCCAGTGTTGTGGAGCCTCCCTGTGGTTGTTGTGTTATGCACCCTGGTTCGAGTCTGAGCTATGTATAGGACTTAGGAATGGGAGAGATGTAGAATGTGTTTGATAAACCTAGTGTGGAACCTCACGATAAGATAAGAGTGACTGGTAAACCCGTTATGCACATCCTAAAGAGAACTGGAAGGGAAGGTGTAGCCTGAGGGACTGTGGAGCAGAGAAGGGAACACTTCCTTGCGTTGGGTGTGTAGGAAGTCGGTAAACTAGGCCAGATAGATCTTGTGAAGGTGTTATTAGCTCTGTAGATGATCTCACTAGCTTATCAGTTCTTCTTTCCCATTGCCTTAGAATCTTGATAAACCCAACTGGAAGGATGCTTGGCTGGTACCCTGATAAACCCATATGTTGGCTTGGATGTGTCTTGTTGTGTTTGAACTGGTGAGTAACCTTTGGCTCAATCTAATAAACCCAGCAGTGAGATGGCTTAATTGTGCATAGTTTGATAAACCCATTTGTTGGCTTGACTAGTCCTTAAAGGTGAATGTTGGCTTGACTGTGTTCAGTCTGTGATACCCAACTGTTAGATGGCTTGGATGAGTGGCCTGGGAAACCCATCTATTGGAATGTTTTACCCTACAGCCTGAGAAACCCAACTGTGTTGGCTTGGCTGAGTGTCATTGCACCTTGGCTATGTATGAGTTTGTTAGTGTTCCTTTATCCCTTGAGGAAATCATGCCTAGCTCGATGGTGGTGGTGTCGCCGAGAGATTGATGAGCGCACTACCCTATGGTTGGGAGGAATGTTGCAGCGACATAGCTGGTTGCGGGACAAGTTCTGTTCAAGATAAGTGTTCTTGTCTATGTTATTCTCTGCAATTGTATTTCTTGTATTGTAAATTGCTTGATGGAGTGTGATGAACATGTTTTTGTGTTGAATTGATGCATTGTTCTTTTGAATAACTACAATTATAGGCATCTGTGTAAGTTTTCCATCAATATATTTATAACTAAGCTGCAGGGTAGATTGGCCAGATCGGTTATGGCTTGAAGGATCAGATCGATCCAAGAATTCAATGAAAAAGTTGAGTTTCCTGCTAGAAATCAACATTTACGCAGTTTGCGGGATGCGGGATGCAGAATGTTGGATTCACAGATCGTGTTCTCTGCAATTTTCCCTCCGCAACTTCCTTTCCACAATTTGTGGGATGCGTGATACAAGATACGGGATGCAGAATCATGGTGCCACGATTTCCTCAATTCCCAATCCCGCAAGTCAAAGACTCCGCACCATTGATCTTCACGGGATGATTGTTCGTCGTTGATGTGCGATGCAAGATGCAGGTTGCGGGAAGTGAGATGGAAATTTTTGTAACTTTCGACTCCGCAACTCAAGCTTTCTGCATCGTTTATTTTTGTGGGTGGATTCTGGACCGTTGTTTTGGATCCAGTCCACGAGATCATTTGGGGTCATTGATTTCTGTCGTGTTTTCTCTCCGTCGTCCGATCTCCTTTGAGATATTTCCTTGCAGATCGTCGAACTCATCAATGGAGGATGGGAGGGAGCGTGACAGTGATGGAAATGTCAAGAATTGGTTCATGTCCATACCCTATGATTCGATGAATAGTGAAGGTTGTCGATGAAATTTTTAATTCCGCATGATAATGGGGTATGGGTACATGACACTGGGTATGGACAAAAACGTCGTGGGAACCAAAATCGAAAAAGGAAAATGGGGAAAAACAACCCAAGTGATCAAATAATTTTAGGAAACATTCAATGGCTTCATAGAGGTAAAAACAACCTCTATTCACACCCAAAACATGGATCTATATTCCCAACCACTGAGCATAACCAAAAATGGGTTTGCAAACAAAACAGATTGGTAAAATGGGGAAAAACACCCTATGAGAGAAATATGATTTCATGAAACATTTCTAGGCATTGTAGGGGATAAAACAACCTCCATACACACCCAAATCGTGGGTATCCTTTTACCATTCACTGCACAATACCAAAAATGAAATCCTGGGTACAGGGAAATGAGGAAATGACAGAAACACTTGGAGGTAAATGGATAGCAAGCTCCAACTGCATGAGGAAGACAAAAACACTTCTAAAAAAAAACCCAAATCGTGAATCATTGCTACACATTCACTCAATAAGACAAAAACAAATTTCCAGCCATGGAGGAATCGAGAAAACAACCTAGACGTGAAGGAAAATGCACAGGAGCTCCAAAACGTGTGAGAGAGCAAAAATGATGGATGAACAATGGGATGGGCATGCATTTCCAAGCATTTACTTGCCCAAGAATTCAAAAACACGTTTTCCCAAAAATGGGTGGCTTCCCAATTCGAATTTCACTCCCATACTCTTCCCATCCCCATGCATTAACTAGCTCAACCACTTTTGGATGACTGGCACAAAAGAAAAAATGGGTAGTTGATAGTTTTATGGGTTTTCCCTTTGACATTTGGCTTTCCCCCATTGGATCAAGGGTTTGAATATTTCCCCTCCCTATCCCTTATGGAATCATGCCCCCTTCGCTTTAACGTTTGTATTCCGATAGCTAGCTACGGTTTTATATTAATTTGTACATTTACTCAAAATATCAAAATATATCTATTGTGCTTGACTTAGCACTATCACCATAGGTATCATCCTTGATCACCTATCCACAAAACAGTCATCAATGGTAGGGCCTTGGCCTTAAGCTCCATTCCACGATCTCAATACAATATTTATACTATGTACAATTAAATACCAAGGGGTCAAAACTGGGGTATTACAATCCCCTCCCCCTACAACAACATTGTCCATAGTGCTTAACAGAATTAAACAAAATGCTACACTAGCACCACCCTCAGTGTTTTGCAAAATTAAACAAAAATGTATGTTCTAATCACATGGCACCCTCCAACTCCCATGTAGCCTCATCGAGGCCGTGGTGCTCCTTCTGCATTTTCACTTGTCTAATGGTACGATATGGAAGTCCTCCTTGATCTCACTATGCAGTTGTCTTTCGTACAAACTCCTCCATGTCCTTGATTGCATGCATCATTACACACCACTAAATCTTTTTTTGGTCTTGGAGAATCCTTCTCCATAGCTTGGAACATCTCCAATGTCTTTGGCATCCAACAATACCTATGCTCAATCCCCAAGCAATGAGTCAATTCCCATGTCAGATTCATAATCTTTTTCAAATATCATGGATGAATCATATGCACATGTATATTGACATGAAATCAATGAGAATTTTACAAGTAAACCGAATACTTATCTGCATAAGTATCTTCTTTTGGTTCCACAGGTATCCAACTTGGCTTTATACAACTATGGCACCCACAAAACCTACCGCATCCCATGCAAGGATGTGCACTCAAAAGGTATCCAAGTTTCTGCAAGCCTCGGATCACCTAAAAATATCTTTCAACCGAGATCTAACAGCTTTTCTTCAGAGCCTAACACTCCCTCTAGGTTCCCACCAAGCTCAGTGCTTCCTTTTCAGACACCATAAGAAATTAATTCACACGTCAGATTCATTCCTATAAGGTGCAATCTATAACAAGATTTTGAAAACCATGGTTGCATCATATGCTCATGTATATTTACAGAAAATCAACAACAACACAAGTTTAATAAGTAAACCAAATACTTATCTATATAACATCTCTCAACCAAGATCTTGTATCCCTGCTCCATAGCCCAACACCTCTCTAGGTGCTTAATGGCAGCTCTTCTTAAGGCTCAACGCTTCCTTCCAGTGCTTACCAATGTTTAGGAATTATCTGTGTAGCATCTCTCAACCAAGATCGGGTAGCTCTGCTCCAGATCCTAACACCTCTTTGGGTTCTTAATGGAAGCTTTGGCTTAAGATCCTAGCACCTCCTCCAGTGCTCTCCAAGCTAAGGCACTTCCTTTCTAGACAACAAAATGAATCAAATCACTTGTCATATTCATTTCTATAAGATGCAACCTTTAACAAGATTTTCCAAAATCCTGGCCGCATCAAATGCATATGTGTAATTATAGAAAATCAACAAGTATTTGCCAAGTAATCAAATACTTATCTACATAGAATCTCTCAACCGATATCTTGTCAGCACCACTTAAGATCCTAACGCCTCCTTGGGTGCTTAATGGTAGCTCTAGATTAAGGGCCAAGCACCTCCTCCAAGTGCTTACCAATGCCCAGGTGCTTACTTTCTAGACATCATAATACCTTGTCGTTATTCTCTTCACGGAGCCCCCACTCTCGTGATAGTCCACTTACAGCGTGAATGTGTGCAGAAAGAAGTCTAACCGGATGTCTTACACCCTGGGCATCCCGAGTGATGCATACCGGTGCCTAGCTGGAAGGGGGGGTGAGTACCCAAGTACATCCTTTCAGAGGAGCCATCTTTCTCAAACAAATCCTCCTGAGAAGCTATGTACTCCAAGGGCGGACCACCATCATCTCACCTACATTACATACTAGCATGTAGTTCATATGAGATGCCATCATAAAAATTTCAATCATAGATTTTCAAATCTATTTCATGCATGGATAAATTTCCAATTATCAACTGATCAATAACATTGCTAGTCAAATAAAAATTTGAGTTCACATTCTGCTTCCCACATAAAATTAGATTTTTGCAACCATGAGGTCATCCTCATATTGTTTGGATTTTGCGAGTGGGGAGTACTCATCCCTAAATTACACATGCTTCCCAAAACTTGGACAGTCACATACAACATGTCATCTTGACACCATTTTAGATCATCCAAACAATTAATAATATTCAATTAGTAATCAACAACAAAATTTTAAATCTGAAGTTCAAAAATCTATTATGTACAGAAGTTAGATTTCAGTCATGAGATCCTTCTCATAGCACATGCCAGTTTCTTGCCTTGGTTTCCGTGGGTACAACCAGACTTCTCAGCTCAGGTCACTCTACCCGCAGTCTTTAGGAAGGGCCATTTCCTCATGGAACTACAAGTTCACATGCAGGCTTCCTCAACCTATACACAGACTCAACTTTACCTGCAGGATACCCTTCAATGAACCCCCTACAATATCCTGTATGTCCCACAAAATATATTACATCTGTTAACTTTCTTGGAGCAGGCCAAGTCATCATGGCCTCAATATTTGTAGGGTCTACAGATATTCCTTTATCTGAGACAATGTGACCCAAATAATGAATTCCATATTCGTAGAAGTCATAGTTTCTCAACTTTGCATATAACTGATGCTTCCTGAGCAATTTCAAATTCATCCTCAACTATTCCATAGGTTCTTCCTCATCCTTTGAATAAGTAAGAATGCCATCAAGGAAAAGAAGAACAAACTTACCCAAGTTCCTGCTGAAAACATTATTCCCGAGGCACATGGATGTAGTTGGTGCATTTGTGAAACCAAATGGTATCACTACAAATTCATAAGATCCATACCTTTCTCTAAAGGTTATCTTATGAACATCTTCATCCTTGATCCTTACCTGCTGGTAACCAGACCTTAAGCCAATCTTGGAAAACACCTTTGCTCCTCTCATTTGATCAAAGAGGCCATCAATTCCAGGAAAAGGATATTTGTTCTCCTCAATGACTTTGCTCAACTGTCTGTGATCAATACACAACCAGAGTGTACAATATTTCTTTCTCACAATTAGGAATGGTTCTTCCCAAGGAGACACACTTTATTTGATATACCTCTTTTCCCACAACTCTTGTAGCTGCATCTTCAGCTCTAGCAGTTCTGGTATTCTCATCCTACAGGGTGTCTGGGATACTGGTGCTTCTCTAGGAATAAGCTCAAAGGTAAAATTAATGTCCCTCTTTGGAGGAAGCCCTGGAATTTCATCAGCGAAAACATTCTCGAATTCCTGTAACATATGAAATCCCTCCAACCTAGGATTATCATTCTCTGCTGCCTCCAAAACATGGGTTGTATACACTCTACAACCTTTCCCATAGAACTTCTTCAGTTACATTGCTGAAGAATTCCTTCCAGAGATCACTTTTGGAATTCCTTTCACACCCTTTAGTTTCCCTTCTTCATCTAGGCACTCAAAAGTCTTGTTGTAACAATCAAGATTTGCTCTATGTGCTTCCAACCAATCCATTCCAATGAGTATATCATAGGGCCCATGTGGCAGCACATTCAGATATGCACAAGTGATTAACCCATCCATGACTAATGGACATTTCCTTACCACCTCCCTGACCTTCTTCTTGGTTCCAGTGGCTCGCCGAACTAACCATTATCTTCTATGCTTTGACTTCTTCAAAGTGCACATATCAACAAGTCCATGGGTGATATAGCTATGAGTGGATCCAGGGTCAATCAAAATAGAAACAGTCTATTTAGTAATATCACCCTTAACTTCCACAACAGTTGAGTTATGACCTACCTGGTGGTATTCTAACATTACAAAAAGTTTTAGGAATGGTCCTTGCTTCCTGACCCATAGTTTCAGCTTCTTGGGTGCTAGGGACTTGACCCTCATTCCTATTCTCAAGTGGACAATTTATGCACATCCCCAACATTTGAGTGGTTCCTTTGGATTTTTCCTCATCACTCTGGCTGGCTCAATCACAGCTTGTGATGGCTTCCTTTTCTGCTTTAGGAGGTGAGAAGGCTTAAAACCTTTCTTCCTTGGGTTAAGCTTCTCATTCTTATCATGGGAATTTATCCTAATCCCTTCTATTTATGTTAACTGATGCCGATAGTTTATCTGCCTTTGGAGATCTGCCAAAGTTTGTAGCATGGATGTAGTTAACTGGTTTTTCTCTACCAGAGCCTTGAGCAACCTTTTATTTTCTTCCTTTCAACCTTGCAACTCCACCCTCAGGATTCTTATGGTAGCTGCAACATCCGAGGAACTCTCTTGTTCCCTCTTCCCAACAGCTTCAATTCCATGACCTTGGATATTGTAAGTTGGTCTTACATACCCTTCCCCATGTGGACAACTCCTGCACAAATGGGGTCCTCTACATCTCCAGGATTGGAGTGGATTTTTGTTCTCTTATGGATCTCTTGGATTTTCCCTCATAGCATCTTTCCCATGTCCACAGGGATCCTATGAATCATCCATGCTGTTAATTTTCTTGGCTCTGATCTTCTTTGACCTTCTTGGTCGGACCAAGATCAACTTTTCAATCTGCACTATGACTCTGCAAATTTTTTTAACAACATCATTTGTTAGACAATCTCAGAAATTCAAAAATTACTTACCAATTGCTTTTTGCAGGCATGAATAGTCAATGTGCCTTTCACCAGGTTGGCTAAGTTTAGCACTTCTGCTAATTAGCACTCTTTCTTACTGCAATAACGACTGTCTCATGGGGACGACAGGGGTTAAAGGGGCAGGTTGAGGGAAGCGTCCTCATTTTTTTTGTAAATATTTCATTTCGTGCAATATGGTGCATACCTTCACTTCCATTTTTCACTTTCCTAGAAGCTGTAGATCCCACTAAAAAACCTGTTGAAATTCTCTGTTTTGGTGAATTTTCCATTTTCCTCCTATCAGCAAACTCACCAAAGTTTTTCGACATGTCACCAAAACTCGTCATTTCTTCCGATTGGAGAAACTCCGCCTTGCTCCCGACGTGTCGAGAAAATATCGATTTCGCTTCTGATGTATTGACAAAACTTGTCATTTTCTTCCGATAGGAAAACTCATAAAACTTTTTCGACGTTTTAGCAAAACTCATCAAGTTCACCCGACACACCAGTAAAATTCAGCTTTTCTTGCCGACACAAAATTTTTAGCACTTAGAAAAGTTTCAAAAATTTTCCCTTCTTTCTTTCCTTCATCAATGAAAACTCAACTTTTTGCTCGACATGCATCGACGAAAACTCGACATTTTCACCCTACATGCATCATTGAAACTCATCGAGTTCGCCCGACACGCATCGGCGAAAATCTCCCATTTCTCCTGACATGTATCATCTATACTTCCTGATTTTGGCTGACATGTTCATACTTCAAAATTTTTTGAAACAAAATCTATCTTTTCTCTGCCGTCAGTGAAAATATCCAAGTTTGGTCGACATGGGTCGACGAAACTCATCCAACCCAGCGGACGTATCGGCAAGCTTACCAAAAAAAATTTCTTTGATTTTTCAACACTTAAATTTTTTTCTTTCTTCTCCTTCCTTGTTGGCTCAACTCAGCCTTTCACACCGACGCCATCGACACAACTCAGCCAGTTCAGCCGACATGTATTGACGAAACGTTGGCAAACTGAACCGACACAGAAACTTAAAAACACTAAGAAAAATTTCAGAAATTTTTCTTCTTTGTCAACGCAATTTAGAATTTTACGTCAACACATTTGTTGCAAGCCTCGTTGGCTTGAATCAGCTAACTCATCCAACATGTGTCATCTCAACTCGACTAACTGAGCCGACAGACATTTTCCAACACTTAGAGAAATTTTGGAAAATTTCTCCTGTCTGTTTTGTTTTGTTGAACACAGAGGGTGTTCTAACCTCTGTCAACTACTTTTCATGGCCCATTGAGGCCAAATAATACAACACTACTCTGATACCACACTGTCACATCCCCTTCCCTCATACCAACAATGGAGAGGACACTACCAACGCTGCTGCTGCTATCAAATGAGAAATCTAGCCCCATGTACATAATATAAAATGCATTGAACATAAAATACATACACATATGCATAACAATGCAATTACACAGTGGAAGCAAACATCATTCATTCAAGCATTCAACATGTTAATAATTCATAAAACAAGCACATACAGTTGCAGAGATTAATTCATGAATCAGAAGAATACTTATCTTGAGAAGAAGCTTCCCCATAACTAGCTATGTCACTGCAACGTTCCACCCAACCATAGGTCAGTGCACTCATTAATCTCTCAGCGTCATTTCCACCCCTGAGATGGGAATTATTTCTACAAGGAACTAGGGAACACAAACTTACATATAGCAAGACCATACACCCATAGTCAAGCCAATAATCACCTCCGAACACAATCATCCCACTAACAGATGGGATCCTTGGACTTACTCAACCAAGCCAACACAAGGATGCACTTCACAACAAAATACAAGTTATGGGTATGGACAAAAACGTCCTGGGAACCAAAATCGAAAAAGGAAAATGGGGAAAAACAACCCAAGTGATCAAATCATTTTAGGAAACATTCGATGGCTTCACAGAGGCAAAAACGACCTCTATTCACACCCAAAATGTGGATATATCTTCCCAACCACTAGGCATAGCCAAAAACAGGTTTACAACCAAAATGGACTGGTAAAATGGGGAAGAACACCCTGTGAGAGAAATATGATTTCACAAAACGTTCTTGGGCATTGTAGTGGATAAAACAACCTCCATAGACACCCAAATCGTGGGTCTCCTTTGACCATTCACTGCACAATACCAAAAACGAAATCCTAGGTATGGGAAAATGAGGAAATGACAGAAAAACGTGGAGGTAGATGCATAGCAAGCTCCAGCAGCATGAGGAAGACAAAAACAATTCTAAAAAAAAACCCAAATCGTGAATCCTTGCTACACATTCACTCAGTAAGACCAAAACAAATTTCTAGCCATGGAGAAATGGAGAAAATAGCCTAGACGTGAGGGAAAATGCACAGGAGCTTAACATGTGAGAGAGAAAAACAGATGGATGAACAATGGGATGGACATGCATTTCCAAGCATTTAGTTTCCTAATAAGTCAAAAACACATTTTCCCAAAAATGGGTGGCTTCCCAATTCGAATTTTACTCCCATACTCTTCTCATTCCCATGTATTAACTAACTCAATGACTTTTGGATGATTGGGCGCAAAAGACAAAATGGGTAGATGACAATTTTATGGGTTTTCCCTTTAACATTTGGCTTTCCCCCATTCGCTCAAGGGTTTGAATATTTCCCCTCCCTATCCCTTGCGGAATCATGTCCCCATATCTTTAACGTTTGCAGTCCCATAGCTAGTTGTGGTTTTATATTAATTTGTACATTTGCATGATATATCAAAATATATCTATCGTGCTTGACTTAGCACTATCACCATAGGTATCAACCTTGATCACCTATCCACAAAACATTCATCAATGGTAGGGCCTTGGCCTTGAGCTCCATGCCCTGATCTTAATACAATATTTACATTATGTAAAATTAAATACCAAGGGGTCAAAACCAGGGTATTACACCTTGTATGAAAAATACGCTTCAATGATAAGTCTCGGCGATAGATAGTGGAGATCTGAGCTGCAAAAGATCGGATGCTCCAGAAGAATCCTGTAAGAGAAAGGTGTAAGGAAGATAATAGATCCTCCAAGATAAGATGAAATCCACGTTTGATCTCATATCGATGGCTATGGATGATTCCACACGAAATCGACGGTTGTAAAGAGTGGTGGAAAGGAAAAGGAGGAGCTTTGGTTGTGAAAAGTAGCAAACCCGCAATCTGAAAGCCACAATTTTTTGAAAACGAAAAGGCAGAGGTTCAGTTGTGAAAAGTGGAAAACCTGCAATACAAAAGCCACAATTTTATGGAAAGGAAAAGCCGGAGAAAAAAGGAAATGGTTCAGTCGTGAATATTGGCAAACCTGCAATCCAAAAGCCGCAATTGTGCAAAAAGGAGCTTGCAGAAAGGAAAAGGTGCAAGTAATCGTGTGGAAGCAAGATTGCGGAAAGGATATTGAAGAATGATGGTGGTGGGCATATAAAATGGAGGGCGTAGATTTTATTCAAAATAGATCTACGATTGAGATCTATTTCACAAATAGAGCATGCACATTTCAAAATCTGAGAGGAGAATCAGTGGAATATGGAGGAGGCTGCAGAGCAGATAGTGTTTGTCCAGCTGGCTAATACACAGTCAAAGAAGAAGGGGTCGAGGAGACTTTACTTATATATCAAAACCACTCCTTAACCTTTGCAACAGAAGGCCGTCAAATATTCTCTGAACAATCGTTTTCATCAAGCGAGCCTGAGACTGGAAAATGTTAAGGTTTTTTGTTTTGATCAATCATGCATATCACAACGTGCTTTCTCGATTTGTTTTGTGATCATGACAAATATTCCACCTCATAATTTGTTACGATTTTGTACATTCAGGTTTGATTCCCATGATATAACTAATTTTGGCACTATGTTTCGCAATTCATCTCAAGAGCAAATTGAACTATAAATATAACCTTGATAGAGGAAAAAAGGGTTCGACATTAATTTTGGAAGCCTCTGTGCTCGGTTTTGTAGCCCTGATATTTTCTTGGAATTATTTAATGTATATGTATGTTCTGAGTGTCTAAGATTCATCACAATTTTCAATGTTTAGTCTGTGCTTTCCAGTATGCTCCATTTCCATGTATGTGTGAAGTTCTATTAATACGTTTCTAGTTGTATGCAAGGAATTCAATATTTGTTAAGTACTTCTTTCATCAGAAATCGTATTTGTTATGTGTTCATGATGAATGTCATGGAATTCATCCTCTACTAGGTGCTCCATTTCAATTATCAACCTTTATTGTTATTTCTACTAAAGGTGTTTCAAGAGATTCATTGCACATATAGGTGCATCTTGTTTCACTGGGATTCTTCTCATTTCCCACTACCATCTCTTAAAGTTATTTGACTGAATGTCAATGCTCATGTTGCCTCAGATTACAAAGGATAATCACCTATCATTATTGTTGTAAGCCCTTGAATGTTTCAAGATTCAACTCCATTTCCCAATGGTGTTTTTTGTTTGTCTGTCTTACACTCTTCAAAATACAAATAACATGTTCCCATCAGAAATCTAGCCCTCTAAATGCTTTCTGTGAGACATATGTGTATTTGAATGGTATTATGACACTAACAGAGCTTTCACTGGTTGTATAGGATAGAATACAGCCTAAAGGTTGGTTTGAAATGGTTACCCCAATGATTTCCTACAACAACCATAAAAAAATTACCACGTGATAACATCTTGGTGTCATTGCTTGGGACTAATTGATATTATCTCCTCGAGGAAATGACATTGTCTAAGTTCTATGACCTAGTTGAGTAGAAGGTCATAGACACATGTTGGTTATATATGCCTTGGTGATTCCACTAAAAGCTTTTAAAAGGTGACTCCACTAGGAATACTGGCGGCTAAAAGGACCAACATGAGGAGCAACCTTGATGTTGAACCTTTTCAAGATATTTTTTTATCTAGAGAGACTGATTCAAAAGTCCATGAAGCTGCAAAGGTCAGTTATACCTCGGTTAGACATAACTCTTTCTTTACCTGCTAAGGGTGATGATTTTAAAAATGATATATCTGAACATTGTGATGAAGAATTTGAGCTATTTTTCCCTAGGACTAAGTCTGAATCCAACCTCTCTGAAGTATTTTTGGACCCCTCTGCATTCGAGTTCTCCTATACTTCTTGGTCACTTGATATCTCAAAGTCTCTAGGTATGGGTTTTCAACCCTTTTCTGACCGAGATTGCTCCCTATTTTCAACTAAATTAGCCGCATTAAACTACACTACCATAGAGCATTCTACTACCATATCCCTAGCTCCCATCACTCCAAATTTTAAGCAGTATCCATCATCCAGTTTAACAACCCCTCACATCTCTGTAATTCCTCACAGCACAATGATTTCATCTGTCACACCAACTTCATTTCCTCTTGGAAACCCTGCTATAACCACATGAATGGATAATAGGTTTTCCCTTATACTTATCCTTATCACTCGTCATGACCTTCCCAGTGGATACACCCAAAGAAACAAACAATTTAATGGGGAGAGGGGGTTATTCAACTAAGGAACACTTGGGATGGTTTTCAGACTGGACAAACTTGGAGGAAGTAGACCATGATGATGTTACATTCAAATTGTCTTCCCAATGTCTTGCTGGAGAAGCAAGAAAATGGTTCACAAACCTTCCATACAACTCCACTCTGAACTATCAAGATTTTGGAGATTCTTTCAAGGACAAATGGCTAGACAAGAAAAACCCCAAGCAATATTTTTCCCAATAACATTCCATGAGGAGGAGGGAGAGTGAATCTGTTATCACCCCAGGAAACTCCTTTAGGTTGTAGCTCGAGGATTACTGGTACCTTAAAAATGTTTTTTAGGGTTTTCTGATACGAATCAAGTCGGATGACCTATATAACCTCTCACTCTCAAGACATGCATGAAGCTCACTCAATCACAAGGCTTTTAGTTACAACTTGTTCAGTAGTTTGAAGATAAGGTGCATGGATGGAGAACTCATCAAACTGGAAGACTTACATACAAAACAGATGCATTTAAATGGCTAAATCCCGACAAGGATGGTACTTTTAAATCAAATCATGTTAACTCACCAATAGGATGATAGCTATTAGCTATTAATCAACTTGAAAATTACCTAAATGCACATTCAGGCATAAGTACAGTAAAGGTAAAGAAAATGGTTGAACAACTCATAACAAAAGAGCTTACAATTAGAATAAACAAGATGAGATGCTTGACAAAAGAATAGGCTTACAAATCCCCAAAGTCGAACCTTTATTATAAAATCAATCATGGGCCTTATAGCCTTCTACAAAAATCACAAATATTGAAACTTTGATCTGTTTACACAAAATACTTGAAAGTGATAGTTTTTTTAGATTAGGGCTTCAAACCCTTGCTAACTATTTGTCTACCTACTGTGAAGATCTAGTTCACTGAGTGAATTTTAAATAACTGAAGTGATCGCTGATAATCACCACTGCTGGTTCACTGTGAAATTGCCACCAACAGCCAATGTCTCTGCATTTAACTGAATTGTTCTTTCTAGCTTAAATCGCTGGATTTTTCTACCTTGTCGCCTCGATCATCGATCAGACACTCTAACCTCTAACCTATCGGCACCTTAGGCCTGACTGTTGCTGCAGTGTCAACGTCTTAAATCCCTAACGTCGTGACGGTTTCTTCATTGACGCTTTCCATCACTAGCTTGTCGACGATCAGAAGCTGTCTTCTAGCCCATCGGCCCCTTAGATTGAAACACTGCCACTGTTTTGGAGGTGAAATGACCTAGTTTCATTGCTGTTGGAAGTCGTTTGTCAAAGGGAATCGGGGCATTAGTCCTCTACGCCGCCGATGGAAAGTATTGTTTTTCGCCAATGCACGTAACTGTTATTTGGAATGATTTTTGTGATTTATCGGGAGCCTTGTCCGTCACCTCACCGACACTGTGGAGCTACTTAGCTTTACCTTGCCGATCTGTAGCCCTTAGTTCTTCTGATCGCCGATGAATCTGTATTGTCTCGAAACCCATAGTCAATCTCTCTCCCGTTGTTGTGGCTCATTAGTGGACTAGCTTGCCGATGGTTTAGTGTTTTCAAGTTTCGAACTAATTTCATCGCTATCAGAGGTCAATAGAAGTTTGACTCGGAGCTTTAATTCTCTATGCCGCTGACACTATGGAGATGCTTAGCTTTAACCTCGTCGATGATTTTCTATTGATTGATCGGAGGCCTTGTCCATTTGTCTTTCTCCATTTCAACTCCTTAGTGGACTATCTCGCCAATACGTATCCCTTACTCCTTCCAATCGCTGAAATGTTCATCTGATCACAGAACTCATAGTAAGTCTGTCTTCCACCGTTTCGGATCCTTAGTGGACTATCTCGCCGATATGTTGTCTTTAGTTCTTTTGATCACCAAAGAGTTCATCTGATCATGGAAACCATAGTTTGTAAGTCTGTCGGTGGCTAGTGAGATGTTCTGATCCTCGCCCAAGCCACCGAAGCTACAACTTTGTGAAATTTTTATCAACAACAGAGGATTTCAAACTATTAGTGACATTCATATCCCTCATTGCATGAATTAAATTCTTCATACAAAAATAAATTATTTTGGGAGATAACATCTGGCTCCTACTTGGGGATGGGAACCTCCCAGTGAGGTCCCAAGAACCCCAGACCAAAATGCCTTTCCCTAAAAGCAACTAAGTAACTTAACACTATCCTTTATTGTTCCATTGGGCATGGAGTCTTATTCTGAAAGCAAAACAACCTAATATATACTAATTTACAATCATAAGGCCTCAAAGCCTCAAATAAAATAGAGATTCAAGAACCGCCCATTTACTGGACCATCAAATACCTCTTCACCTTCCAGACTCTGCAACTTGAAGGTGTTATTCTTATGTACCTGGGCTATCACAAAAGGGCCAATCCACAAAGAGTCAAATTTTCCATGTTTCCGCTTGTCCTGTCTGACAGGATCCCACATGAGGACCCAATCTTCGACCTGGAAGTTGTCTACCTTTTCTATTTTGTCAAACATTCCCTTTATTCTCTGTTGATGAGCTTCTAATTTTCCTATAACTTGCTCCCTGATCTGCTGTAACTCCACCAAATCCATCATCCTTCTCATCATATCATTCGGTTCATCCTTCTCTTCCTGAAAGAACTTTGCCACTGGAAGGATGAGCTGGATAGGAAAGATGGCCTCAGTGCCATAAACTAGTTTGAATGGAGAAGTCCCTATGGATATTTTGTCTATCACCCTATCATCCCATAAAGCAAACTTAAGCTTTGAATCCCAGCTTTTTTGATTTGTCTCTAGCAGTTTCCTGATGATTCTGACTAAGCTTTTGTTTAATGACTCAGCCAGGCCATTTCCTTGTGGGCAATAGGATGTGGAGTGCACCAGTTGAATACCCATTGATTCACACATTTTAACTAATGCCCCAGCCTTAAAAGCTGGTGCATTATTAGTTACTAACCTTACTGGGAAACCAAACCTGCTGAAGATGTTCTCATATAAGAATCTCATGATGACTTGGTGAGTGGCATTTATGGTGGGCACTGCTTCTATCCATTTGGTAAAGTAGTCAGTGGCTACTAAGATCCATTTATGCTGTCCAATAGAAGATGGATTTATTTCACCTACGAAATCCAGACCCCATTTTTGGAAAGGCCCATTCACTATAACAGGCCTAAGGGGCAAGGATTTGAGCTACTACTTCCCTATAAATATTTGACATTGGTCACAGGCCATTACAAAAGTGCATACATCAGCAAAGAGGACTGGCCAATAGTATCATGCTCTTAATATCTTGTGGGCTGTGGTTTTCCAGTAGTGGTGGCCTCCACATGTACTGGAATGCAAGTTATGCATGACCTGCTCTGCTTCCTCTTTATCTAGACACCTTAACAAAATTCCAGATTGATCCCTCCAATACCGCAAACTGTCAATTATGCAAAACTTAACAGATTTCAACTTAAGAGCTCATGCTTGGTTAGGAGTGATCTCAAGAGAAACTTCTAATTTTAGCAAAAATTGAATGATACCTAAATACCACTCGCATGAAGATATGTTCTCAGCTACTGATGGACTGTTATTTTGATCTTGATTTACTTATGTTTCCGCTGCTACCATAGTCTGCACCTTTGTTGATCTGACACATGTGAAATTTATTCGCATTAATTCATAGTTTTCTTTGGCCATGAGTTTGGCCAGACCTAATCCCTCTACTAGCTTGGTGGGTTTCACCTCTACATCAAACTCAATGAGTTTGGAAATCCATTTAGCTCTCTTCCCATCAATGTCAGGCTGAGTCAAAACATCCTTTATAGCAGCTGAAGGGATATATGCAATGACCTTTGCATGGAGAATGTAGATTCTGAAAGTATTCAAAGATTTTATGAGAGCATAAGTCTGCTTCTCAATTGGGTCATACTTCAGCTCAACATTTCTCAGGATTTTGCTAAAGAAAGCAATTGGATGATCAAGACCTTCATCATTCTTTTGTAATAGTACATCTGCCACTGTGTCATAAGATGCAAAAGAGAAAATGTAAAAACCCTTGGTGTAGTCAGGACTAATCAGGGTTGGGGCCCCCATGATGGCTTTCTTAATGTCTTCAAAAGAATTTCTTGACTAGTCAATCCACTTTATTTCTGCATCCTTTTTTAGCATGGTTTTTATGTGCTTTACCAGCTCGGAGAAATTTGGAATGAATCTCTTCACAAAGTTTATCTTGCCTAAAAAGGACTGAATGTCTCTTTTTGACCTTGGTATTGATAGCTGCTTAATTTCCTCCACTCTTACCGGATCGATCTTTACACCTTTAGCTGAGACTATGTGGCCTAGGAGCTTTCCTTCATTGAGTGCAAACTGGGACTTCTTGGGGTTCAGTGATATTCCATACCTTCTGCACTTCAGAAATACCTTCCTTAAATGTTGCAAGTGGTCATGATGGCTGTGAGAGTAAAATGTTAAGTCATCCAAGTATATCAGCACAAAGTTATCTTTCAACCCTACAAAAGCTAGGTCCATGGCTCTCTGAAAAGTAGCCCCAGCATTCATTAGCCCAAATGGTATTTTAGCATACATGAAGGTGCCCTAGGGGGTGGTAAAGGAAGTCTTCTCTTGGTCATCAGGGTGCACAACAACTTGGTTGTATCCAGAGAAGCCATAAAGGAAGGACATGACCCTGGCCCCCTAGAATTTCTGCAGCAGATGTTCCATCTTGGGTAGTGGATAGTTGTCTTTTTTGGAACACTTGTTCAGGTTTCTAAAGTCCAGACACAACCTGATTTCTCCATTTTTCTTTCTTACTACTACCAGGTTTGCAATCCACTTGGAATATCTGAGGGGAATTATGATCTTGGCTTTAAGGAGCTTGTGGATCTATTTTTCAATCACTGGTAATAGGAGAGGGCTGATGGGTCTTAGCTTCTGTTTGAAAGGAATGGTGTCCTTCTCCAAAGAAATTCTGTGCTGGATGATATTGGTGTCATAAGTTTTTAGGTCACTATACTCCCAGGAAAAAACATCAGCAAATTCTTTTATCAAGCTGCAAAATTTAGACTTCTGATCATCATTCAACCCAGTGGAAATATTTATCAGTTTAGGATGGCTTTGGCTGCCTATGTTTTTCTCTTTGATAGCAGGGTCTAGCTCCTTTTTGGCAGGCTTGAGAGGGATGTCATTGTGATCAAACAGTTCTTCCAGTGGTACTAGACCTTGTGGTATGTAGTTGTTGGGCAATTGGACAATATTGTGCTCAGTCACTTTATCTTTTAACTTGAGCTGCTTGGATTCCTCCATGTTAAGGTTTTCTTGGTCTATGTGTATGTCATAGAATTCATCTACTCACTGAAGTAATTTACTAAGCTCCTCATAATTTTCAAACACCCTCCAAAATTTTACATTGTCTAGCAGAGAGGGTCTGTACTTGACCTGGACATCATAGCTGAGCTTAAGGGGTAAAGGAGGAACGAATAGACTTGCAGAGACGGCCAGGGAATCAGCCAGGTGATTCAAAGCCCTAGGAATATATGATAGTTCGAAAAACATAAAGGAGTCTCTGAGTTTCCATACCTCGTCCCTGTAGGCCTTCAATCTGATTTTTTTGTCTAAAAGGTGTTCTTGACCTGTTGTATGATGAGGTCTGCGTCTCCAAAAATTTTCATGCACATGATCCCCATCTCCTTGGCCGCTTTAACTCCTAGCAGTAAGGCTTCATATTCTCCTACATTGTTCATGGTTTTGAAATCGAGCTTATAAGACAGGTGAATGTTTTCCTTAGATGGGGAGATCAAGACTATGCCCGCGCCTACTGAGCTTTGAGCGCTAGCCCCATCGAAATACATGGTCTAGATCGCTGTCGTGACTTCTTTGGGCTGCTGATGGGTGGGCTTAGTGAACTGAACTGATGTCCGCTGATTATCAACTATTTGCAAAATGCAAGACCCAAAATCGGTGTCCAACTCATAGATGGGGTGATTTACTGAGTGGCTCTCCTTGCTTATAATGTATGCTAGCTAATTTTCCCTATACAGTCTCTTAGTTTCTCCTCCGAACATGGGAATGGTGGCATATGTGAGATCCTTCTGAAGGGTGCCACCTAGCCTTTTGCTCCATGACCGAGACATCAAGAGGCCGATATTTTGGGGGAATATCATCCACTACAATGTCCATCATTACGCTTTTCGAAGGTAGTTGCATTAAGTTCACAGCGAGGTCTTTGATGAGGCCCAAGCACTTTACCTTCCTGGAGTCAAAGGAGAACAAATCATGGTAAAGCTTGGTGATGCTGAGGCCAAGCTCATCCATCACAGCCTTTGGCATTAGGTTATGAGAGGCTCCTGAATCCAGCAGACAGTTATGGAGGATTTAATCATGGATGTTCAAGGATATACAAAATGGTGGGTAGGATTCCTTTAGGTCTTCGATCATGGGGCCCAGGGTTACAATAGGTTTGTCATCTTGCAGGTTCACAAAGTCAGTGTCAATGTGCACCTTAGGCTGAAGGGAATTCAGAATGGAGGTTTTGAATGCATCATTCTTCATTAGCTCAATCAAGGGAAAGGGATTTTCAATTTTTGAATTTCAGACTCGAGGTTGAAAGAATAATGCAGCCTATCTAGAAACCTTACCTCATGAGCTGTAGGTTTGAGTTGGACTTGATCAGGTGTGGCTGAAGGTGCTGGTTTATGTAATGATTTGGATGGGACAACCACTTTCTTTGGTTAAAAAACAACCTTTCTAGCAAGTGCAACAGGCTCCTTGACAGGTACCGCATTCTTCTTGGGGGGAGCAACCAACCTAGACCTCAGTTGGTAACCTCCCTGACCATCAACCTGATAGACAGCCTCTTCAGTGATTTTCTCATCAATCAGGGCTTCCTCATATTCTGCCTATGTCAGAAAATAATAGTCCACCTCATCCTCCATGTAGTGGATATTGTCTTCAGCTTCTCCTTCTTCTTCAATGAATTCTGGCTCTTCTTCTAATACAGCATTTTGAAATGGAGCTCTTATCCTCTGATCTTCTCCTTGATTTCTCTCCCTTTTAAGAATCTAAACTAGGGGGTTTCCTCTTCTATAAGGAACAAAATTTGGGTTTCGAGGAGCGAAGTCACTTGGCCCCTTACCCCTCACCAGCAGATGTCCTTGGTCCTTCAATTTAGACATTTCGTCAGTCAGGTTATCTAAAAGTTTGGTCATTTTTTCATTCTTGTTCTCTGATGCAGAAGCCCCACTATAGTCTGCTGGTTGCTTTCTCCTGTCTACCTTCCTTTTGACCTTCTGAGATGCCAGAATGTTTGACTCTACCTCTAGGGTAGCATCCTGCATGAGTGATAAGGAGGCAGACCTCCTTTCTCTAAGAAGTAGGCAAAAGTCAAAGTCAAAGAAATTTGCATAAGTTATCATAGTTGAGGTATCGGTGGGCTTAATCTCCATGGGGATCTTGCTTTACATGTTGTTGAATCTCTTGGTAAAGTTGGAGACAGATTCACCATTTTCTCTTTTCAGGTTGCTGAATTCTGTGATACAGTAGAGGTGGTCCCTCCTTTCTCGCCAATGCTTTAGGAAAATGTCATCCAAGGCCTCTATGCCTGCCACTAATCCGACAGGAAGTTCCTTAAACCACTATAGTTTGCTGGCTGCTTTCTCCTGACTACCTTCCCTTTTACCTTTTGAGATGCCAGAATGTTTGACTCTACCTCTAGGGTAGCATCCTGCATGAGTGATAAGGAGGAAGACATCCTTTCTCTGAGAAGTAGGAAGAAGTCAGAGTCAAAGGCATTTGCATAAGTTATCATAGCTGAGGTACCGGTGGGCTTAATATCCGTGGGGATCTTACTGTACATGTTGTTGAATCTCTTGGTAAAGTTGGAGACAGACTCACCTTTTTCTCTTTTCAGGTTGCTGAATTCTGTGATATAGTAGAGGTGGTCCCTCCTTTCTCCCCAATGCTTTAGGAAAATGTCATCCAGGGCCTCTATGCCTGCCACTGATCCAGTAGGCAGTTCCTTAAACCACTTCCTATCCTGGCCATCTAGGCTTTGCAAGAACACCCTAGTCCATACATCTTCTTGTTCTATGTTAATATTTTCAGCATAGCTGTAAAAGGCTCTAGATGTTCTTCAACAATGAAATCCCCTTCCCCTATAAACTTAGGCATATATTTGAGATAATCCCCAGTAGGCATGGCTGCGAGAGGATCTGGCAAAATTAAGGCCGCATACCTAGCTACCAGGATCCTTTCCATATTGGTCAATTGAGGGGCAGCCATATTGGAAATGGATATGGACAGGGTTGTGGAAGGCAGGACTGATGAAGATACTTGCTGAGAAGGTGGTGGTATACTTATCCCAGTGGAGTCACCAAGGATTGAATCTTCATAAGAAACCATGCTTGAAGATGCCCAACCCCTATATTTTTCTGATGTATCTAAAAATTCTTGGGAATTAAGAGTTTCAGTGGAAGAAATAATAACAGAAAGGTTTGGTGAAATACCTGATGTATCTTTTTGTGTAGTACTACTGGTCTGTCTTAGTAAAGCCCTAGCTTTCCTCAAAATTTCTTCTAGATCTGAAATCGGTGTTGATGGTGGCCCCTTTGGGTTTGCTCTGGTACTTGGTCTTCTTGAAGCCACCTTATATCAATGGAGTCTTTAGATAGATGATTACAACCATAATAATGTCCAAGCTTTGTATATCATCCAAGCATGGATCTATGTCATCTCCCAGGGAAGATGAGCTTCAATCTCCTCTCCCCGGGAACGGCGCCACTTTGTTATCACCCCAGGAAACTCCTCTAGGTTGTAGCTGGAGGATTCCTAGTAACTTAAAAATGTTTTTTAGGGTTTCCTAATATGGATCAAGTCAGATGACCTATATAACCTCTCACTCTCAAGACATGCATGAAGCTCACTCAATCACAAGGCTTTTAGTTACAACTTGTTCAGTAGTTTGAAGATAAGGTGCAGGGATAGATAACTCATCAAGCTAGCAGACTTACATACAAAACAGATGCATGTAAATGGATAAATATTGACAAGGATGGTACATATAAATCAAATCATGTTAACTCACCAATAGGATGACAGCTATTAGCTATTAATCAACTTGAAAATTACCTAAATGCACATTCAGGCATAAGTACAGTAAAGGTAAAGAAAATGGCTGAACAAATCATAACAAAAGAGCTTACAATTAGAATAAAAAAGATGAGATGCTTGACAATAGAATAGGATTACAATTCCCCGAAGTCGAACCTTTATTATAAAATCACTCATGGGCTTTATAGCCTTCTACAAAAATCACAGATCTTGAAACTTCAATCTGTTTACACAAAAATACTTGAAAGTGATATTTTTCCAGATTAGGGCTTCAAACCCTTGCTAAATATCGATCTACCTACTATGAAGATCTAGTTCATTAAGTGAATTTTAAATAATTGAAGTGGTCACTAATAATCACCACTGTTGGTTCACTGTGAAATTGCCACCAACAGCCAATGTCTTGGTGTTTAACTGAATTGTTCTTTCTAGCTTAAATCGTCGGATTTTTCTACCTTGTCACCTCAGTCACCGATCGGATTCTCTAACCTCTAACCTGACGATGCCTTAAGCCCGACTGTTGCCGCAGTGTCGGCATCTTAAATCCCTAGCGTCGCGATGATTTCTTCATTGGCGCTTTCCATCACTAGCTTGTCGGTGATCGAAAGCTGTCTTCTAGCCTGTCGGCCCCTTAGACTGGAATGCTGCCGTTGTTTCGGAGGTGAAACGACCTAGTTTCATTGCTGTCAGAAGCTTTTTGTCAAAGGGAATCGGGGCATTAATCCTCTACGCCGCCGATGGAATGTATTTTTTTCACAGATGCACGTAACTGTTATTCAGAATGATTTTTGTGATTGATCGGGAGCCTTGTCCGTCACCTCACCGACACTGCGAAGCTACTTAACTTTACCTCGCCGATCTGTAGCCCTTAGTTCTTCTGATCGTCGATGAGTCTGTATCATCTCGGAACCCATAGTCAGTCTGTCTCCCGCCATTGCGGCTCATTAGTGGACTAGCTTGCCGATGGTTTAGTGTTTTCAAGTTCTGAAATAATTTCATCGCTATCGGAGGTCAATAGAAGTTTGAATCAGAGATTTAGTTCTCTATGCCACCGACATTACGGACATGTTTAGCTTTAACCTCACCGATGATTTTATGTTGATTGATCAGAGGCCTTGTCTGTTTGTCTTCCATCGTTTCAACTCCTTAGTGTACTATCTCGTCGATACATAGCCCTTACTTCTTCCGATTGCCGAAATGTTCATCTGATCACGGAACCCGTAGTAAGTCTATCTTCCACCATTTCGGATCCTTAGTGGACTATCTCGCCGATACATTGTCTTTAGTTCTTTCGATCATCAAAGAGTTCATCTGATCGCAGAAGCCGTAGTTTATAAGTCTGTCGGTGGATAATGAGATGTTCTGATCCTTGCCCAAGCCACAGAAGCTACAACTTTGTGAAATTTTTATCAACAACAGAGGCTTTCAAACTGTTAGTGACATTCATATCCCTCATTGTGTGAATTAAATTCTTCATACGAAAATAAATTATTTTGGGAGATAACAGAATCTATCCAAGAATTTTCTGGAAGATTTATTAAGACATATAATGCCATCCCTGCCCAGTTCAAACCCCCCCTAGTTCTTCCCAACTCCAATATACTGAAGCCTTTGAAAGTGAATTTACCTTGTTGTTGAGTAAAAGAAGTTCAACCTCCCTATCTGATATGATGAAAGATTCCATAGAGGTAGAGGTAAACCTAAATGCTGCTAGCAAGAAAAAGAGGGATGAGAGAGAATGGAGGAGAGAAGAGGGAGATAGAAGGAGGGATGAAGAGCCCAAGCATCCTTCTTCCTCTAACTCACAAGAGGTTAGGATGGACGTGATGATGAAAGCCATGTAAAAATTGATGGAGAGACTCGTTGTGGACAATATACCACCTCCCAGGGAAAATAAATAGCGTAAGAGTAGAAACTAGAATGTCAGAAGGCCCCAAGTCCTCCAAAACAAGAAAATAGAGCAGAGAAACCATCATGATCAACCTGTCAGGCCCCCATTTCAGGAGAATTATGTGGAGCATGATTATGGAAATGAAGTTTGAGGATGGAATTCACTAGCTGGACACCGACTCATCCTCTTCCTTTTTGACCAAAAAAGAGCATGATAATTCCTGTCATGAAACAGGGGAGATTCCTGCTGAGGAAACATAGGATTTTAAGAAGGGGTATCGGCTTGCTATCATGGATCTGAAGAGGTAGATTGGTATAAGGAATAGAGATTCTCTCATTATGAGGAATAATGAGGCAACAAACAAAGCCTCTACAAGCAAACCAAAGAATGATCTACCCCCTAAGGACACCTCCAAGAATGTAACAGAGCCCAAAGGGAAAGAGAAGAAGGAAGAGAATACAAGGAACTCAGATAATGGACAAACCTCTTTCAATTTAGAGGCCAAAATTTCAAAAATCAAAATCTTTGTCCCTCTAACTGAGTTGTTAAGAAATTATGAATATAATTCTAAAATCACGACTATGTTGAAGCCTCCAGGAGAAATCTCTGCAATATCGGATTCCTTGAATCTTCAAGATGATAGTCCCACCATCCTATTCAGACCCCATTTAGATGAGTCTTCTGATGAATATGTACCTCCCTTCTACTTTAGTTTGAACACTCATGATGCCATCCTACACAATCCCATGCTTGATTCAGGAGCTTCACACAACCTGATGCCTAGGAAGATCATGGATAAATTGGGATTGGAGGTGACCAGGTCTTACAAATACATTTTCTCTTTTGATTCCAGTAAAGTTAAGTTCCTAGGATTGACCAAATATTTGGTCATGTCATTGCCTCATATCCCTGCCAAAATCCTTGTCATGGATGTAGTGGTGGATGACATTCCTCCAAAGTTTGGAATGTTGTCGTTAAGATCTTGGGTGGCCAAACTCAAGGGTGCACTTCAAATGGACATGTCATATGCCACCATCCCTATTTTTGGTGTACAAAGGAGGCTTTATAGAGAGAAAAAGTTGGCATACATGGTGAGCAGTGCTGAAAGGAAAAATAACCACCCCATCTATTCGTTGGACATTGAGATAGGATCATCCATTTTCCTTATAGAGGGAGGAAAAGAAAATTTTAGTTCACAAAACACTTATTTTTTCCCCACTCAGGAAGAAATTGAGGGATAGTGGAATGTGAACTTTGATGGGGCAGCATGCAAAGAAGGGGCAAGAGCTAGAGTTTGGGTAAAACCTCCAAGAGGAAGTGCTTTAAATTATTCTTATAAATTAGCCTTCGATTGCACAAATAATGAGGTAGAATGTGAGGCTATGATGTTGGCAAATCAGATCCTGAAATATTTCCAAGTCAGGAGGGTGGTGATACATGGGGACTCCGAATTGGTGATTAAGCAAATTCAAGGCGAGTATCAGGCCAGACATCCCTGGATGAGAAGCTATAGAAATGCTACCCTATATTTGATAGAATTCTTTGAAGAATGCAAGTTTAATTTGATTCCCAGATTGCAAAATGGTATAGCTAATTCTTTGGCCACTTCTGCTGTTGTTTTCAAAATTCCCATGTACCCCAATAGTAAATATGAGATTGAGGTTAAGCACAGACCCTCTGTCCTAGATAATGTTAAGAATTGGCAGGTCTTTGAGGATGATAAAAAAATCCATAGTTTGCTTAATCTCATTGGAGAGTTTTATGGCTTGATCATTAATGAAGATAACATGCTCCTGGAGGGGTCTACTCTCACCCAAGAGTGCCTACAAAGTCAAATTGATGGTCCTAAAGAAATGACACAAGATGATATTGTTTCCCTTGCTGAGGGTGTTGTTGGAAATGAAACTAAAGAATTTGTTGGGCTAGAATTGCAAGGGGATGATGGACAACAAGAATATTTAAACAATCTCCGTGGAAAATAAATCCTGCAGCTTAAGAGTGACACTATCCCCATGGGTTTAGTCCCTTTAGAAAAGCTCTTTGACCCAAATGATGTTGTTAAGGAGCCTCAACTAGTCCCAAGATATGAGGATGTGGAAGAGGTGAATATTAGAGAAGAAGCTCATCCTAAAATCATCAAGCTCTCAAGAACACTCTCCCTGGAGGAAAAATAGAAAGACATCTCACTAATGAAGGAATACACCAACTTTTTTTATTGGAGCTATAGTGATCTTAAGGCTTATGATACAAGTATAATTCAGCACACTATACCAATTAAAAAGGATAAGATGCCTTTCAAGAAAAAACTAAGGAGAATTAACCCCAAGCTGCTACCCCTGATTGAAAAAGAAATAAAGAAGTTTTTTGAGGAAAAAATCATTATGGCTCTTAGGTTCTCAAGGTGGGTGGCCAACTTGGTTCTGGTGAGAAAGAAGATTGGATAAATAAGGTTGTCCAATGACTTCAAAAATTTAAACAAAGTCTCTTTAAAGGACCATTATCCTCTTCCTAAGATGGACCACAATCTATAGAGAGTAGTGGGCTCTCAAAGGATTTCCACCTTGGATGACTTCTCAGGCTACACTCAAATCATGGTGCACCTAGAAGACCAAGAGAAGACTTCCTTCACCACACCCTAGGGTACCTTTATGTATGCAAAAATTTCATTCAGACTCATGAATGCAGGGGAAACCTTCTAGAGGGCCATGGACATAGAATTTGCTGAGGAGAAGGACAAGATTTTGGTTATCTATTTAGATGACATCACTGTTTTTTCAAAGTCTGATGAGGAACACGTCGCACACTTGCTCAAAGTGTTCAGAAAATGTAGAAATTTTGGTATCTCTTTGAATCCAAAGAAGTCCCACTTTGCTATGAAAGAGGGGAAGCTTCTTGGGAACATAATCTCCCAGAAAGGCATCACTATAGAACCAAAGAGAGTTGAATCCATACAGAAAATTGAGCTCCCTTGGAACAAGGTTGAGGTTCAATCTTTCTTGGGAAGGGTGGGTTTTCTGAGAATGTTTATTGTTTCTTTTGCTGAGATTGTGAGGTGGATGACTACTATGCTGAGAAAGGATAATGAGATCAAGTGGACACCTGAAGCAAAGCAGTCTTTTGATGACATAAAGAAGGATATTTTAGAAGCACTTGTATTGGTAAGCCCTTATTTGTCCAAATATTTCCTCATATTCTCATTTTCTTTAGAGCACACAGTAGCAGGGGTGTTGTTACAAAAGAATCATGAGGGGAATGAGAAACCCATTGATTTATACAACAAAAAATTGAGAGATTCCCCACTAAAATATAACATTCTGGAAAATCAGGTTTACACTCTGGTACAAGCCTTAAAGGAGTTATGGGTCCACATCCTGAATTCTCAATCATTGTTCATGTTCCCAATAGTGTAGTGAAGGAAATTATAACCCAAACAGATCTTGAGGGTAGAAGGGGAAAATGGATAGCAGTCTTACTTGAGTATGACTTGGAAATTAATCCCACAAAGTTGATTAAATCCCAAGGACTAGCCAAACTCATGGCATAGTCAAACTGTGATATTCTTAGCCTGCACATGGTTGCTGAATTATCAACAAAAGAGAAAAACCCTGAGGAACGACCAGAGCTACAAGTGGTTGAATATTTCCTATCATACCCATGGTATGCTTACATCGTCTTCATGTTATGACATCTACAAGATCCACATGATATGGACAAAACAAGGGCCAGATTCCTCAAACAGAAGGCAACAAAGTTTTGCATCTTAAATGGGAAACTGTATTGGAAAGAGCCAGGAGGGGTTTTGTTGAACTGTTTTAATGAACAAGAGGTAAAGAAACTCATTGAGGAGTTTCATGCAGGAGAATGTTGAGGCCATCACTACTAGAATACCACTGTGAATAAAATTATGAGAGCGGGATTTTATTGGCCCACCATCTTTTTTGACACCCACAACGAGATTTTTGCATGCCATAAGTGTAACATATTTGAAGGTAGGAGGAAAATTTTTCCATTACCTCTGAAGCCTATACATTTTGAGGCCCCCTTCCAACAATGGGGATTGGATTTCATTGGAGAAATAAAACCATCTTCCTTAGGACGACACAAGTGGATTCTCACTGCCACTGATTATTTCACCAAATGGATTGAAGCCATCCCAACTAGACAGACCACTAAGACATAAATTATTTAGTTTTTGGAGGAGAACGTCTTGTCAAGGTTTGGAGTTCCTAGGAGGTTGATCACTGACAATGCTCTTGCATTCAAATCAAAGAATATGGTTGAGTTTTGTTTCAAATATCACATACGGTTAGGGAATTCCACAACCTATTATCCATAAGGAAATGGGTTGGAAGAGTCTTCAAATAAGAGCCTAATGAGGATCATCAAAAAGCAGTTGTAAGACAACAAGAAGGTCTGACACACAAAATTGACTCATGCTTTGTGGGATGACAGAATTAGTGTAAATAAATCCATTGGTACCTCACCATTCCAGCTAGTCTATGGTTCTAAGGTAATTTTTCCTAGTTCTATGAGTTTTCCAGTGATGAGGTTGTTACAGGAGGAAGATGCTGAAACCCACCCAACGCAAAGAAGGATGTATCTGTTGGTTGAATTGCAGCAGCAAAGAGATCATATCTTTGATAGAACTTAGAAGTTTCAGGATAAAATAAAAGACATCTTTGACAAGAGGACAAATCCTAAGGATTTCCAACTGGGGGATGCAATTTTGCAGTGGGATGCACCCCATGAAGAGAAGGGAAATCATGGGAAATTTGATCACCTATGGAAGGGCCCTTACAAAATTTCAGCTTTTAGAGGGAAGAATTCCTACATACTCGAGGAGATGGAGGGTGGTCTTGTGTCAGGAGCTCCCATAAATGGGAGGCTCCTCAAGCACTATTTTCTTTGAAGTAAGTCTGATCTTCCATGTCATTGTATATGCCATTTTATTTTAACATTGCATGTGTGGATATCTCTCTAGCAGACTTAAATCCCTAGGTGAAGGCAGTAAGGTATCTAGCAAGAGCTATCATTTGGTTTTCTTTTATTTTGAAGATGGGGTTGAAAGCACTATAATAATTTTTGAGGCAATGGGCCTTTGGGATAAATAAAATGTGTGCAGTTGATTGGGGTTGTTCAAGCACATCAGGGCCCAATGAATCAGGAACTTGGTCTACTGTTCTTTGCTACCTCGCAAGGAGGATAGCATCCCCAATTGGAACCAACTGTTAGCACCATATCTGGGCTAAATGGCCGGATAGGAGGGTCAGACCAAAGTAAATGTAAGCAGGACCTTGGAATCAAGCCTTTAATGAAAAATCCACTTCAATGATAAGTCTTAGCGAGAATATACGGTGGAGATATGAGCCACAAAATATTGGATGCTCTAGAAGAATCCTGCAAGCGAAAGGTGTAAGGAAGATATCGAATCCACCAAGATAAGATGAAATCCATGTCAGCAGCAAAGAGATTAGCTCTTTGATAGAACTCAGAAGTTTCAGGATAAAATGAAAGACATCTTTGACAAAGAGGACAAATCCTGAGGATTTCCCACTGGGGGATGCAATTTTGTAGTAGGATGCACCCCATGAAGAGAAGGGAAATCATGGAAAATTTGATCACCTATGGAAGGGCCCTTACAAAATTGTAGCTTTTAGAGGGAAGAATTTCTACATACTCGAGGAGATGGAGGGTGGTCTTGTGTCAGGAGCTCCCATAAATGGGAGGCTTCTCAAGCACTATTTTCTTTGAAGTAAGTTTAATCTTCCATGTCATTCTATATGCCATTTTATTTTAGCATTGCATGCGTGGATATCTCTATGGTAGACTTAAATCCCTAGGTGAAGGCAGTAAGGTCTCCATGAAGAGTTATCATTTGGTTTTCTTTTCTTTTGAAGATGGGGTTGAAAGCACTAGAATAATTTTTGAGGCAATGGGCCTTTGGGATAAACAAAACATGTGCAGTTGAATGGGGTTGTTCAAGCACATCAAGGCCTAATGGATTAGGAACTTGGTCTACTGTTCTTTACTACCTCGCGAGGAGGATAACATCCCCAATTGGAGCCAACTGTTAGCACCATGTCTGGGATAAATGGCTGGATAGGAGGGTCAGACCAAAGTAAATGTAAGTGGGACCTTGGAATTGAGCATTCAATGAAAAATCCACTTCAATGATAAGTCTCAGCGAGAATAGACGGTGGAGATATGAGCCACAAAATATCGGACGCTCCAGAAGAATCCTGCAAGTGAAAGGTGTAAGGAAGATAGCAAATCTGCCAAGATAATATGAAATCCACATCAACATTAAAGAGATTAGCTCTTTGACAAAACTCAGAAATTTCAGGATAAAATGAAAGACATCTTTGACAAGAGGACAAATCCTGAGGATTTCCAACTGGGGGATGCAGTTTTACAGTGGGATGCACCCCATGAAGAGAACAGAAATCACGGAAAATTTGATCACCTATGGAAGGTCCCTTACAAAATTGCATCTTTTAGAGGGAAGAATTCCTACATACTAGAGGAGATGGAGCGTGGTCTTGTGTCAGGAGCTCTCATAAATGGGAGGCTCCTCAAGCACTATTATCTTTGAAGCAAGTTTAATTTTCCATGTCATTGTATATGCCATTTTATTTTAACATTACATGTGTGGATATCTCTCTAGAAGACTTAAATCCCTAGGTGAAGGTAGTGAGGTCTACAGGAAGAGCTATAATTTGGTTTTCTTTTCTTTTGAAGATGGGGTTGAAAGCACTGGAATAATTTTTGGAAATGGGCCTTTGGGATAAAGAAAACATGTGCAGTTGAATGGGGTTGTTCAAGCACATCAGGGCCCAATGGATCAGGAACTTGGTCTACTGTTCTTTGCTACCTCGTAGGGAGGATAGCATCCCTAATTGGAGCCAACTGTTAGCACTATGTCTGGGCTAAATAGCAGGATAGGAGGTTCAGACTAGAGTAAATGTAAGCGCAACCTTGGAATTGAGCATGGGGGCCTCACTTGTTGACCAATATCCTATCACGTTAGTTCATATTATGGGTTTTAAAATTATTAAAAATTGAACCAATATATTGCAGGTATTGGGGGGGATGAGGGGTTTAAGGTGGGGGTGGGTAGGGTGGTTTATAAGGATTGAGGTATAAAAAGAGGTGGGGAGGAGGTTTTAAGTATGTGGAGGGGGTTTCAACAAAAAGAGTTTGGTTCAATATATCTGCAAATTAAGGGTATTCTTTAATATCCCATGATCGAATGTGCTATGTGAGATGTTCACTAAGTGAAGTCCCCATGGGATTGAGTCGGTGAGAATAGATGGTGGAGATATGAGCCACAAAATATCAGATACTCCAAAAGAATCCTGCAAGTGAAAGGTGTAAGGAAGATAGTGTATCTGCCAAGATAAAATGAAATCCATGTTTGATATTAGATTGACGGCTATGGATGAGTCTGCATGAAATCAACGGTTGTAAAGAGTGGCAAAAAGGAAAAAGTGGGAGCAAAAAGGCATAGGTTCGGTCGTGAAAAGTGTAAAACCCGCAATCTAAAAGCCGTAATTTTGCAGAAAGGAAAAGGCGGGAGAAAAAAGGGGGAGGTTTGTTCATGAAAAGTGGAAAACCCACAAACTGACAGTTGAAATTTTGCAGAAAGGAAAAGGCAGGAGAAAAAAGGCGGAGGTTCGGTCGTGAAAATTGGCAAACCCGCAATCTGAAAGCCACAATTGTGTGAAAAGGAAAAGGTGGAAGGAATCGTGCAGAAGCGAGGTTGCGGAAAGGAGCTTGCATAATGATGGTGGCGAGCATATAAAATAGAGGGCGTAGATTTGATTCAATTTAGATCCACGGTTGAGATATATTCAACAAGTAGAGCATGCACACTACAAAATATGAGAGGATAATCAGCGGAATATGGAAGAGGTTGCAGATAAGATAGTGGTTGTCCAACCAATCGCTACACAGTTAAAGAAGAAGAGGTCGAGGAGCCTCTACTTAGATATTAGAGCCACTCCTTCACCTCTGCATTAGAAGGACGTCGAAGATGCTCTGAACAGTTGTTTTCATCAAGCCAGCCTAAGATTTCCATATGTCAAGGCTTTCCATTTTGATCAGTCACGCATATCACAATGTGCTTTCCTCATTTGTTTTGTGATCATGGAAAATATTCCACCTTAGAATTTGTTAGGATTTTGTACGTTTGGGTTTGATTCCCACGATGTAAGTAATTTTGGCGCTCTGTTTCAAGATTCGTCTCAGGAGAAAATTGAACTATAAATATAACCTCAATAGAGGAGAAAAGGTTTTAACATCCATTTTGGAAGCCTCTGTGCTTGGTTTTGTAGCCTCGAGATTTTCTTGGAAGTATTTAATGTAGAAGTATGTTCTGAGTGTCTGAGATTCATCACAGTGTTCAATGTTCAGTCTGTGTTTTCCTGTATGCTCCATTTCCATGTATGTGTGAATTTTTGCTAATATGTTTCGAGTAGTATGCAAGGAACTCGTTCTCTATTAAGCATTCCTTTCATCAGAAATCGTATTTGTTATGTGTTCATGATGAATGTCATGGAATTCATCCTCTTCTAGGTGCTCCATTTCAGTTATCAACCTTTATTGTTGCTTCTGCTAAAGGTGTTTCAAGAGATTCATCCACAGATAGGTGTCTCTTGTTTCACTGGGATTCTTCTCATTTCCCCCTTCCATCTCTTAAAGTTATTTAACTAAATGTTGT
>LPNX010125413.1:103149-153749 GCA_001517045.1 Pseudotsuga menziesii | reverse complement strand
CTTGTTTCAATGCACAGCTCATAAACTCGTCCATCACTCTAAAACGTTCCAGCTCACTGGATGAAGAGACGGAGGCTAGGTTCATCCTGAAGGAATGCTAGCACTAACATCATGCCCGGGACAAGAATTTTCTTTATATTACATGAACAGGCAGTGAATCCAGGAAGGAAGGAACATTAAGCAGGTTAAGCTCCCAAGCTTTTCTTCCACAACGCAAACAATGAACCATCAACAGGCAGTGAATCAGTAACCATAGCTGCCATCATTAACAGGCAGAGCGTAGTGCAATGGGAGTCTGAAATACAAGTTTGCGTGGAGCAAGTTAATCTCCCAAGGGCAGGAATTAGGGTTTGTGAGAGGGACTAATTCTTACATCACGCAGAGGATGAAACTTAGAGTCTTCTCAAAATAAACAAAAAGGAGCCGTGATGCAGAATACCACGAATTAGGGTTAAGCTAATTCAATGCATTCGACCGGCAATTAGGTATACACTGATTCTAGCAGAAAATGAATGCGTGCAGGGGCAGACTGGCCATGGGCAGGTAGTCTGAAAGAGCAGACTGGCAGGCAGAATGTAGGTCTGGCAATGCACTAGCAGGCAATGCACTGGCAAGCATACAGGCTACCAGGACTGAAATTTAACAGCAGGAGTTATGGCAGGAACCTGCTCTGATACCACTTGTTGGTAATAACTCCCGATTCCAATTAATCTATTCATGGCTAAGCATTCATTTATACATTCATGTGACGGTTTATTTCACCTTCCGTCCAGCCTTTTCGGCTTCCAACTATTCCTATTTATTTATTTACAATATTATAATCCCTAACGGATTATATTCTAACAAATGTCAATTCTCACGTTGCCTTAGATTGCGAAGGATAATCACCTATCATTATTGTTGTAAGCCCTTGAATGTTTTAGGATTCGACTCCATTTCCCAATGGTGTTTTCTGTTTGTCTGTCTTACAGTCTTCAAAATACAAATAACCTGTTCCAATTAGAAATCTATCCTTTTGAATGCTTGATGCGAGACACATGTGTATGTGAATGGCCTTGTGACACCGAGAGAGCCCTCTCTGGTTGTATAGGCTAGAATACATCCTAAAGGTTGGTTTGAAATGGTTACCCCAGTGATTTCCTGCCACAAACATAGAAAAATTACCAGGTGATAACACATCCCATGACAAGAAAACAACACTTTGATTAATCTTACATGTAAGATAAAGGTTATAGAGTGCTCTTTCATCCCAAATGGGAATGCAATCCTCACATGGATTAGCCATAATGTTCCCCACTAAAATGTAGCTGTCATTTCACATTTTTAAGCGTTTTTGTTCTCTCACCATAGACAAACAAAAAATGATTGGAGTTTATGGTAGTTATAGGTTGATTGCAAATTTTTCGATGTTATATTGCATCAGGGAATTTCATTTTGGCATTGGTGATCACTTCTTCATGAAGGTAAAGAGGATCAACTCTAAGGGTTACTTTGTGGGGCACACATAGAACCCTCTTTTGTTTTATAAAGGTAGAGGATCGACTCTAAGGGTTACCTTTTGAGGCATTGCATGATGTGGTCAATAAACATGCCATGAGTATTAGCTTCATATTGGTTGCCAACTTTGAAATTGTGAGTGATACTTTTTGATACTATTAACCCAAAAATATTATGATGATAATAGGAAACATGTTTTACTTGATATTGACTCATAGTGCAAATTTAAAGATCAAGTCTTGTATTTGATGTTTTATTCTTGCAGTATACAAATTTCCTGAAAGTATTTTCCTCATTTCACATTTAAGTCCAATTTTTATTTCATACTTTTGGAAATCTTCAAATTGAAGATGGCCAATAATATGCACATGCATGAATCATAATAACCATGTGATTGAGTTCAATTTCACACTTAAGACAACTTGCCTTTTGTTAGAATGTTAAGGATTCATGGGATGGAAAAGATGGGAAAATCAAACAATCTACCTAACTATAAGAAGAAAAACAATATGAATTACAAACACTTACCTAGAGTTCAACTAGTAGGGTTTTACTATATCCCAACCAATAATAATTTCTTTTCTTTTTTTTTACACCAAAAAAAACACAATTTACTTATTGACCATTGATTTTTATTTTTATTTATCAAATGAAAAAAGCAATATACTTATTAACCATATATCATTCATATAACAATGATTTGTTTTTTCAAACATAAGTTATTTGACGTCAATAATCTATGTATATATCTATTTCACTTCAAACATTTAACCTCCTCTTCACTTAAGTGGATCTAATTGTACATATACATCAAATGCATGTAGAAACTTTAGCATCCTCATCAATAGCTAATTAACCAATGCCTAATTGAATATTTCCGTGCCATGTGGAGTTTCCACAATAATAAAAGAATGATATGGCACATACCATGTGGCTCATTACACATCACGTTTATATTGACGTGTCAACGAAATGGTTTTAGTCCTCTCTTATTAGGAAACTTGGACTCCATAGCCATGAGACTAGGCACCTATCCTATGAAGTCATCCTATATTAATTAATTTATATTTAAATATTTATGTTTATTAATACATGATAATTTCTTGAGCCTAAATTGTATAATTGTATATCTTGGAGAACATTTAGGAAATTTCGTGTACAACTTCAAAAATACTAGCTATGAATTGAGCGAGTGAATGTTGTAGTAACAATTAGAATTGCCTTTAGCATTTTATCATTATTTCACTAATTGTTGTGATGGAATTTATATTTAGACTATGGAAGCTCAAGGGATAACGAATCAATACATGAAGATTTCCGCATTTATGAGATAAGCAACCCCATTTATCAAAATAATTATGGTCAATTGCAAGAAGAGATTTATGGTCGAGTCACATAAATAATTAAGAGATTATATATATATATATATCAAAACTTATCCAAAAAAACAATGATATCAAAATATAGATATGGGTTCTTTAATAACACAACTAATGATGAAAGTTTATGCAATGTTCGTCTCCATGTCAAAACTAATTGGAGAGAACATGGTCAAATTTGTACTAATAATGCTAGACGATGTAAAAACACATTTTCATAGTCATGATGTCTAAGGATCACTATAATTACATAAAAATTCAACTAATAATTGATCCCAAAAATTAAGAACATTAAAAGTTGAACCTTGATACCATTTAAATATTTCCATTCACACACAAACAAAAAAGCAGGGATTGGAAAATTTAATACCAATGCAAAATGAACAAGGGGAAGAAAAAGAAAAGTAGGTAAATAGAATATGGTTCAACTAAGAAAATTCATTATGTACAATAAGTAATCTTACAAAAAAATCCATTAAGAAATTTGTATTTGAATCAAATTAAAAAGGAAACTTCCCTACCTAATCTAGATTTAAAAAAAAAGGAAGTGCATAATGAAGCCCCTTTAACAAAATCCATGGAAGGGTATGTTTCTAACATTATAGAAATAAGTATTGTCAATCTACCAATTGTAAATAGAGGCATCGTATCTAAAAATAAAATGTTGCACAAGTTAGAACTTCTTATGCACCAAATTACCCCAAAGAGCATAAAATAATAAATAGAGAGTAATCCAATGCCTTAAGAATGAAGAAAATAAATGAATAATATGCCTCTTCAAGGGGGGAAATATCCTTTTACTATGTATCAAATAAACACGACAAGATGAAATGTTTAACAAATGCAAAGAAATGAAGACACCCTTCTAGGAATTTTATTCACAATCTAAGTTTTCCCATCAAATTGAGGATGCTAAGAGGAGCCGTGAGCCAATTGATTTCGTAAACAAGAAGATATTTCCTTCCAAAATTACTAGTGAAAATTGGCTCTCTATCACTTACAATAACCTTAGGGATTCCATGTAGCTTCTAAATTGATTCCATGAATGTTGCAACTGTTGTACTTTCTTTAAAAGAATGAGAAAGCGAGTAGAAATAGGCATACTTTATGAGTTTATCCACTACTACCATGATGACCATATTTACTTTTGAATTCAATATACCCATAATAAAATCTATTGAGACCTTTTTCCCAATGTTTAATTGGTATGGCTAATGGTTGTATAAGATCTAGTGTTCTAATTGTCTCTCCTTTGTTATGATGGAAAATTAAACATTCAACCACAAAATTTTGGACATCATTTTTAAGACCTTCGTAGAAAAAAATACTTCTTAATATCGTCGTACATTTTCAAGAACCGTGAATGTCCTACTACATGAGAAGCATGCAATTCGAAAAGGACCTTCTATTTGAGTTGAGAATTCTTACATAAATATAAGTGATAATGGTACCATAGAGAATCATTCTTCCACACAAATTTATCTATTGAACTAGGGTATTCTTGCAGTTGTTGAAATATATTGCATTCCTTTTGATAATGTTTCCATTATTTCCTTTCTTATTCTACATGTTGGAGTAGGACCAAGAAGGGACTAGTTTTGGGAAGTGCATGCAAGGATGTGGACCACACATATGTAGGAAAGGGAGTACATAAGAGTGCAAAAGATGGGAAGTAGTTAGGTTTGTGGTCCATTAGTTATATTTTTTGGTATGTTTGTAGGATTCCCCCCCACCCTCCCCCCACTAAAAAACTATAAATAGGTTACAGTAGATAGAGAGATAGAAGGGGGAGAAAGGAGGCATAGAGTATGAAGTTAATGAATGTTGTAAGATTGTAATATTCTTTGATTGTTTTTGGGTTTCTATTGTGCAATACACATTCCAGATGTATGATTATAAATGAACGATAATGTGATGAATATGTTTTAGATACCCTCTTTCTGTACTGTTGAATGCTTCTTTCTTTGCACGCATATTGAATGTGAAATTGTCATGAATGATATTCCTAATTAGAAAATCTGAATATGTTTATGTTATAATTGTTGTTATGTTTTAGATATGATGTGTATGCACATAACTGTAAGTGGTAGAATTGCCTCCTAACCCTTCTTTCTTGTAGAAACCTGGTTCCTACAACCCTCCTCAAATTCCTTGGGTGAGATGTCATCTGTTTAATAGGTGATGTCGAAAGGGACATCATCTATGGGTTTTACTATGTATCAAATAAACACGACAAGGTGAAATGTTTAACAAATGCAAAGAAATGAAGACACCCTTCTAGGAATTTTATTCACAATTTAAGTTTTCCCATCAGATTGAGGATGCTAAGAGGAGCCGTGAGCCAATTGATTTCGTAAACAAGAAGATATTTCCTTCCAAAATTACTAGTGAAAATTGGCTCTCTATCACTTACAATAACCTTAGGGATTCCATGTAGCTTCTAAATTGATTCCATGAATGTTGCAACTGTTGTACTTGCTTTAAAAGAATGAGAAAGCGAGTAGAAATAGGCATACTTTATGAGTTTATCCACTACTACCATGATGACCATATTTACTTTTGAATTCAATATACCCATAATAAAATCTATTGAGACCTTTTTCCCAATGTTTAATTGGTATGGCTAATGGTTGTATAAGATCTAGTGTTCTAATTGTCTCTCCTTTGTTATGCTGGAAAATTAAACATTCAACCACAAAATTTTGGACATCATTTTTAAGACCTTCGTAGAAAAAAGTACTTCTTAATATCGTCGTACATTTTCAAGAACCGTGAATGTCCTACTACATGAGAAGTGTGGAATTCGAAAAGGACCTTCTATTTGAGTTGAGAATTCTTACATAAATATAGGTGATAATGGTACCATAGAGAATCATCCTTCCACACAAATTTATCTATTGAACTAGGGTATTCTTGCAGTTGTTGAAATATATTGCATTCCTTTTAATAATGTTTCCATTATTTCCTTTCTTATTCTACATGTTGGAGTAGGACCAAGAAGGGACTAGTTTTGGGAAGTGCATGCAAGGATGTGGACCACACACATGTAGGAAAGGGAGTACATAAGAGTGCAAAAGATGGGAAGTAGTTAGGTTTGTGGTACATTAGTTATATTTTTTGGTATGTTTACAGGATTCCCCCCCACCCTCCCCCCACTAAAAAACTATAAATATGTTACAGTAGATAGAGAGATAGAAGGGGAAGAAAAGAGGCATAAAGTATGAAGCTAATGAATGTTGTAAGATTGTAATATTCTTTGATTGTTTTTGGGTTTCTATTGTGCAATACACATTCCAGATGTATGATTATAAATGAACGATAATGTGATGAATATGTTTTAGATACCTTCTTTTTGTACTGTTGAATGCTTCTTTCTTTGCACGCATATTGAATGTGAAATTGTCATGAATGATATTCCTAATTAGCAAATCTGAATATGTTTATGTTATAATTGTTGTTATGTTTTAGATATGATGTGTATGCACATAACTGTAAGTGGTAGAATTGACTCCTAACCCTTATTTCTTGTAGAAACATGGTTCCTACAACCCTCCTCAGATTCCTTGGGTGAGATGTCATCTGTTTAACAGGTGATGTCGAAAGGGACATCATCTATGGGTTTTGTTGGTGGTTTAATGCTAGAACTCGGGTCTGTCTTCTGCACGCCAACAAATGGTTTCGTTGTCGGGACCTGGATCTAATATTGAAGGGAATGTAGAGGTCAACTAGAGAATAGATAGATTAGTGGATAGATAAGGAACACCACAAGTTTGCACAATAACACAACCCTAATCCATGAATTAGTGAAGAGGAATGGTTAGGAAGGTATGCATTTTTAGAGTTTCATGAAATATTTTTCTGTGAGTTCCCTACACTACTAGTATATTGGTTGCTTAGATTAGTGGATACAAATCCAAGATATAACCCTATGATTCCAAGAAACTGGACCCCTAAATAGATCCAACGGTTGAAAGCTGTAAGTAACCCTATCTCACAGATAATTTATTCCTAGATAGATAATGTATTGGAACGGTGCATTATTGAGTTTGTTATAAGTGGAACAAGATCTCCTAATGTGATGAGAAGATAAAGTTTTTAAAAGGGTCATGTGGATGATATATTAACCAAATAACTACACAGGTCAACATGATATTGTGCGACAAGGGTTGTATGACGATGGAATCTCAGTACTAAATTTTTCGCTCACACCAGGGAATTGGGGCTTTACCAGAGAAGGGTTTGAGAACATTGAGGGAAACATGAAAGTGGAACGAATGAGTTGAGAATGCCGAAAGGGGAGAATACGACAAACACAGAGGTTGGATTTATGCATAGTGGAAATATATTTCGGGTAGATAGGAAGAGGGCTATGAATAAGAGAGAGGAGCAGTGTAGTGAGTTCAAAGAAAGTGAGTATTGTGCAAAATACCAAAATGAAAGGAAATCCTACTTGGAAGAGATGGGTCATCAACTTAGCCATAAAGAGGAAGGGATCTCTATTTAGATCCATATTTGTGTTGAACCTATGGCTCTGGGCATGTCTCCTTCATATGAGGTAAGACCTGATTTTGTATCTAAAGGAGTGATAGTTAGTACAAATAGCAGTGGTAGTAGCAGTCAGAAGGGACAAGGTAGTGGAAGTGGTTAGATAAGTTATGCACATCCAAACACAACAAATTCAAGAAATATGGAAAAACCAACACTTAGAATACCTATATTCTATGGAAATGGAAACAAAGATCTGGTTTAACATTTGTTAGTTTGTAATAATATTTAGGAAGTGAAGCAGGTCCAAGATGAAGTTGAAAATATAGTGAAGTTGGGTACTACATTTTGAGAATGTGCATTACATTGGTATATGAAGTATTGAAATTGTATACCATAGGGATAAGATAGAACCCTCATGTAGATATGTAATGCATTTAAAACATAATTTTGTTAGCCTATCTTTGAGTCATAGTGCATTACAAAATTGAAGGAAATTAAATAGATCCAAATGAAACTGTATGGAGCTTCTATCAAAGATTGAAGAGGTTGTTAGGTCAGATGTTGTTTGAGGTACACCTGAAGCAACATAAATAATGATTTATTGTTGCTTTGTTAGAGGAAATTTCAACTTAACATGGGCTTTCCAACCCTAGTACAAATTCCATGGCATCATGCATTAGCCAATCAAAATGCTTTAAAATTCAAAAAAGGAGCACCTCTTAAACAACTATTTATTATATAATTTGGGGATGAGTGGAATTTTTTAATAGTATAAATTTTCTGCATGCTTCCCAAGTTGCCATAAATTATCTTAGATATTGAAAATAAAATTAATATGTTAATCGAGCACATGGACCGAAAAGTAACACAGAGCTTGACGGGAACGATGAGGGTTTCGAACTTGAGATCGAGCGTTTGGGGCCAAAGAAAAGAGGGGAATCTGCAGGAGAGCCTGCATGGAATCCAGTGCTCACCTCTGTGGGGTACTCCCAATGGTGACATACAGAGGGGGTCACTCCCCCTCCACATCCATCATAAAAAATATGACAGTAAACCTGCAGATCAACAACAGCCTAGGGGCTGGAGCTAGGGAGATTAGGGAAGATGGAGGGATCGGGATCTCACTTCAAACACCAAATCGAGGCTTGGGAGGCTGCCTTCCACGTGATTAGACTATTCCTATGCTCCAGATCAGATCAAAGAAACTTAGAGAAAAGGTAGATCTCTAGAAGGAGAAAGATTTGATAGGAAAATTTATTGGAATCTGTTCGAAGGAAAGGGGTCTGCTATGTTGGATAAATCACACCTGAAATCCCAAAGGGAACTATTATATGTACCTAGGATCAAAGGTTTTTTTCACTAGAATCTTCTTTAATCAGGAGGATCGAGATCAAATCTTGGAAGGGAGCCCTTATTTTTTCTTTTCGGCAAGCCTTTATCTACGACCATGGAAAGAAACATTCAATCATGAGAAAGAAGACATGAGGCTTTCCCTAGTATGGATACATATGTACTCCCTGTCATGCGAGTATTGGGACCTAGAGATCCTTCAAGATATTGGGAACGCACTAGGAGAATTTGTGAAGGCAGCGGAGCAAACCAAACAACAGAGGTACACTGCATTTTCCTGCATCTATGTTTATATGGATATGTCAAAAGAGATACCAGAGTCCATAAACTTAAACTAGGAAGATGAAGAATGTCATCAACCAATCGACTATGAAAACATTCTGTTCATATGTAGACCATGCCATGAATATGGGCACTTTAGATGAAACTACTCAAAAAATAGCCAGCAACCTCCGACCATCCCATAGAAGCAGGAGAAGACGGAGAATAAGGACGAATTTGTTTAGGTTCGAAACAGAAGGAGAACACCTCGATCGGGTCCAACGTAGCAACATGGAAGAGTGTTCAAATGAAGGAAATCAAACAACAACAATAGATTTGTGATTCTAGTATTTTCCAAATGCAAAACATGTGGATGAATTTGAAACATTCTCAAATAAAATCCAGAAGATATGTTATTTAAATGTTTGTCAACATAATTCTAAGCACACACAGAGCATTCTAGCTCCCATAGTGCATTCCAAAGTTAATTATGGAATTGAGAACACATAATATTACGAGTTCTTCTAAGATTCCTTCTAATGATGGGACACATATTTATAATTAAGTCTTATGCTTCAACAATATATATGCAAACTTTGAATATCAAACAAATACATATAGTATTCACCCAACTCTTTCCAAATGAAAGAATAATATTCAAAAAACATTCATTTGGAACAGGAAACCAATTTAGAACTTCCTAGTCATATAGGAACCATTTCAGAACATATGTTACAATTAATTGGGTAAATTCAAGGCAACAATAAATTCCAATTCCTTAATGAATTTTTTCATTCATTATACACAGTAAATAAAATGGATGAAATAGAGCAAGAACACTTATTTGATTAATTAGAAGCTTATGCAAGTGGTTGCATATGAGGCACACTCCAGCCAACTGTAGGAGTCCTTTGTCACGTCCCCATCCCTCCGACCAGTGAAGAGGACGTGACCCATGGCGTTAACCATCTGGGCTAAGAGCCCCATGAACATGTGAATTCTTAAAAATTGCTGAAATACTGGAATACAATGCTAGAACAGCATGCTGATAACAAGATGCATTGAAGTATAACATACACAGATGCAAATATTTATCATACGCAGCGGAAACAACACACATTCATACAACATGCATTCAACATGTTCATCATAATCATTAAGAGAAATATGATTGCAAAAGTAAAATGAGCAAGATCACTTATCTTATGAAGAAGTCAATCCGTAACCAGCTACGTCGCTGCAACGTTCCACCCAACCATAGGCCAACGTGCTCCTTAATCTCTCAGCAGCACTGCCACCCCCGAGCTGGGCATGATTCTCCAAGGAATAAGGGAACAAACAGGCTTACATGCAGCCAAGGATACACAAAACACAGCCAAGCCAACACAGTTGGGTTTATCAGGCCATCCAGGAGTTGGGAAAGGCTAAATGCTAAGCTGATGAGCTCATTGCAGAGCTAGGAACACCTACACCAGAACTAGCCTGACTTCTAAGACACCCACACACACCCAACACAAGGAATCAGTCCCTTCTCTGCTACACAGCCCCTTAGGACCTGCATTCCCTTCCAGTGCTATTCAGGGGTTGTGGAGAAGAAATCCATCCCTCTAGCTCTGTCTGTGTGGTTTCCAGCCACCAGGTTTATCAAGCAAACCAATCCCCCATCCTTGCTCCCCACACAGCCCGAAGACCAACCATTGCACTCATGCAATCATTCAGCTGTTACAGCTTAACAAGGAAAATAATTCCCAAGATAATTATACAGTCCCAAACACATCAATGAACATGGGAAAACAACAATCCCAAAACAATAAACAGTGAGCACAACTCACAACATGGGGTAAACGACTCCCAACAGTCTACAGCAACCCAAAGCGCAACAATAAACACAGTCACAGGGGAAAATACTCCCACCACTCACGACATGGGAAATACAACAGTCCCAAACGTGACAGCAGCACAATCAAAACATGAGGAACGACAACACGTTTTACACAATTTCAATCATTGGAAAAAAAACTTACACAGACCCGCTGGGAAGGAATTTACAGTCTCCCGACCCGTGCGTGAGAAACAACAGCGCAGAACCCACAAGTCAACCCGTGAGGAAAGGATACAGCCACATCATCCGCAAATATGTGAGGGAAAACTGTGTGGGTAAAACCAGGAAAGCTCCTGCGCATGAGAATGAACAGCCAAGGCCAGAATGGCATCCCTGCGTGAGGATAATCAACAGGCAACGGTCCCTGTGTGAGGATGAATAGCTCCCAGCTTGTGCGTGGATGAAAAGACAGTGGAGATCGCGCGAGTAGGGAGTGCAGTCATGAGTTTTCTCGAGTGATGGCCATGGTTTTCCTTGCCATTGTGAAGTCAACTGTGGGTGGAGTGTGCGTGTAGGCATGGACTGACAGTCCTGCCACCCCACTCCCAAAATCAATAACTACCTCAACCACCAGCAGAAATTCTCAATGGAGGTGGTTGGGTAAGACAAGGGTGGTGACACATGGCTTTTTCCCCCCCATTGGCCAAGGTTTGACAATTTCCCCACCCTTATCCTTGTGAAAATCATGCCCCCTTCTCAATTTAGTTGCTGTGATCGTAGCTGGCCGGGTTCATTAATTAAATATGCATATGTACATGATGACAAAGCTTAGTATCTATTTCGCATGCCCCGATATACCATCGGTGACAAATAAAATCTGAAACATAGCATAACCAATCAATGGTGGGGCCTTGGCCTTGAGCTCCACACCATGATCATTTACAATATATACATCATATACATCTAATGCAACGGGGTCAAAACTGGGGTGTTACATTCCCCTCCCCCTTCAATAGCACTGTCCTTAGTGCTTCACAAAATTGAACAAAATGCTACACTGGTACCGCCTCAGTGTTCCACAAAATTGAAAAAAAATGGATGTGCCAATTGCATGGCATTCTCCAGCTCCCACGTAGCCTCTTCAGGTTCGTAGTGCTCCCATTGCACCTTTACCTGACCTATGGCTCGGTTCCGGAGCATTGTGACCTTCTTGTCAAGGATGTGCATTGGCTCGATTCGGAACTCTCCCTCAGGTTCCACCTGAATCACATCCCAATTTATCACATGGTTAGGGTCATGTACATATTTCTTAAGTAAAGAAACATGAAAAACATTATGAGCTCTAGTGCTAGCAGGCAATGCAAGTCTATATGCAACTGGCCCTATTCTTTCAAGCACTTCAAACGGCCCACAATATCTAGGTGACAACTTGGCACAACTTCCAAGCTTCAAGGAACTCTTCCTTGCCCTCACTCTGAGGTAAACATGATCCCCAACACTAAACTCCATGTTCACCCTATGCTTATCCGCATAGCTTTTCTGTCTGTCCTGTGCTGCTTTCAGCTTTTGCCTGATCTTTACAACCTCTTGCTCCATTTCCTTGAGCAATTCTGGTCCAAGCACAATCCTGTTCACTGGATTATCCCAAGTCACGGGTGTCCTACACCTTCTTCCATACAAAGCTTCATACGGACTCATCCCCAAGGATGCCTGCTGTCCATTGTTATAAGCAAACTCTACCAAGTGCAAGTAATCTTCCCACTTGGTTGGTTTGTCCATCACATAAATGCGAAGCATATCTTCAAGCACTTGATTAACTCTCTCCGTCTGACCATCTATCTGAGGATGGTATGCAGTGCTGAAGTTTAGCTTTGTACCCAAATCAGCAAACAACCCCTTACAAAAGTTGGAAGTGAACTTGACATCCCTGTCAGAGACTATTGCCTTCGGCAATCCATGCAATTTGAATATCTCCTTCATGAAGATCTTTGCAATGTCATCAGTCTTATGAGTATACTTAACCCATATAAAATGTGTTGCCTTTGTCAACTTGTCCACCACAACCATGATGGAATCATGTTGTCTCCAAGTCATTGGCAATCCTGTAATAAAATCCATGGAAATAACTTCCCATTTCCATTTCGGAACTGGCAAAGGCTGCAACAAACCTGCTGGATGTTGATGCTCAACCTTTACCTGCTGACATTTCATACACCTGGAAATGTACTCAACCATATCCCTTTTCATTCCTGACCAAAAGTATTGCTTTCTAGCTGTAGCAATTATCTTCTGATATCCTGGGTGACCAGAATACAGAGCTTGATGGATTTCATCCATAACAACTCTCCTCAAATATGCTACATCCGGAATATAAATTCTACCTTTATAAGTGAGAAGTCCATCTTCTTCCAATTTATATCCCTCATACCTCTTCTCAAGACCTTGCTGCTGCAATTTGTCTTTTACCTGCTCATACAATTCATCTTCAGCAACATGACTAACAATTTGCTGCCTCAAATCTGATTGGCAAATACTAAGAGATGCCACATGCATTTCTCGCATCTTCCTGCTGAGTGCATCAGCTACCTTATTCTCTTTTCCCTTTATGTGCTTGATTTCAAAATCAAACTCACATAAAAAATCCAGCCATCTTGCTTGCCTAGCATTCAAAGTAGGCTGATCAAACAAATACTTCAGCCCACAATGGTCTGTTCAGAGCTCAAATCTCCTGCCCATCAAGTAATGCCTCCACATCTTGATAGCATGTACTATGGCTGCAAGCTCTAGGTCATGAGTGGCATAGTTCTTCTCATGTTCCTTCAGCTTTCTTGACTCATAACATATCACATGGTTGTCCTGCATAAGGACTCCTCCAAGCCCTTGTCCACATGCATTGATACACACCACAAAATCTTTCTTTGGATCTGCAACCTTCAATACTGGTGCACTGGTGAGAAGTTCCTTCAACCTTTGGAAACTTTCTTCACACCTCGATGTCCATTCGAACTTCATCCCCTTCTTTTGCAAAGAAGTGATGGCATGTGCAACTTTGGAGAATCCCTCAATGAATCTCCTGTAGTATCCTACAAGTCCCATAAAAGATCTTACATCTGTCACATTTCTTGGAGTAGGCCAATTCACAATGGCTTCAATATTTTCAAGGTCCACAGATATACCCTCCTCTGAGATAATGTGACCCAAATACTGAATTCTATCTCGATAGAAGTCACACTTGCTCAATTTCGCATACAACTGATGTTCCCTAAGCAATTTCAATGTCAATCTCAAATGCTCTTCATGCTCTTCCTCATTCTTAGAATAAACAAGAATGTCATCAAGGAAAACAAGAACAAATTTGTCCAAATACCTACTGAAGACACTATTCATAAGGCACATAAATGTAGTTGGTGCATTTGTGAGGACAAATGGCACCGCTACAAACTCATAATGTCCATACCTTGTCCTGAAGGTTGTCTTATGAATGTCTTCATCCTTGATTCTCACCTGATGGTAACCAGACCTCAAGTCAATCTTGGAAAATACCTTTGCTCCTCTCATTTGATCAAAAAGGTCATCAATCCTAGGCATAGGATATTTATTCTTCACAGTAACCTTATTCAACTGTCTGTAATCAATACATAACCTGAGTGTACCATCTTTCTTCTTTACAAACAGAACCGGTGCTCCCCAAGGAGACATACTCGGTCAGATATACTTCTTTTCCAACAACTCTTGTAGTTGCATCTTCAATTCTAACATATCCGGTGTACTCATCCTGTAGGGTGCCTTGGACACTGGTGCTGCTCCTGGCACGAGTTCAATAGTGAAGTCAATGTCTCTCTTTGGAGGAAGCCCTGGAATCTCATCAGGAAACACATCCCTGAATTCCTGTAACACATGATAGTCTTCCAACCTAGGAGTTTTATCTCCCATTTCCTCCAAAATATGAGCTGCATACAACTAGCAACCCTTCCTACAGAACTTCTTTAACTGCATTGCTGAAACTTGTCGTACCGAAATCACCTTTGGACTACCTTTCACAACTACTAGATTCCCTTCTTCATTCTTGTATTCAAACGTCTTATTGTAACAATCAAGCTTCACCCTGTGAGCTTCTAACCAATCCATTGTAATGAGAACATCATAGGAACCAAGCGGTAGAACATTCAGATCTACACAAGTGACCAATCCATTCATGACCAATGGACATTTCTCTACCACTTCACAGACCTTTCTCTTAGTCCCAGTGGCTAGCTGAACTAACCAAGACTTCCTATGCTTTATTTTCTTCAAAGCACAAATCTCCACTACTCTAGGAGTAATGTAACTGTGCGTAGAACCAGGGTCAATCAAAATAGAAATAGATTGCTCAACAATCTTACCTGCTACTTCAACCACAACTGACTGGTGATCTGCCTAGCAGTCCTCCAGTGCTGCATAAATCCTAGGGATTTCCCTTGCTACTTGACCCACTGTTCCTACTTCTTGAATGTTATAAGTTGGCCTTGCACTCTTATTCTCGAGTGGACATTTTCTGCGCATGTGGGGTCCTCCACATTTCCAACATTGAAGTGGTCCTCTGTCCTGTTGTGGATCTTTAGGCTTTTCTCCTGTCACTCCAACTGGCTTACTCGCAGCTTGGGATGGCTGCTTCTGCTGATTCCTGAAGCTAGAAGGCTTGAAACCTTTCTTTCTTTGGTCAAACTTCTCATTCTTCTTTTCCTTCCATGCCTTATGAAAATCAGGTTTACCTTTGCTTTGCTCATAGCAATACTTAGCCTTCCTTATTGCTTCCTCAAGAGTTCTAGGTTCATAAAACTTAATTATATCTTTGTAAGATTGAGGTAATCCACTCAGAAAACGTTGGACCTTCACTTTTTCATCTCTGATGTACCGGACATACCTCAACAGCTCCAAAAACTTATTTGCATATTCTTCCATGGTCCGTTGTCCCAATCTCAGCTCATGGAACTCCTTAATCTTGTCATCATAATACCTGTCAGAGAGGTATTTCTACTTGAAATACTTCTTGAACTGCTTCCACTTGAGTCTCCTTTCACTGATCCTCTTTACTTGCTTGAAGTGTTCCCACCAAATGGATGCTCTTCCATTCAGATTGAATATGGAAACTCTTGCCTTCATGTTTCCTGAATAATCATGCACTTGAAAGTACTTCTTTATCCCGAGAAGCCAAGCTTCAGCCTCTTGTCCAGTATTTACCTCACCATCAAACGTAGGAGGTTTAGCTTTCTTAAATTCGTCCCGAGAGCGATCCCTATGGTGTCTCTTTCTTTTTCTTTTATGAGAAGAAGAAATTGAATCCCCGTTGGATTCTTCAGAATCAGATGATCCACTAGAAGTCCTTCTCCTTCTCCTAGTACTGCTCTTACTACCTTCTGGTCTTGCTGTACCTCGTCCAGAGTCTATATTTCTATGTAAGTCTGTCAAACTTTGCAACATAGTAGCATTCAATTGATGCTTCTCTTCCTGGGCTTTGATCAGGCTTCTCATGGTGTCTGCAACATCTGACGGTGTCTCTTGGAATCTCCTTCCATTAGACTCTATGTCATCATTTCTATTATGGACATTTACTCCCATGGCATCTTTTGCTCGCTCATAAGAATCCCGAGCATCATACCCATCATGGGTTCTCATAACTGAAACACCTCTGGCTTTACCACACTGTTCTTCTCGGAGTACTGCTTTTGGAAGTTATCTAAAGTTCTGCAAATGTGTTCGTAGCAAACTGTTAGATGCATAATATTAATATAGATCAAAATTACTTACCTTTTCTTCTGGAAATTCATAAAACAACAATTATGCTAAACACAGAATTTTCTCTATTTCATATTCAGCCCTGTAATCCACGGAAAAACCACTGAAAATCCTACTGAAAAACGACCGAAATTTCCTCTACAGAATCGGATCCCATTCCAACTATCAATCCGATGTTTCGGCAGTCAAATCAACTAGCTTCTTCTGCTGTTCATCGGGAGCACAGTTGTTTGGGCGGCCGCAACGGCGGAAAGTGATCTTCCTACCGTTTTCGCGAGAAAACATCTAGACTTCCGATCGGTGAGTTGCTTGTCTAATTCCTTCCGCGTATCGGGCTTGCAGTGGTATATCATTCCGCAATGGAGGCCAACAATCCCCTTATAATTTCCGCGGATCACAATCTTGTCGGCGGTCGAGACGTCATCCCACTATGGCATCGGACTCTCAGTCCTCTAGGCGTCTGCAACGGCGGCAAACCAATCAACTATTTTCCGTCGATCCTTCTCTTGCCTATCGGTGAAAACTTCCTCTATCTATCGCCGGCCATCCACTGTTTGTCGCTGCCGCCCGGGGTTACTGTTCATCGGAAATCGGAACAACTAAGAACTATCGTGTCGGCAATCGGATCTTCTGACCCTTCGGAAGGTTAGTTCACTAAACAGCCGCAACGACGGGTAGTGATCTCACTACGGGTTCCGCAGACCATACTCATCGGCTGTCGAAAGCTCTATCCACTAACTTCATCCGACGTGTCGGCGGTCCAATCTTCTAAATTTTTCCGACGTTTTCTGTACTTAGAAAAAAATTTGGAAATTTTTCTTCAGAAATCTTTCTTCTTCCTTCCGCCGCAGCATCGGCTGCTCGATCATCTAAACTTTTTCGACGCTTCTAGCTCTTCGAAAAAACCTACTCCTTTGTCCACCGCCGCATCGGCTGCTCAAACAGCTAATGCCTTCCGATGATCTCAATCACTTAGAAATTTTAGAATTTTTCTTTACTGCATCGGTGGCCGAAGGCCTTGCCCATCGGGAGCATAGTGGCCTAGACATCTGCAACAGCGGTACTCAATCAGCTAAGTATCGACGATCCAAACAACTATCTTTCACTAATCGCCGATGGTCTTCAACACTTCGGCAAATTTTAAAAAATGTTCTCTTCTCGACTTCTTTGTACGGAACACAACCTCTGTCGGCAGTCGAAACCACTAACTGCTATGTGTTGGCGAGTTAGTTCCATCAACAGCCGCAATGGCGGCCCACCATCCTCAATCTTCTTCCGATTGGCCGCTTAATTTTCTTTTTGTCGGCAGGCTAGTGCTTTTGGCTTCCGCAACGGCGGGCGCACATAACACTTTCTTCTTCCGATGGCCGCTATTTTCATTACTTCAAAGAATTTTTATCTTTCTCTCTTTATGGCGTCGGCGGTCGGAAACCTTATCCGTTAGACGTGTAGTTCTTTAGCCATCTGCAACGGTGGGCGCTCAATCAGTTATGTTCTTCTGATAGCCGACGTTTTCGGGCCTTAGAAAATTTTCCGCGATTTTCCTTTCGACTATGCTCCTTCGGGCGTGCTTCTGCCTAACTCTTCCGCTACATCAGAAGTCTGTTCCACTAAGTGTTCCGATGACTGTTCAAACACTTAGGCAATTTTTTTTTTAATTTTCCAGATTTCTGCTAGGCAGAAAGAAATTCTACCTCTGTCACTGCATCCTCATGGTCTATTCAGGCCCATGCTGCAACATGAGCTCTGATACCATGCTGTCACGTCCCCATCCCTCCGACCGACGAAGAGGACGCAACCCATGGCGTTAACCATCCGGGCTAAGAGCCCCATGAACATGCGAATTCTTAAAAATTGTTGAAATGCTGGAAGACAATGCTAGAACAGCATGCTGATAACAAGATGCATTGAAGTATAACATACATAGATGCAAATATTTATCATACGCAGCAGAAACAACACACATTCATACAGCATGCATTCAACATGTTCATCATAATCATTAAGAGAAATATGATTGCAGGAGTAAAATGAGCAAGATCACTTATCTTATGAAGAAGTCAATCCGCAACCAGCTACGTCGCTGCAACGTTCCACCCAACCATAGGCCAGCGTGCTCCTTAATTTCTCAGCAGCGCTACCACCCCCGAGATGGGCATGATTATCCAAGGAATAAGGGAACAAACAGGCTTACACGCAGCCAAGGATACACAAAACACAACCAAGCCAACATAGTTGGGTTTATCAGGCCATCCAGGAGTTTGGAAAGGCTAAATGCTAAGTTGGTGAGCTCATTGCAGAGTTAGGAACACCTACACCAGAACTAGCCTGACTTCTAAGACACCCACACACACCCAACACAAGGAATCAGTCCCTTCTCTACTACACAGTCCCTCAGGCCCTGCATTCCCTTCCAGTGCTATTCAGGGGTTGTGGAGAAGAAAGCCAGCCCTCTAGCTCTGTCTGTGTGGTTTCCAGCCACCAGGTTTATCAAGCAAACCAAGCCCCCATCCCTGCTCCCCACATAGTCCGAAGACCAACCATTACACTCATGCAATCATTCAGCTGTTACAGCTTAACAAGGAAAATAATTCCCAAGAGAATTATGCAGTCCCAAACACATCAATGAATGTGGGAAAACAACAATCCCAAAACAATAAACAGTGAGCATAGCTCACAACATGGGGTAAATTACTCCCAACAGTCTACAGCAGCCCCAAAGCGCAACAATAAACACAGTCACATGGGAAAATACTCCCACCACTCACGACATGGGAAATACAAGAGTCCCGAATGTGACAGCAACACAATCAAAACATGAGGAACGACAACACGTTTTACACAATTTCAATCACTGGAAAAAAAACTTGCACAGACCCACTGGGAAGGAATTTACAGTCTCCTGACCTGTGCGTGAGCAACAACAGCGCAGAACCCACAAGTCAGCCCGTGAGGAAAGGATACAGCCACATCATCCGCAAATCCGTGAGGAAAAACTGCGTGGGTAAAACCAGGAAAGCTCCTACACATGAGAACGAACAGCCAAGGCCAGAATGGCGTCCCTGCATGAGGATAATCAACAGGCAACGGTCCCTACGTGAGGACGAATAGCTCCCAGCTTGTGCGTGGATGAACAGACAGTGGAGATCGCGTGAGTAGGGAGTGCATTCGTGAGTTTTCTCGAGTGATGGCCATGGTTTTCCTTTCCATTGTGAAGTCAACTGTGGGTGGAGTGTGCGTGTAAGCATGGACTGACAGTCCTGCCACCCCACTCCCAAAATCAATAACTGCCTCAACCACCAGTAGCAATTCTCAATGGAGGTGGTTGGGTAAGACAAGGGTGGTGACACGTGGCTTTTTCCCCCCATTGGCCAAGGTTTGACAATTTCCCCACCCTTATCCTTGTGAAAATCATGCCCCCTTCTCAATTTAGTTGCTGCGATTGTAGCTGGCCAGGTTCATTAATTAAATATGCATATGTACATGATGACAAAGCTTAGTATCTATGCCGCATGCCTCGATATACCATCGGTTACAAATAAAATCCAAAACATAGCATAACCAATCAATGGTGGGGCCTTGGCCTTGAGCTCCACACCATGATCATTTACAATATATACATCATATACATCTAATGCAACGGGGTCAAAACCGGGGTGTTACATCCTTGTTCATCAATCTCTGAACAAGGTGCCACCCTCGAGCCGAGACTATAAATTTTCCAGGAGATTACTTAGAATTTTCAACCTAGATAAAATGGTTCACTTAATAATTATTTCCATACCATCACTCACGAGTTGGCACTCATCAATGTAATTTTGTTGGGTATATTGCAATCCAGACTAATACACAAGACTTGGAAGTTACCAATTATGTCCAGTTCCACATAAACAATGCAATCCCCTTCAGTATCTATTCCAGAAACAAAATAATGTGGTACCTTACACTAGGCCATTGCTACCAAACAATGCTCCAGAATTAACTCCAAGGAAGGTTCATACAAAGTTTGTAATTTCACTCGCAACAAACATGGGTTCAATAAGGCAATCTAGCTCTCAATCATCAGATGACAACTACAATTTCTTTGATAGAGCCAAAATATGGTTCAACAACCCCCACAACACTAATCATGATGTTTTCTCACTAATTCACTACAACATGTTTCCCTTGCGTCTATGTGAGTGAGAGAAAATTAGAGTTCATGCCAACGAATTTTCAGTCAAAGAGTTCATGGAAGAGTCTATAAGAGAAATCATGTCCCTCTTGGTTCTTCTTTAATGCATGATTTATTTTTGGCTACATGGCCAACCTTTGCACACATGGTCTTTCCGAAGACTCATGTCCCTCAACTAAACCCCTAAACTTTTCTTTCATACAAATGAGTCGTGTTTAAAGTTCAAAGTTTAATAATACCAAGATATGATTAAAAAACCATTTTAAGAGTCAAATAAAAGGTTAGGGACATGTTATAACCCCCTCCTTAGGATTTCTACCACCCCTTAACCTTATCACATGTAATTTCATAGTCCCATGTTCTCTTCCACATCTGCCTCATCCACAACCAACTGTATTATATATTAATAATTGCAGAACACACATTTTTCAACCTTAAAGATTTTTTATCATCAAAATTTACATAAATACATCATTACTAGAAAACATGGGTATTGCAATGGTCGTCTACATCATGAATATGAAATGATATAGAGACCTATCCAAACATTGCACATTCCTCATTCTCTTCCACCTATACACTTGGCAAATTATATGTCATGATTTGACTTATCCAAAATTCCATTGGGAAACATCCACATCACTCTTAACATCTTGTAACACAAATAGATTAAGAATATCACAAAAAACCTTAACGATCTACCTCGCATGCCTTTACTCATATTTATACATGAGGCCACTAACACCATCATGCTACACCACAACGAAGCAACACCTAAAATATACTAACAATGTGCTTCAATAACAAGCTCTAAGACATTGTTACACATAGAGACAAGATTGATCAAAACATTCTAATGTAACAACACTAAATGTATATTTTAATGTCACATATATTCAAACATGTAACACTCACACACCACGTTACATCAATATGGTAATATGCAAAACACAATAACAAAATTTCTCAATAACAATACCTAGAATCTATAAAAAACACTTCTACATTAAAAAAAAAAACTTATTTCAATAAAACAAACTTACATATAAATCAAATATCATTATTAGAAAAAAAACACACATCCTTATAAAGTGCTATACATTTCTAATGCCCCGTTCAATGAAAAAATAAAAAAATAACTAAAACATCTTCAATGTGCACCTCTACAACCTTATAGAGTGCTATGCATTTTTAATTCTCCTTTTAATGAAGAAATAAAAAAATAACGAAAATACCTCTATATGCAATTAAAATCAATAAAGTAAAATTGAGATGGTATAATTTAAAAAAATTCTATAATAAAAATAGATGTTTAATAATTCTAATAAGTCAATATTGTATCCATGATAATAATAAAAAATTGACCAAAAAGATAAAATAAATATCACTAATAAACTAGTGTTTATTATTCAAAATTTGTCACAACTACAAAGCCCAAATATTATACTTCAGATGTAACATCATCGATAAAAACATTGTAAGTATTTTTATTTTTTTCTTAAATAAATTTAAATAATAAATTGTCATGTTACCTCCGGTAAAGATTGCTGAAGATTTACCATAAAGCTTCTAAAGAAAGAAGCTGAGAACTTTGGTCACTTTTAAAATATATTTATTATAATTGAGTAATTGGTGTCAGTTATTGGAAAAAGAACCGTAAACTTAATGACGGTTAGGGTGCAGCCGAAATATTCTTCTTGGAAAGAAAATATAAGGTGGCAACTGGCAAGGGTTTTTTCTTGCTCTGTCATCCGGAGAGAGTTTAAATGAAAGAAAAAGATAGACCTATTTAACCGACCATTTGTATCGATCAGACGATCGGCGAGCCAGGTCATCCGATCGATGCAAATGGTCGGTTAAAAAGGAAAAGGTTCGGAGAGGAAGAAGCCAACTCGCATTATTCAGAGAACCTTGCATTATTGGAATGAAATATTAATGCTTATTAAGAATGACAAGGAGCCTAGGAGCCAAGGGCTTTATGCACTAAATTTGTGGAATAGCAGAGGGATTATTCTTTATTTACAGCTGAACAAACTTAAGAAATAATTACTTGTAGTATATATTTTTCTATGCTCATATGAAAATGAGAGCAAATCGGAGGGTAAAAAGTCCAGTTGTACATAATTATCTAAAGCCCAGGGAAAATTCTGATTTAAAGATATTCGAGGATAAATAATAATACTTAGAATATTTATTAAGCTAACCTTTTAATTATTTGATGTATAATCCCAACTTTTGAGTACTAAGCTTTTTGTTTTTGTTTGTTTAATAGAAACTACTACTAAGTTTAACATTTAAATGTTGAATTTTATTTTAGAAGTCAAACTTTTTATCTTAAAGTAAATTGAAAATGTTCTTTATGAAAGAGACATTAAAGAAAAGGAAATAATTGCTTCAATTTGAATTTTATTTTAGAAGTCAAACTTTTTATCTTAAGTAAATTGAAAATGTTCTCTATGAAAGAGACATTGAAGAAAAGGAAATAATTGCTTCAATGAAGTGAAGAACCATGTATTCTTCTCTTGCACGATGTCTTAATTATGTAATTGATTCATGTTAATGCTACATCATTATCATTTATGGATAATGGATGTTGGATATGTTTAGATGGTAAATATTGTATGTATGTAATGAGCCAATAAGTTAATCATAAAGTATATTTTAAAGTTAGAATTATAGTACTCATGGCAAAGCCAACAATGAATAGTTGGCTTTATTAAGTTGAAAAGTTATTATTAATGATTTAGTTATTTTGATATGAGACTATGTGTATGTGTGTTTACTTTCATACAAATAGATATATTAAAGTGAAAATTATATATATATATATATTGTGTATTTGGTATAAGAAATTAAAAAAAACCTAAGGCTTTGCGTTGCTTAGTTGAAGTTAGGGTTTAAAATTTTTACTCCATCTTCCAAAAACTTAAAGTGGGGTTTGGGTTTGTTACATTAGACACAATTTTATAAAATAATCAAAATTGCTAGGGAAAATCAAGAATCAAAGAAGAAAAAGATTAAAATAATTATAACTACTCATTTTTAATACTATAATTCAAACATAATTATAAAATTATCCAAGTTGTTCATGAAGTATGAAGAATCAAAAAGAAAAAGACCATGGAAAAATTATAACTTTTCATTTTTAGTAGTTTTGGTTAGAGTTTTGCATACAATTTTTTACCATTTGAATCATTTGTTAATTAAACTAGTTTTTTATAATTTGAATAATTTGTTGATCAAAGTTTAATTGTGGTAGTTTGAATTGGTTTAAAAGTTATATATTGTAGTTTTATTTAAAAGTTTTATATTATGTTTTAATTGAAGTCTTGAAATATTTTAAAGATTTATAAATTTAAAATAATAATAATTTTATTTTTTTAATATTTAATTTGATCAAATATCAAGAATTAAAGAGAATAATTTTATTTTTTTAATATTTAATTTGATCAAATATCAAGAATTAAAGAGAAAAAGACCATGGAAAAATTATAACTTCTCATTTTTAGTAGTTTGGTTGGAATTTTGCAAACAATTTTTTTACCATTTGAAACATTTGTTGGTTAAACAATTTTTTTATAATTTAAATAATTGGTTGATCAATTTTTTTTTATAATTTGAGTAATTGGTTGATCAAAATGTAATTGTGGTAGTTTTTAATTTGATCGTTAAACATTCAAACAAACTTTTATTTAAATTGAAATGTATAAATTTGTGGTTTTGAAAAGTTAAATTATAAATTTAAAAATTTATAACTTATTAAATAAAATGCTTCTTTTTTATTTAAATTATAATTAATTTAAAAATGACAATTTTATATAAATTGAAATTCTGAAATGTTTAAATTTGTAGTTTTGAGATGAATAAATTATAAAGTTGGAAAACAAGCTTTTATTTAAATTGAAATGTATAAATTTGTGGTTTTGAAAAGTTAAATTATAAATTTAAAAAATTTAAAAATAAAATGCTTCTTTTTTATTTAAATTATAATTAATTTAAAAATGACAATTTTATATAAATTGAAGTTCTGAAATGTTTACTTTTGTAGTTTTGAGATGAATAAATTATAAAGTTGAAAACTTAGAAGTATATAATTTATAATTTAAATAAAATTGTTATTTAAATTGTATTTCTAATAAATTAATTAATTCAAAATTACAATTTTTATTCAAAAATTTGAAATGTTGTGGTCTTGGAATGTATAAATAATAAATTTGGAGATTTAAAAAATTATAATTGAAAAGATAACTTTAAATATTTGTGTTTTTTTAACTGCAATTACATAATGAATGTAAGGGATAGTTTAAGAGGATTATAAATGAATGTAAGGGATAGAGGATTATGAATGAATGTAAGGGATAGTTTTGAATTACAATTCTATGATATAAATATCACTCAGATGTTGATGGAAAAAGAGGGATCAAAGTCTTTATTAGGCAGGCCCAACAACCCCAACTTACATTCCAGTTCTCTCATAATGGACCTACCAAGCATGTCCATAAGGATTACATAAAGAGCCAAGAAGCTTATCCAAGGAAGCTCACCGAGAGAGTAAAACTTCAATTCCATCCCCTCGGGAGTCCAATGAGTCATTGTACCCAAGATACCAAAGACAGCTAGTGGCATAAAAGAAGGACCATACTCAAAACTCAACCATAAGGTTGATGAGTAAGCCACTGAAAACAAAAAAAAGTGCTCCCTAGAGACATGCCGAAAATCTATAGAAAGAAAGGAGGCTTTGAATTCAGAAATTCTGTCACACCAATAGTCTAGGTCAAGTGCCTAAAGAGCTCCCTCAGAGTTAACCCAATTAATAATAACTGAAGAGTCTCCACATACATATAAACACAGGAGGCCAATAACTGTCACAAAGTACAGAAAGGCCCACAGAGCTAGCAGTTTTGACCTAATATTGCTACTTCCCCACAAAGATTTTTTTATGTAAAACATAAAACAAATTCAATAAAAAAGTAAGTAATGCCTGCACCACCAATCTTAGAAGGTGCAGCTCCATCCAAAAATCCAGCAGGAAGTAGGGTATAAGCCGATTGCTGGAGCTATAACTGCCTCTCTTTTTAGATCTGTCCTCACAAGAGGAAATAGCCTAATTGAATGTAGGGGTTACTTACATTCAATGTTGCCCATCCCGATTTATTTTATTTTATTTACAGATCGATCGCTATGAAAATTTGTGCACAGATCGGGAGTTGATTTTTTTCGAAAATTTGTGCGTAGATCGGGAGTTTATTTTTCTTATTTTCATATCGATCGCTATGGAAATTTGTGGGTGCTTCGGGAGGATAAGAATGCACATCGAAGTGTGGGCATCATTAATTTTTTCTTCATCGTCTAGGCAGGCATATACGTCATCAATTCATATTAATGCATCATCAGATTTACAGTTCTTCAAATTTTCAATCAATAATACTCCAACTTTGTATATGACCTAATTCTGACCACTGAAAAGATTTGCTATATATCACCAAACTTTCAACCTGTTACAACATATAAATATTGAATAACTGCTCGGCCAGTTGAAACTTTATGTCAATCTGCCAATGCCATAGGATTCATAAACGCTCGAATACTACAAAATAATTTGCAGAATCTACGTAGGGGAGCATAAATGGACTTTAAAGCAATTCGTGACGTTTTAATTCTATGAGAAGTTGTATTTCAACTCAACGTCTAAATCTGGATGGCCAACACAGAAGCACATTGCTGGCTGGACAGTAAAAAGAAAACAAACACATCAATCAATTAAACTTAAAAGGCAACTACTATAATTACCTATAAATGCAAAGAAGAGCAGGAAATTTTAAAGGTGTGTTCACCAAATCAATTGTGATCATTGTGAGGTAGATGTGCTTGAGCAATATGTAGTTGTAGTTGTGCATAAACAAAATTTATTGATTTACCATTAATGATAATTTGGGACTTGGACTGTCATTGGGATGTGCAAAATGGGTAGTTGTGAAACCCTCGGTACGTGCTCCAGGTTCAAAGATCGGCCAAGGCTACTGGATTTACTCACAAGACTGAGCAATGTCGTTTGAATGTCAGATTATTATAATGTTGTTTGTATTTAGGTTTCCCTGAGGAGTGATTGACTCTATCCAGAGGCATAGGCATTGGAACTTGGAAGACGTGGAAGTAATGACGCTCTTTTAGGGAGAACGTAGATTTTCAAGTAGAGGTGTTGCATAGACATTTCTACGCAGTTCTAGGCCAAGAGAGGTGTTGCATTGCATCCTAGCATCTCTTAGTTTCAGTCTGGCCAAGATATAGTCATTTTACTAGATTTAGATGTAGATGTAGTGATTATAATTATGTTTTTTTTCATGTTCTTTTATATTTTAATCAGTTGCATTTTGGGTTTTTAATTTTTTAGGAGTTTTAATTAGTGTGTATTCTCTTTTTGGAAACTTGGTAAACCAAAAATAATAGGAAAACTTATATTTTCTAGGTAGGCTAACCAAGGACTAACCCTAAATTTACTAAATTTTGAGCTCATAATTTCAGTTTTTTTATATGGTTTTGAATTGTCTTGCAATCCAAAATGCAAGTTTTTTTTGTCCGCACTCTCTTACAACAACAATATCCTAATCTCATATGTAATATTACTAAATAATTTGCTTAGGGGTGTGTGCAAGTTGATGAGGATCTTTTTTGACACGTTAGATGCAATAGAAAACTGAAAAAATAGGCATTCATCAACTTGCATGGATATTTTCAGACACTTACACAATGAATCTCGCGATGAATAAAAAAATAAGAAATGTAGGAAATTGAATTACGTTTCCATATATATAATTTTTTTCTATTGAAAATGTTGTTAACTATCTAAAGTTAGATATTTTTTAACGGGCACTTTTTATTTTTTGGACAAATTATAAGGTATATGTTTTTGTGGGTGCAGCCTCTGAGTGACTAAATGATGGAATAAACTTACGAAAACCGTACTAGTGCACGACTATTTTTCCAATAATAAATTTAATTTTTTAATTTTTTTTTAATTATCTAAGAGATCAAACCTCGAAAACGGTACATCAATTGTGGGTGTAGGGTTTGAATGTCTTAATGCAATTATTTGGAAATGGGTTTTTTATAGCATGTAGAGGTAGGTGTTATTTAGTGCACCATACAATTTTCTTTTAAATGGTTGAGAAACAAAAGAGATATGGACGAAACACTAACAATGTTTTTTTAGTTGAGGAGTGATGACAAAAGATAAATAAGAAAAAAATATGTATTCTTGTTAAAAGTTACATATTTGGATTCTGCAAAAACACCCATATCTGTTTCTAAAATCTCATAAAAAATGGAGGTGTGCAGCATACTCAGACGGACGGCTAAACACAAGCATATTGAAAAGTGATTGAAAATTTGGATATAATGCTGAATTAGCCATGGTTTATCATACTCCAAGGCATAGGCATGTTGAATCCAAAGCAAAGTACGAAGCAGACACATAAACGTAAGAATGCCATGCAAGCATGAGTGGAAGCTCAACTTTATCATTTGGAGGGAATACATTTTTGAATTTAAAGAAATTGTGTGCTCATTATTGTGTACAATAACGCGTGTGCGTTAATAAAAATTGGAGCGCATTTTTATGAATCACAACGTGCGTGCATTTTTAACTACTACAATGAGTTTGGTTTTTTAAGTTATACCAATATTAAAATTATTTTATGTCCCCTCGCTCCCCTCTTCCCCCTAACTCTTACTAACCCCCCCCTCCTCCTGTCCTACCTTTAACCCCCACCCTCTCTCTCCCTAACACCCCACCACCCCATTTGTTCTCGCTCTCTCTCACATGCCTATGTTACCCCTTACCACTAAGACCTGTATGTCCCTTTCCCCCCACCCCTAAACCCATAACCCTTTATCTCTACTTCTAACTCTTAAACACCCCCTATTGTTCTATCTCTATTCACTTAGCCCCCCCCCAACCAAAACCCCTAAACCTCCTTTCCTCTCTCTCTCTCACACACACATCCCCCTGGCACCTCTCTCTCACTCTTAACACCTAAAACCTCTATCTCCACTCTTTCTTTCTCCCCAACTCATCCAACTACACTTAGCCCCACTTGCACCCCAACCTCCCCCCCGATCTATTCCCCAACCCCCTCTCTCTCTGTCACATACACCCACATTACACATCCATAGGTCACCCCCTACCACTAACACCCCCCCTTCTCCACTGTCTCTCATTCCCCAACTCATCCAACTACACCTAAACCCCACCCTCATATATATATTCCCAAACCCTCTCTCTCTATGCCTCTCTCTCTATCCCTCTCTCTCACACACACAGCCATTCGTTTCTCCCTACCATTGACACCCCCCTCATCCACTCTCTCTCACTCCCCAACTCATCCAACTACACCTAAACCCCACCCCCATATATATATTCCCAAACCCTCTCTGTCTCTCTCTCTCTCACACACACATCCTTTTGTTTCCCCGTACCATTGACACCCCCCTCCTCCACTCTCTCCCACTCCCCAACCCATCCATATACACCTAACCCACACACCCCTATCTATTCCCCAACCCTCTCTCTCTCTCTCTCTCTCTCTCTCACATGTCCCTTTGTCTCCCCCTTCCACTAACCCCCCCCCTCCTCCACTCTCTTTCACTCCCAAACTCATCCAAATACACCTACCCCACCCCCCCTATATATTCCCCAACTCTCTCTCTCTCTCACACACGCACACACACACATCCATTTATCTCCCCTGCCACCAACACCCCCCTTCCTTCACTCTCTCTCACTCCCCAACTCATCCAACCACACTTAACACCCACCCCCCTTATCTATTCCCCAACCCTCTTTCACACACAAACACATCCCTTTGTCTCACCCTACCACTAACACCCCCCTCCTCCACTCTCTATCTCTCCCCAAGTCATCCAACTACAAGTAACCCACACCCCCCCTATCTATTCCTCAACCCTCTCTCTCTCACTCACACACACACACATATCCTTTTGGAGACACAATTGAGCAAGAAACAAACTAAGATTGGAGAATTTCCCATTGAGAAGCACCATAGAGCATCTCTACCATTGTTTTTCTTCACCCTAACTTGAGTATCTAGGCACCATTGAGAAAGAAAGAAACCAAACTTGGGTAGTCTCCCATTGAAGAGTACCATTGAGGAGGTAGCAAAGGAAACCATATATATCATTGATCATTGTGGTGATGGGAAAATCACACAATCGAGCAAGAAAACCAGCAAGGAAGAGGATACCCAATGAAATCCTTTAAGAAATTAGAGAAAAGAAAAAAAATGACATGACCAATTGAAGACGCTCTATGGATACTCAACCAATTCTGGTTGTTGAGGATTCCACAGTTCTTCCTACCAATCCACATCAAGAAAGACAAAAGAATTCGCTCAAGGGGCCTTCCGTCTCCATATCAGTAGAAGAACGAGCACTGCATGGAACAAGTCAAGGAGTAAAACGTAGGTGCACATCAAGGCCACCTAAAACCTTTGCAGATTTAATTGAATGTGGGTATACAAGTGACGAAGTTAGAGAGACGTTGAATGCAGAAAGTATACTCGAAGAAGACAATGTTGTTCATACCACCCAAGAGGATTTCCAATTGCCACCGTCCGACCATCAGGTAGACACAGAAGGACATGAAGCTCATGTTCAAATGCCAGACCAACCGGGTGATATGCTATAGGGTGCAGTTCCAACCTCCCTACCTCCATTAGCAACTTCATGCCGAAGAACTCCAAAATTTATACAGATCGATGAAAGTATCATTGGTTCTCTTGAAGGTACGCTGTCTAAACACAATATTGCATATCAAGCTCAACAGATACTTGTCAACTATTTTGATTCTAAATGTAACATAGATAAATGTAGATTATTTATATCGTTGTTAAAATCTAGGTCTATGACTGTTGTTAGGACAAACTTAAGGATAAAGATTATAAACAGTTCTGAACCAAGTTCTCATGTTGTTAGAAGTTTGGTAGATGCATTTAGTACTATTGGAAATAAATATTGTTCAAAGGATTGCAATGCAGCTCATCGTGTGTTTTCATAATCAATCGTGAACAAAAGCACCATATCCCTTCGCCTTTTTAATCCTACATCCAAACTTGTAGGATTGAATATCAAAGCACTCCATAGCTATTGTTCTAGAAGAGAACAGCTTGACTCTGGTGAAACAAATGTCTGGTCCTTCATTGGTAGGTTGCCACGCTCTGATATGAAGCTCATTGATGCAGTAAAGGGACCGATGCAGGATTTTTGGTGTGACAATAGTAGACCTTCATCCAACCAAAAAGATGTACTAAAATTGAGAAGGGGTTCAAGCGATCGTGAGCTCCACATTAAACATTTTCTTGACATGAAACAAACAAAATATTATGAGATATTTAGGCATGAACACAATGAAATTAACTTGGGCCAAGGATCCTTCGAGAAACGCAAACCATGATATGTTAAAATAAACACAACTCGTAACACATGTTGTTGTCGATATCACATTGAGTACGGTTATTATTATGACACATATATACATATATTGCGTGTTTTGCATAACACTCTTGTGCAGGAATGCTCAACTACATTGCCACCGACATCATCTAGAGAGTTTATCCATAGCATCTTGTGTAGAAGGATAGAAGGTTGCACATTTTACCAAAGGCATTGCGTAGATGGGACATGCCCAAGGTGTGGTGGAATGGCATTTTTGGACAAATGCATACATGTCACCGATAAGCATGAACTTGGGAGACATGAAGTGAACTTGCATTCATTCAAATATGTCACGTATGATATCGATGGAGGGAATAAAAGAAAAAAAATACAATTTGTCACCTCTCAGGTTAGTAACGAGTTCCTGAATAATATTTTTCCCTTCATCTATTGCTACTTCATATATGTAACAACCTATTGATATGCACATCTTTATTGTTGATCTACTAAGTACTGGTACGCAACTTCATAAAGGAATTCTTTAAAAAGACACAACAATATGTAAATCATGTACATGTGGCTCGTTGGCAAGATGAGAAGTTTAGAGCATGCAGGGATACATTTCCTATTGGAACTATATTATCAGTGGTCAATGTTGCGGAAAAATACACTCTTCAACCACAGAACGAGATTTAGAGACAATATTATCACTCAGACTAGGTCAGCATAATGGTCCATATCACCTATAGACATGGGGCAGATAGTACTGCAGAGAAAAGGGTTATATTGAAGGAGTATCACTTTTACGTAAGTGATGACAGGTGTCATGACTTGGCTTTTGTACAACACAACTTTAAATTGTTCTACAAACACTTGGAGGATAACAATATACAGATGGAACGACATTGGATTTGGTCTAATGGTTGTGCAGGGTGATTCCAAAATTCCCGTGTCTTCCAATGGTTGTGTATTCTCTACAAAAGGCACAAGGTGCCACATATTTGGAACTATTTTGAGACCGGACATGGAAAAGGGGAACATGATGGAGCAGGTGCATGCATCAAGACTGCATTATGTAGACAAGAAATGAAATTCACAACAATTACGCTCATCTGAGATGCAAAGACCATTATTGCATGATGTTCTTCAATGATGGGGTAGGGAGCTAGAAGGAAAGAAGACCAATCATCTCAAAAAGTACATGTACATAGATATTTTTGGGAGGTGGTCAATGTAGATCGATCACACCTATATGAGTGCAAGACCGTCCAAGGAACTCATGCATTCCATCTAGTTAGGACGTCAGACAATGCTATAGTTGAAATGTGGACAAGGAAACTCTCTTGTTTTTGTTATCCATGTAGCAATGGTGAATGGGACAACTATGAATCCACAGATTGGGTTGACAGCTGGGATCGTGTATCACTCCCCATTGGTCGACAAATATCTTCAGAATTGTCTCAGTTGGAGGAGGGCCAGTCGAGTATTTCACATGACTACAACCACATTTTAGATCTCATACAACCAGGTTCGACTATTATGTTGATATCTTTGAAATGTTTAACGACTAGTTGTGTTTAGTTAGCTGAATCCTAGGTATGCACTTTATTATGTAGGGAACATATACGCAATGGTTTCCCCGAGAGACAATGAATGGCACACTGACTACTAGCTGGCACGTTTCTTGGATGGGAAGCAAAACCTCATTATCTCATTAAGTGACTCTGAGGGCAATTTTTTTCCAATTGGGTTGATGGTTATCAAAGGAGAATATTTGACACAGGTTGCCCACGCATGAAAGAAAAAAGGTTATGTATTTGAAGATTATAGACCAGGTCAAATTGTATACCATTATACAAACTTAGTTATTGGCACAAACCTCTAGCTCCAAACAATGCCAAACACGAACTCATCAAAGTCACGATACTTGTTGCCTTACTCCAAGCATGAGAGGCTAAAGGATATCGTTGCTATTAGAGGTGATCCCGATGGTATAGTCGAATGACCACAGGTAGGTAGTCAGGTATGTGGTAGTCATATATTTTAGTTTCATGGTCTCATTGATTATTTATAGGTTGATAGATTGAGCACTTGATAGATTGATAAATTCAATAGAATTCTACAACTTGATAACTTGCACTTGAGCTTCATCATGGATTTGTTGTATTATATTGATACTTACATGACTCATAACTTATAGCCCAAGATCATATCTACCACTCTATTTGGGATATGTCTATTGCATTTTCCTTGAACCTCGAAGTTGATCCTATAAGGACATCTCCTTGAATCCAATAATTATCTCCTTAACTACAATAATTTGTTTCTCCACGGGAGCCGTGACATTAAGGAGTGGTAATCCTAGCATAATAACCATTGCCAATCCTATCTTACAAACCCTATAGCCAATCCTATTAACTCAAGTTTGCATCGTAAACCATATTTTGCATTCTTACCCATAGAAACCATAGAAGCCATGGTTTGGGGTTCAAATTCGCATATTGCTCGATCATGAACATGTGGCTAGCATTTCCACATGGACCCTACCTAAAAATGCTTGCATGACCCACCGGACCCTCATTTTGATGCACGATTTCCATTCTATGCCCCGGTTAGGGATTCAACAAGTGTCCATGAAAGCCTATAGGAGGTGGGATTTAGCGTGCGATATAATTATGGTCGTTGCTTGGATCGACGAACCCTCGACTCCGTTGGATTTAGGACATCGGGATAGTGCTAGGGTGTCCCTCTACTCTGGTTTCATGGACAAGGGATCATTTTTTTTGTCAATTTTGGAAACTAGCGTTTTGCTTAGTAAGTGAATGTGAAAATTTTACACATAGGGGTCAACTTCGCATATTGCTTGACCGTGAACATGTGGCTAGAGTTCCCACATGGAACATTCCTAAACACTCTTGCATGATCTACCAGAATCCCGTTTTGATGCACGATTTCCATTCTATGCCTCGAGTAGGGATTCAACATGTGTCCCTAAAAGCTTGTAGGAGGTGGGATTAACGTGCGATAAAATGATGGTCATTGCTCGGTTCGACAAGCCATCGAATTCGTTATATTGAGGACATAGAGATAGTTCTATGGGTGGCCCTATACTCTGGGTCCATGGATAAGGGATCATTTTTTTCGGTCAATTTTGGAAAATAGGGTTTTGCTCAATAAGTGAATTTCCAATTTTTGCACACAGGGGTCAGCTTTGAAAATTCCTCGACCGTGAATGTGTGGCTAGTGTTATCAGATGGAACCTGCCTAAACACTCTTGCATGACCCATCGAAATCCCGTTTTGATGCATGGTTTCCATTCTATGCCCTAGGTAGGGATTCAACAAGTGTCCCTGAAAGCCTGTAGGAGGTGGGATTCAGTGTGCGATAGAATGATGGTCGTTGCTTGGATTGAAGAAACATTGGATCCGTTGGATTCAGGACATCAAGATAGTGCTAGGGTGGCCCTCTAATATGGTTCCATGGATAAGGGATCATTTTTTTGTCGATTTTGGAAACTAGGGTTTTGCTCAGTAAGTGAATGTGAAATTTTTGCACATAGGGGTCAACTTCGCATATTGATCAATCATGAATGTTTGTCTAGTGTTCCCACATGGAACATGCCTAAACATGCTTGCATGACCTACCAGAATCCTGTTTTGATGCACGGTTTCCATTCTATGCCCCGAGTAGGGATTCAACATGTGTCCCTTAAAGCCTATAGGAGGTGGGATTCAACATGCGATAAAATGATGGCCGTTGCTCGAATCAACAAGCCGTCGAATTCATTGGATTGAGGACATCAGGATAGTACTAGGGGTGGCTCTCTACTTTGGGTCCATGGACAAGGGATCATTTTTTTTTGTCAATTTTGGAAACTAGGGTTTTGCTCAGTAAGTGAATGTGAAATTTTTGCACATAGGGGTAAACTTCGCATATTGATTGACCGTGAATGTGTGGCTAGCATTCCCACATGGAACATGCCTAAACATGCTTGCATGACCTACCAGAATCTTGTTTTGATGCACGGTTCCATTCTATGCCTCGAGTAGGGATTCAACATGTGTCCTTGAAATCCTGTAGGAGGTGGGATTCAATGTGCGATAAAATGATCGTCGTTTCTCGAATCGACAAGCCGTTGAATCCGTTGGATTGAGGACATCGGGATAGTACTAGGGGTGGCCCTATACTCTGGGTCCATGGACAAGGGATCATTTTTTCGGTCAATTTTGGGAACTAGGGTTTTGATCAGTAAGTGAATGTCCAATTTTTGCACATAGGGGTCAGCTTTACAAATTCCTCGACCGTGAATGTTTGGCAATAGTTGTCAAATGGAACCTGCCTATACACACTTTCATGACCCACCAGAGTCCTGTTTTGATGCACATTTTCCATTCTATGCCCCGGGTAGGGATGCAACAGGTGTCCCTGAAATCCTATAGGAGGTGGGATTCAACATGTGATAGAATGATGGCCATTTCTTGAATCGACGAAATGCCGTCTTCGTTGGATCCAAGACATCTGGATAGTGATAGGGTGGCCCTCTAATCTGGGTCCATAGACAAGGGATAATTTTTTTGTCAATTTTGGAAACTAGGGTTTTGCTCAGTTAGTGAATGTGAAATTTTTGCACATGGGGGTCAACTTCGCATATTGCTTGACCGTGAACGTGGCTAGCGTTCCCACATGGAACATGCCTAAACACACTTGCATGAACTACCATAAGCCCATTTTGATGCACGGTTTCCATTATATGCCCTGAGTAGGGATTCATCATGTGTCCCTGAAAGCATGTAGGATCAGGTGGGATTCAACGTGTGATAAAATGATGGCCATTGCTCGAAACGACAAGCCGTCAACTTCGTTGGATTGAGGACATCGATATAGTTATAGGGGTGGCCCTCTACTATGGGTCCATGGATAAGGGATCATTTTTTCGGTCAATTTTTGGAACTAGGGTTTTGCTCAGTAAGTGAATGTCCATTTTTTGCACATAGGGGTCATCTTTGCAAATTCCTTGACCGTGAACATGTGGCTAGCATCCCCACATGGAACTTGCCTAAACACACTTGCATGACCCACTAGAATCCCATTTTGATGCACGGTTTCCATTCTATGCCCCGGGTAGGGGTTTAACATGTGTCCCTGAAATCCTATAGGAGGTGGGATTCAACGTGTGATAGAATGATGGTCGTTTCTTGGATCGACAAGTCGTCAAATCCGTTGGATTCAGGACACCGAGATAGTGCTAGGGTGGCCCTCTACTCAGGGTCCATGGATAAGGGATCATTTTTTTGTCAATTTTGGAAACTAGGGTTTTACTCAGTTGGTGAATGGGAAATTTTTGCACATAGAGGTCATCTTGAAGGTGATTGTAGATCTTCCCCTCTTGAAAAATTACTTGTCGCAAACTAGTATTCCATGTGTAGCTTTTGAGAATTCTATTACCTATTGTGAGGTGTTGAACTTGAATTATTTCCCATCATTGTCAAGCAAGAAATATTATTATTTTTTGTTTCAATCAAGGAGAAAGGAGTTGTCAATCTCTATGTGGAGGTGAATTGATCTTAGGATCTTGAATATCATTCGTGAGACTGGAAATTTGAAAGAAGGTTTTTTCCCATATTAATTTAGCTTGGTCATCCAATATATGTGAGCATTTGTACGATGAAATGTAGGAGGAGACACAACCATTACGTCAGTAACCATGTAATGGAACATGTTTATGTTGAGAAATAGGTGGCCAACCTATTACGCCATTATTACAAAATATATATATCTTCACACTATGAATGTTTTGAATAATACTCCATAAAGATAAATTTATAAAGCAAGATTCAAAATAGTACTTCTTTAATCAATTTAAACTATAATAAAATCACACATAATTTTGGTCTCTTCCAAAGTTGTTCCTCAAGGCCATTCATGAAATGCCATATACATTAACAAAATGATAAAATAATGTGCAGGATATACATAATGTGTAGGATATAGTGATAACCATTATTTTGAATAAACCTTATAATACTTGGATACTTTTAGGTTTGATGTGAATCCCATGTATTCGTTAGATGAAAGACATCATGCCAAACACTAATTTTATTTATGTAGACCACACAGGTGCATCACTTAGGTGTGTCAACTTCGTGCATCCTTTAAAATTTTGTTAGGTTGTTATGTGGGTAAGGTGCTTTTGTATTCCACTTAGTTGGATTAGTTGCTTAGCTATGTTGGGTGCTTATGTGTATTAGGTATGTTCCATCTTTGTGAATACAATTTAACATTATTAATATAACATTGTATATGCAATTGGATCGTGGTAAAAAATAATTGAAATGTACATTTTTGTCATTATGTAATATTGTAATTGTGCATTGTTCTCAAATTTATCACTGATATCTCCATGCAATCGTAAAATCTATAAAAAATTGGGAACATTACACATAGAAACATTCTTGGCCATGCATGTATAATCACACTTAAAAGACTGAACCATGAAGATCTCAAGAGACTTGATATGAAATATTTTTTATATCATGAAAGTTATAATACAAAAATAGAAGGCTTGTATATGGCCTGTCAATGTACATGTATCAAAAACATCTTTCATGTACATGTGAAAAAAAATTACATCTGTCCTGGACCACTCCACTACACTCTAACTCCAGATTGTACATAAAAATACATATTTGTCCTGTACTAACAAATCAAAACTCTAACTTTCTCTTGTTTTTCCCAGACCCTGATGCTTGTTTCTTCTTTCGACGACCACTGTGCATCTCTGGCGATTGCAAATCAATGACAATATTTCTTGATCAGGTAACTGAACTAGTACTGTCCAACAATAACAAAGTTTGAAAATTTAAAATATGACTCAATTGTACATAAAACAAAGACTTATTGCATCCGTCTGGGGTATAGGTGCTTCTGGTGTCCTCCTCCTTTCAGAGAGTCTCTCTGCAATGCTTCTTTGCAAATAAAAAAAAATGTCAATTATCTCAAGAATTATCAACATGTACATGAATGAGAAAGTACTAATCAATTATGTAAAAAATGAACATCTCACCGAAAAAACCATTTCTAGGGGAAGAGGTTGGGACTCTTCAATAGGAAGAGGAGCCGTAGGTTGAACATCAACCTCAGTTGCATGCACTAATGGACCAGCGTGTGGCTACATTCACCAAATGATAAAATAGTTAGACATCGTGCATGTCCATAAACTATACAAATGAATTGTACAATTACAAATATTCAAGTAGATGTACCTCAGTGTGACTTATCCCTATTGTAGATGAAGCATTGACTGCATCATCAACAACTCTACTAAGGTCTGGCATGGATGACTCTACATCCTGATGCTGTAAACATGTGAAAATAACATTAAGAAAAACTAGTTGCGAAGTGAATTCAAAGCTAACCAGCAATCGCCATTGGAAGTGTGTACATTATCGTGGGATGAGTAGGTTGATCCTCATGCACACCCGCTCTTTTCAAGGAAGAGTGTCGTCTGATGTAAATAGCCCCCTTATCTATGTTTGGACTATGGGGAGATCCAAACCAAAGAGGCGGTGCATGGATTTGCGATGATGTCTATAGTCATAAAGTGTTACCATAGTTAGACATGGAGTTGAATGGATGGAATAATATGTACTGACTAAACTAACATGTTCTAATATACTTACCCCTTCTTGGGACATATCTCCCTAATGGGAGTGACCACTTCCATCAATTTCTTTCCCCTCTTCAGATGCTGATAACATTTGGAAGTTTAAAAATTATAAATACTAGCTATCTATAAAGGAGTGTACAGTAAGAAATTTAAATAATTCAAACAAGATTCAGTCATTAACCATGTACTTACATTCTTCAAGTAATCGTAAATTCCACTTTGTAGTATGTCGTTGAGATCAATGTCTCCAACATCCCATTCTAAGTGGGGTTCCTGCAACTTCAAAAATTGTAAATATTAGACAATTTAAGAAATTAATCAAGACTAACACATGGATTAACAAAATGACAAATGTTTAAATATTACCTCAATGGTGGTTGTTTGGGCTTCGGGTACAACCACACTGGGTGCAGTACCACCCCCCTGAGAGGCATCAATATCCTACAAGAGAAAATATTGCATATATTATGAATATTTTAATATGTTACATACAGTACGGGAAAATTAAAAATTGAACAATAATAGATTTATAACAATGTCCTTACCTAACCACCAGTCATCGTAGAGGTACCATGTCTTGGTCCAGGACTAAAACAAGGTTGACCACACAATGTGAAGACGTGTGGCTCGCTCTGAGGCACATGGGATGTCGGTCTATCCCCATATGTAGATGTTCCTGTACCATCAGAATATGGTGGTTGTACCATAGCAGAGGAAGAGGGCGTTGTCTGGTCAATAGTGGTCATGTGTCAATAGACCATCTCAACTAGAGTAAAAAATGCCTCATGTGTCTGGGAAACCATGTCATGTGCAGGAGGGACGTTTACCCTCTGTAGCTAGGAACGAGGTGCATGTATCTATGGATTGGAATCTCTATGGATAGCATTGGGTCGGCATTGGGGCATCCCCCTACCAACTCCCTAGAATCCCAACATGTCAAAATAGTTGACATGTTTCCCCATCACAAAATCTACATACAACTTTCGGAGGAAGTACAATGGTACTTCCCTATTGTTGTGCGGGGGAATGTCAAATACCATGTACCACCTATCCATCCAATGGTATCTAATGGGTGGAAAGGTGCACCACTTAATAGAAATATGTGGCCTGGTGATCTCTGGAATTTCATCTATCCCAAGCAGTCTAAACAAGCTATAGATGTGTTATTTTGTTATTTTCATCTTCCTTACCTTGTTGTAGCTCAACCCATCAACATATGGTTGTATTTTCCTCTCCCTGTATGATGAGATGCTATACAAAGCATCATTCGATCTTATGATCCTATCAACAATAGTCAACAATGAATCTAACAAGGAGCGGCGGACCTCATATCCACCCCTCCAAGCATAGCCAATCTCTCTCAGATGGCCAATAACCCTCAGTATCTCAGCAATGTTATCCATAGTATCCACTGCAATCTTAAATACAAATAAAATATCATTAGAAATATAAACACATGATATAATGACATCTCTAAGCACTGAAAACTGTATAATTAATGTACGACAAATAAAAACATAAACTAAATCTATTAAATGTAAATTTAAAAATTGATCTTGAATTTTACAAGAAAGAATAAACATTTAACATTTTTTCATTTTAAATTTATGTTATAAATTCAAGTATTAATTCCAATTTCCATTTGCATGCATACATAAAATGTCTTATGTGCATATGTTGATTGCGAAGATCCTCTAGCTTATTTTAAGTCTTGGATTATGAAGTTTCATCGAAATTGTGAGGGGTTGACTAATTCCCTTGCAGGATCAGCCCTCAGATTGTGTGTAGAGGCAACGACTAGACCCTAGAATAGGCAGCATAATGTGCTATTGATGAATAAAATCCCAGTATAGGAAACGATTTTGTTAGATATGTAATTATTTGTTGTAGCGTGATGTTTTTGGGAATCCAAAGTCTATTTAGTAGATCTTTGTTTATATGTAATTTGGGCCATGTATGGATTCCATTTGATGTTATTTTAGTTATATGCCCTCTTTCTATATACCCATGAGAGACTTTAAATGCACAATTGTGTATAGTGGATTTTATGGTTGCAAGGTTTCCACTGGATTATATCATGTATGATAGTATGTGATTGGCATGTTTAATCAAACACATCAACCTACCTATGTATCTTCATGTTCGTAGAGCCTATTGTTGAACTTCGTTGTCTTGACCTTAACCAAAAAGCACCCTTTAGTCAACAGGAAATATTTGTTAAAAGCATGGGAAGCTTCTATACCTTATTTTAACACTTGGATTAGAAAGTTTCATAAAAAATATAAGGTGTTTATTGATGTTCTTGGATGACCAACTTCAATATTTCGGATAGAGGCAAGGGATTTACCATGTTTGTTTATGTATTTTAGGGAATATATGAATGCTACTTGATTTTGTTTTAGTTGTATGCAAGCTTGCAATATAATTGACAAACTTTGCATATTTGTTAATTTTGGTTTGGATTCACAATGATGCTTTCGAATATACATATATGCAAATAGTGAAGTTCATTTGTTTTCTATGAGTTAATTGGGGTTTTGGTTTACATTGGGCATGTAAATTACTTATGCAAACTTGCAATGTGCTTGACAAACTTTTCATATTTGTAAATTTTGGTATGGATTCACAAGGATGCTTGTGAATATGCATATGGAAATAGTGAAATTGATTTGTTTTTTTATGAGTTAATTGGGGTTTTGGTTTCCATTGGCCAATTCCATTGGTGTTTTGGTTTCCATTAGCCATAAATTAATTTATTTTGGTTTAATTTTTCAAATTTGGGGAAACAAATTAATGAATTTAGGAGAGAAATAATGAGAAGAAATGAGGAAAATACCTCACAAAGAGGAGGTTGATCCAAAGGTGGAGGTGGATGGCTTTGGCACACCCAAATCACGTTCGCCCACTCACGTTCTGCTCCATCCAACTTCAGCAACGCTGCGATGTGGCAAAAATGACAGGATCGACCCGTTTAAATAAAAAACAGGTTTTCCAAAATGGAGGTGCGATTTTGTTTACTAAAACAGAGGCGAGATTTGATTCAATAAAATAGAGGCATGATTTTCTCTACTATCCTACTTGTCATACCTGTTGGCAGCCTTGGGACTAGGATTGGCAGGTTTGAGGTTGCTTGGGATGTTTTCTTTTTTATGGATCAAGAGTGATTGACTTCACTCCACCATTGCATCTAAATTAAGGTCCCTCAACTTTGTGCACTCACCCTTAGCGCAGTTGGTTGAAATCTTATTTAAAAGTAAAAGGTATTGGGTTCAACTATGAGCTTATAGGAAAAGTTATTAAAGGGGATATTACCAGACTAAGTTGAAAAAATAAAGTTAACCCATTTATGATGGTAAGAAAATAAAATTGGATAGTAAATGTGATGAATCTTGTGGATTGAGGTTAGCATCTTGAAAATATCTTGGTTTTTTTTATATTTCAAGTGACTATTCTTACATTCAGTACTATCAATCTAAATTCAAAACCCTTAGAAACTTATCTAAATAATGAAAAATAGCTAAGCCATTAAAGCAATGTATTTTTGATATTCTTTCCAAGATTGGTCCTACCTATTATGTTTTTATAAATACCTTTTACTCCATGAAAGAATATTTGGGGATTAACTATGTAGAACCCACTCTTGAATATTTATGTTATCCCTTGACTAGAGAGAAAGATAAGATCCTACATCTTGGATTAATCAAGACTGCAAATACATCTAGCAAATCCTTGCTGACACAACAAAAGAATAAAACCAATAATCTCACGAAGTGACAAAATTTTGGCAATAAGAAAAACAAGCTTCCTAAACCCTCTCAACTAGCTCATCCTTCCAATGATGACAAAGGAACCAAATCAAAAGGTAAAATGGCTAAGCGTCATTGCATTTTTTGTCAAAAAGATGGCCATGTGGAATCCAAGTGTTTCAAGAAGATGTGTTATTGCTAAAAATGACACATCTCTGCCTGTGACCACTTTCCCATGTTTCTGTCGCATGTCGACACTTCCATGATGACACTCTATGAAAGTCACTGAAAGTCATTGAAAGTCACTGAAAAAACACCTAACTTGGAAAAATCATATATTGAGTTCTATAACTCTGTTTGACCTCATATCTACACCATTATAAAGGTACCTGAGTCAGCTAAAACTTTCCAGAAGACACCAAAGTCTGAAAATGCCCAGAAAAACCCTTAAAATGAGTTTTATTATGTATACATGAGTTTCCTTAGGGAAACCCGCATATGTACACGACTTGCTATATATAATACTTGCGTACACCTTAAATACATGAATTTTTGCATTGCAACACACGTATACCTCCTGCATACGCCACTGATGTCTCTGTAACTTGTGTATTCCTCCCAAAAATGTAAAAAAAATACGTTTTTCGAAATTCGGGTAGTTGGGTAGTTATGCAACTGACTCCTTCAGTTGTAACTACTTTCTCTTCAACCCTAGCTCTTCATAAAGCATATAAATAGAGGTAGGGAGGTCCATGAGAGAGGACTTGAACTTTTTCATTCTCATGCTGGAGGAATTGGAGCTCTCTTTGCCCACACCTTTGCCCTAGAAGCTGTCTCCTTGTTTTGCAGAGCTTGGAGGCTGAGTTCCTTGGAGAAGAGAAGCAGCAGAACCAGATCAAGGTTTTGTGAGGTGTCCAACTTGAAGAGAAGGTATATTTGTACTTGTTTTCAAGATTGATAAATATGTGATGTCCTTCTTCTTCCCAAATCATTGTTCAATGTGTGATTGAATCTCTGTTTATGATCATATGATGATGTTAGTCATATCGTTATTTTATGTTTATTTGATTATCATTGCTTTATATGTGGTCATAATGGTTTGAGGAAGGTATAATTCGTTTTGCAAGTCTCTTGGAGGAAGAGGAGCGAGGGGAGAAAGAAGAGGATTGAAGGGATGCTTGGATCAACCTTCGTTTGGCTAAAGTATGAACCATTCTAATCTCTGATCTTGCTTATATATATGTGCATAACCATTTGCATCTCTCTTTCAACCCAAGTACGTTGATAGCCTCTTAAACCCTAGCCATAGGAAACTTTCCTTTACAACAGAACTAGCGACTCCACTAGGGAGAGCCTCATCTATTTGGGTTTTCTCTGTATTTCTTTTAGCCTTTTGTAAAGTTTCAAGTCTTTCTTACCACTTAGGAACACTTTATCTGTCTGATAGAACACCTCCCCTGCCTTCCCAAGGCATTTTTTCACCTTTTTTGTGTTTTTTCCCACCTATATGCAAGTTGCGAACTGAATAGTCGTGTGTCTGGTTTGTACACGTGACTTGCAATATCATCAACCCGCGTATGATACACGATCTGTATGTAGTACAACCCACGTGTGCCCCTAAAATAGTGTTTTTTCCTCATTTTTGTGGTTTTTTCTGCTGTTGTGGGGTGTTTGGTAGGTCTTTTGGGGCCCTCTACAGGTGCATGACTCCAGGGAGTTAGTGTCATCCTTTTTGGTTGTTCTTTATCTATGTGGTAATCCTTTTTATAGCATTAGGGTTTTCTCTTTTCTCTTTTCCTCCACCCCCTCTGCTTGGCATGATTTTTGGCTTATGTTTTTGGTCAGCCTCTGTTGGCGATCTTTGTCTGAACTTAGAAGCTTATTGGTTTTTGGTTCCTTCTTCTTTTGTTGGTTAACTTCACCATGCCAAAATACTTAACTTGTCTCTTATGCAAACCTTCCTTCCAAGTAGGGTTTATATTGACTTTAGGGCATTCTAGAGTCTGTTTGGTGGTTGTATAGCAAAGTTCATTTTTTTTTGTTCTTGTTATCTGCATACATTTAGTTTGTAGGTAGATTTTCTCTTGCATTTATAAAAGAAGAAGAAAAAGAACATATAGTTGTTTAATATGCATGTAGATTAGGGTTTTGTCTTTAATGCACTGCATATCATTATTTTTGAAAAAAAAATAAAAAGAATTTGTTCTTTTATGGCTTTCAAGTTTCTATTTGAAAAAAGAAAGAGAATAGTTTTTGCTTTTTGCATTTCATTTCTCTTTGCTTAGTCATTTTGTTTCAACTTTGAGTCAAAACACCAAATAAATTTCATGCTGTTTACCCTCTGAGTAAAAACAACCCTTAAAATGAACGATATAATTTAAAAATTATTAGTAAGTTTTATTTTTATAGGGTCATACACCAACTAGCTCAGGCTAGAATTGTGGGATAGGGAGTTTTAACTCTCCACAAGTATTAAATTTCAGACGCAGTTGGCCAATCATTAGGTAAATCCTCTTCTATGTTGATTGTATATGGGAAGCTCCTTTCAAATGGGAACTAAGCACAAGGCTGCGTGGAGGCTTGGACTGAGGAGATAACCCTCCAATTCCTTGTCAAAGTGCAGACCAAGGTTTTTGCACATCTAGGGATTCTGTCTTAGACAGGGTTTCAGGATTTACTACCCTGCCCATGTGTATGAACCAGGCTTGCGACTGTCCCCCCATATTTTCAATATAGTTGAGGTAGCCTTTAGTCTCTTTGACATCTAGGGTTCATACACAGGTACACCGGAAGGCTATTTCTAGTTGACCTTGGACAGGATTGGAAGGTAACCCCAGTAGAAGGTGTGGGAGGGCGGTGGGTGATTCCTCCGCTTGTCGCTAAGAACATCTACATGGATGCCTAGTAACTGTCTATCAACTTTATTCTGGAAAGCATATCTTATACCTGTTTGTTTGTTTGACTTTAGGAATTTTTAGTGAGTGCTGTGTCGTTTGTCTATACTTAGTTTTCCTTCAGGTGTGTGCTTTGTACTTTTGGTTTCCTGTCAACCTCAAAATTTGTCTCCTAGTTTGAAACTATGACTAACACCCCTTTGAACACCAACCAAGAGATCCCCATGTTGGGAATTCCTTGTACTATTCCTCTCACAGGGAATGTTGGTGTTCCATTAATGGCCACCCCGAATGTTCCTGGATTCAATCTAGGGCTACCGGTGTGGTTGTTTTCCACTCCAAGTGCCCTAAATGCTCCTGATGCTTCGCAAGTAAGATCCTTATATCAAGGGAATCAAAACATTGGTTCCCCTTTGTTGGAGTAGGGCCCCACAGCTACAGGAAAAGCTGCCATTTTGGCGGATAGACAGTTTGGTGAAGATGAAGAGATAAGGTAAAGATACGACGCCGTAGCATGTTTCTAGCTACAGAGTAGAGCCAGAAACTATGACTATCGGGACAGAGAAGTCAAAGAAGATGACAGTACTTGAGCGGCCAAGAGGAGAGAGCTCACCCACAGCATTGAAGGCAACGACGGAAGACAGGAGGGCTCAGCTACCCTCATAAAGGAAAAGGAGCAACGAGTCCAAGGTATTGAAGATGAAGGACAGAAAAGGGAAGCGGTGCACATTACCCATGGTCAGCGCCAGGAAGCATGGAAGACTGCAGAGAGCTGTGGTGTGATGGAAAGCGGCTACCCCAAGTACAGATATGCCGACTGTCACTAGTTAGGGTTTTTGGGTTACTATTGGGACAGTCCCACAGTGTTGTAATGGCGAGACCTTTGGGCCACCTATAAAGGGATGTATTTTGTATTGTAAAAGGGTTGGGTAGTTAGACGAGTAGAAACTTAGACAGTTGAAAGATAGAAGCTGAGCTCTGGTTCTGTTATTAGCAGTAGTTATCTTATTGTAACCAGTAGCTAGCTCATCGAGCATCTATGTAACAATCCACAGGGATTGACAGAGAGAGAGAGATAATATTGTAAGAAGGAAATATAGAGATAGAGAAGAAATCTAGGAGAGAAGGGATCCAGGCAGTGAGTGCGGAGTTACCCAGAAGATCTCTAGCTGCACACAGGTTGCAGCAGAACTGTGTACTCTCTCAAGATATAATAAAACACAGTTCTGTGGACGTAGCTTCTACCCTAGAAGTGAACCACGTAAAATTAGAGTGTTATGTGATTGATTCATGTGATTGTGTTTACTTGTTGTAGCTGTCACTCATTACATGAACTTTGCTTACAATTAAATGTATGTATGTTTTATTCAGTTCACAGCATTATAGGAGGATAAATGCAGGTTGAAGTCTTTAAGTATTCTGTATAAGAGTTTGTCTATGTTTCACTCAAGATAGTTAAGAGTCGCAGTGTAAAGCAGCCTTGTATGTTGAGTCCTGTAAGTCAGATACAAGTAACGCTAAGTACGCTGAGCCGCGGCGGTAGGATATCGCAAGGAGACGATATCGCACCATCAGAGGAGTTATGGTGCATGATACCGCAGGTTAAGGATCGAGCATAGGAGAGAGTTACGTGTTGTCCAGGATGCGGCGATGCGATAAGGGCTAGAGTCATCGCGAGTAAGAGGAAACTGCACATCGCAGAGAGAGCCCTCGCGGGTTAAGAAGAGCTGCGAGGAGCACATAGGATGCGACAGAACCTGGTCGAAGACACTTGAGTCTTTGGCCAACCCATTAGAATCACTTCGGGTGAGACTTCAGGCCGCTCCGCGGTCTGTTTCCGAAAGGGCCAGTGAGCTAGGGGTGTTGTTGGTACATTATAGTAAACCCGGGTCTGCCCATAGCGACCAACAAATGGTTCCGTTGCCGATTTTGAACAAGCTAAGCACTGATGTTCTGTTGGAATCCTACTAGAGACAAACTCAACCAATGGTTTGGGTCTAAGGAGAAATAGTTTGCTGAACACGAGAACAAGAGTCCTAGACTGAGTATAGAGGACTAGTTACAAAAACATATCTTTACAGACCTGCATACGATATTTTTTGTGACCTATGGAAACGAGCTTTATGACTGGTTATCAAATTTGACTGATAAGAACATATTCAAGAAGAAAAGAAACATTGTCTGGACACCGGAGCTGATTCAGACCGTGAAGAACTTTGATAATCCCATTACAAGGACAACAGACTTCTAGCTTGCAAGTGTGCTAGAAGGCTTCATCACAGAGTTTGCAGTTGAACAGAGAAAAAGCTTCAGCGAGGCTGAGCGGTACTTCTTCAAAGGATATCGCGGTAGGTACCTAAAATATTTAAACTTGTCCATTAAGATGTTATTACATGAAAAAGGAGTAATGGATATGGTTTTAGATCAATAAGTTAACAAACTGTAATGTCACAAGAGTTTGAGAGTGATTTCGATGACATTGGACGTACGCGTAGTGGAAAGAAATACAAAGTAGATTTCAGATATCCCATATTTGAAGACAGTTCAGATAGTACTAGACAATAGAGTCATAGCCATACATACAGAACAGAAGGGGGTAACCCTTACCACCCTTATACCCCACAGAAATAGATCGAGACTCAGAACAATCCCGTAGGAACTCCATCTAGTAGCTCCCAGATAGTACATACTACCACTACATCACCTCCACCTACACCGCCGAGTGGTAGTAACACAACAAATCAACATCCACCACGTAGAAATAGAATGGGGGATGATATGAAGCTACCTATCTTTAAGGGTACAGGGGCAGAGGACCCAGAGCAACATTGGTTTCTATGTGAAGCCATGTGGACCATTAAATCAATCCATGATGATAATATTAAACTTGTACAGTTGGTCACCACACTAAGAGAACGAGCCTTAACATGGTATATGAAGTATACCTCAGCGGTACCCAGAACACTTGTCCAGGTCAGGACCGCCATGATTAAAGAGTTTAAGAAACCTAAGTCTGAGTCACAATGCATTACAGAGCTCAAAGACATTAAACAGTTACATACAGAGTCAGTGTGGGACTTCGATCAGAAATTCAAAGCCCTTATAGACCAAGTCAGCTTTGAGTTTGTGCCAGAGCAACATAAGGAATGGTTCATCGCAACACTGCTTCTGCATATTAGACATCCACTGATGTAGCAGAGACTCCGTACGTAGGATGAAGTGTTGGAGATGGTAATGAAACTAGAGGCATAACCTCTAGTTGAGACCAGTACAGGTATGACAAACCTGCAAAACCAGTTAGCAAATCTCACGTTACAGATGCATGAGATTAGAAAAGAGAAAGAGGTTGCGCAAGACATATGGTGTATAAAGTGTAAAGCACAAGGCCATACTAAAGACAATTGTCTAGTCTTTGTAGAATATCTAGCAACCGGGGCTCCTAACCCCTTACCACAGACCCACGAGCCGTGGTGTGAAATATGCAAAACAAGAGGACACCCATCTCAGCAATTCCCTCTACTTCAGAAGTACGTGCAGACACCTAATAAATTATACTGTGTCTTCTCTAAGTCTGTAGGCCATGATGAACATGATTGCCGATCCTATGATCTCATGGTCGGGAGCAAGCAAGACTTGTACAGAGTCCAATCAGAAACACAGGGTCCAGCAGTAGGACCACAGCATGATTCGGCTCATGTTGGCCGTGGAGGAGGATTCAGAGGACGAGGATGTGAAGGAGCCTTTGGCCATGGAGAAGGCTTTGGCCGTGGTCGTGGACCAATCACTTGTTAAAACTTTGGAGTTCTAGGACATTATGCTAGGGACTATCAGAGCCCCACCACCACATGTAACTATTGCAAATATTACGATCATGCTATAGAAGAATGTCCAACCTTGATAGCTAAGATCAGAGAACCTAAGCCAGCAATACACTAGAACATCCAGCTTATTGCTGCTGAGGAAGAATAACCAGAACCAAGAGTCAACATTGTGACTCGCAGTGGTGCTTCCACCAATGGGACATCGCAGGATACTGAAAAGAACACAGGTCAGGAGTGGGTGCGCAAAGCTCCGAACAAAGCAACACCACTTGACCTATAGAAGAATAAACAGACATTTCAGGAAGCTAAGATATTTTTTGATGACCCTACGCAATCAGGATCGCAGGTACCGCCATCTAGGGGCGTACCGTAGCAAGCACCTTGTGGCATTAGCCCTGTACAGATATCGTAGGCTACCACATCGGGCGCTTGCGACGAGGACGAGTTGGCAGGAAGCGTACAATCCTTCCTACGGAGTTGTTTAAAACTTGTGATAAATGAGAAAGCTATCGGAGAACTTCAGTGCATCATAGATCAGTGTCAGCCATCTTCTTCCGTGAGCAGTGCACATCGTGCTGTTCATAATATTATGGGATATACAAGAACAGGAAGAGAGATGCGACTCACAGCACAGGTTGGAGAATTTGAAATGGATGAGGTGATCCTAGATCTAGGATCAGAGGTAAATGTTCTGATTAAGCAGACATGGGAACAGATGGGTAGCCCTAAGTTAGTCAGATCGCCTATCCAGCTAAGATTAGCTAATCAGCAGTGGGTATCACCCCTGGGTCGATTACCACAGGTGCCAATTGACATTGACAGAGTTCACAGCTCTGCGGACTTTGAAGTTATAGAAATTATTGGCAATAGTAGACCATATCCATCATTACTAGGCATTGATTGGGCGATCGATAACATGGCCATTATTGACTTAAAGAGAAGACAAATGACCTTTGAGGATGCGCAGATCCGGGTCATCGCACTGTTAGACCCTCTTCAAGGTCCTAGTTACATTGAACCTATCCGAGCAGAGGAAGAGGCACGTAACATGGAGAGTCTCTATCAGATGACTGCGAACCAGAGTGACTACATCAATCCAACCGCAGAAGGGAACATTAGTTGGCGATGCGACATCTCATGCGCATCAGATTCGAATGTCGGTCTAGAGAATTGGCAGAACAGACTTTACGAAGTCTCAGCGCGTAGATGTGCGTATATGACTAAGTCACTATGATGGATTGGCACAGAGATCAATGAGATTCCATCATTTCATGGTAT
>LPNX010125413.1:66763-102325 GCA_001517045.1 Pseudotsuga menziesii | reverse complement strand
TTGGATTAATTGACAAGCACATAGGAGATTTAAGACTGATGTTAGAGAAATGTAGGCAGTACCATATTTCTCTAAACTTGAAAAAATGTATATTCTATGCGCCAATTGGTATTTTGTTGGGTCATATTGTTTGTAGACAAGGCTTGATGGTAGATCCTGCAAATATTGCCATCATTATAAATATTCCAGCACCCAACTTAGTCAAACAATTGAGGACAGTACTTGGTCATACCGGGTACTACAGAAAATTCATCAAGGGATACGCAAATATTACAGCACCGATGGAAAAAATGTTAAAGAAAGATGTAAAATTCCTATGGAATGAGGAATGTCAGCAGAGTCTAGACACACTTAAAGAGAAGATGGTTACAACACCCATCTTATTATTTCCAGACTGGACTAAGCCATTTCATGTACATATGGATGCATCCGGCATTGCACTGGGGATCGCCTTAACCCAGCCAGGAGAAGGAGGTATCGATCACCCTATCGCATACTCAAGCAGAAAACTATCCACCGCAGAAAAGAACTACACCACTATGAAAAGAGAAGGCTTAGCTATGGTGTACACGCTACAAAAGTTCAGGCACTACCTGTTGGGTGCCTCGTTCAAGATGTTTACTGACCATTTCGCAATGAAGTATCTGGTCAATAAGCCAGTGTTAGGGGGAAGAATTTGTAGATGGTTACTCCTCTTTCAGGAGTATGATTTTGAAATCATCGTGAAACCAGGAAGATTGAACACCAAACCTGATCATCTGTCACGGATAGACTCAGGAGAAGAGCCAAGTAATCTAGAGGACAATTTGCCAGATGTGCAGTTGTTTTCTATTCAGATCGCAAATGAGTACTATGCTGATATTATTCACTTTCTCACTACAGGATGGGCACTTGATGAGTTTACCAAGCATCAAAAGAGGCAGTTGGTTGTTAAAGCAGCATGCTTCACCCTGATCGCAGGACAGTTATACAAGTTAGGTCCAGATGAAGTCCTGCGCAGATGTGTGATGCCGCATGAAAAAGAGGCCATTATCAGGGAAGCACATTCCAGTACCGCAGGAGGTCATTTCGCAGGAAAGCCGACTGCGTAGAAAATCCTGACCGCAGGATTATGGTGGCCTACTTTACATAAGGATACTAAGGAATTTTGCAGATGCTGTGATATCTGCCAGAGGGTAGGAAAACCTTCGCGGAGAGATGAAATGCTGCTGCGACCACAGATTACGCTGTGCACATTTGACAAATGGGCTATAGACTTTGTGGGTCCTATCAACCCACCAAGAAAACGAACTGGTGCGAGATACATCATCACAGGAACAAAATACCTCACCAGATGGGCGGAGGCTAAAGCAGTAAGGAATTGTGACGCTGCTACAGCTGTACAGTTCCTCTTTGAGAACATTATCAGTAGATTTGGATGCCCAATAAGTTTGATGAGCGATCAAGGCACACACTTCTTGAACCGCACCATTGAGGCCTTGACGGAGGAATTTCAGATACAACACCATAAGAGCACTCCATACCACCCACAAGCTAATGGTACGGTGGAGGCCTTTAACAAGATTCTAGAAAATGCTCTCACTAAGATCTGCAACAGCCAAAGAAACGATTGGGACCTCAGGGTTAATGCTGTGTTTTGGGCTTATAGAACAACATGTAAGAAACTTATAGGACATACACCTTTCAGCTTGGTGTATGGACAAGAGGCTGTTATGCCTATGGAGTATATTCTTCCCAGTCTAAGAATTAATCAGATCACTGGGATGACAGACACAGATACCACAAATGAAAGGCTAGTGCAGCTGCTCGCCTTAGAGGAAGACAGGTTCGTCGCAGGATTCCATCAGAAAGTGTAGAAGGCACGAGAGAACGCTTGGCATGACAGGCATGTCAAGAACAAGATCTTTCAGATAGGAGACCTAGTCCTCCTCTATGATAGTAATTTTGTGAAGTTTCCAGGGAAATTCAAGACGCATTGGTTGGGGCCATACCAGATTCAGCAAGTTACAGATGGAGGAGTCGTTAAGCTTAGCAAACTAAATGGGGAGATTCTTCCCACTTTCATTAATGGCAGTAGGCTTAAGCTTTATAGTGCTAGCCACTCCATACCCCAGCCTTAACTCAGACAATTACAAGGGTGCAGATGTCCAGTGTAGTTGAAAGGAGGCATCGCACCGGGAATTAGTCTATACCGGGAGGTATTCTAAGTATAAGGAATCGCATAAGAACGATTCATTTTGCGCAAGACATTAAGCGGCTTGCGAGCAAAAAAAAAAAAACTGTTTAAAGTTTGTTTTGCACAGGTAAGGCAGTGTGACATCACAGTAAGGCGATGATTCCCCGTGCCACGTATCCAGTTTTGAAAAACGATGGAAGGCAAGTCAAGTCACCTTTTGACAGGCAGTTAATGAAGAAATGACTGGTATACCTTATCGTAGATTTGGAAACAACATATTAAATTTTCCATATTTAGTAAATCTTTGACGAGACCGGCACCTGTACACAGGGTTCGAGGGAAATTTGATCGAATTTCAGCATTTAATGAGGATCAAAACAACAGGTGTGGTCTCGTCTGTGCATTAATACCACCGACGGGTTCAACCTAGATGACTGTTGCGTCCGAGATTATAGCCTTCAGCATAAAAGCAGAGATCATTCATTTAGGACGGTTACTTTTGCAAAGAGCCAAGAGCTATAGAGTAATTTCTTAAGTGTTCCCTGTGCAGAGCTAATTTCGTTACAAAGTGTTGTGATTTCCCTATTTCACAGCCATTGCCAATCCAAAGTATTGCACCGAGTGGGTTCTATCCGAGGAAGAACCTATAGAAGACATTTTGGAAAGGTTCGAGCGTGGATGCCTTGTGTCCGCTATGGTGACACCACCCAAGAGTATGAAACTAGGTTCATCATAGGCCAGTTAGCTACCAAGGATGTGGAGCCAATCTCAGATAACAGAAGAATCCAGTCCGGAGCTGGAGGAAGCAGTTCATAGCGCACCAGAGGTAAACATTCCCAAGAGTGGTAAGTTTCCCGTTCCCATACCACCGATTGATTCTCGAGTAAAGGAAGACAGAGATCTATTAGGATATGCCACTGTTGTTAAATTTATAGATTATAACCTTGGAGACAGTAAGACATATCCTCAGTTCCGACTGGATCAGTATCTTACAATTTAGAAGAACCCAAGGATTGGTGTTTATTTTTGTTAAATATTTTTCAGCAAGATTGTTTGACAGCCCAGGATGAGGCAAGCCACCCCTTCCATTTCTCATGGTTGCTTATACTATGTGCATTCATTGGGTGGAAGGAGCCGCCCCATACCCAGTTTCGATAGCTAGCAAGTGGCGAGCCCAAAGGCAAGCGCTATACCAACTTATGGGAGAGTAGCAGCCCAGCCAAGAAAAAGATCAATATGATAGTATTCTATGAATACTATAAACTGTTGAAGAGCATCATCCAAGAGACGCCACGGATCCGCACGGAGATTGTGTACATATATGATAACCGGCTTGATTTTATGGCAGACCGCCATAGAATCTACCTGCGGCCAAAAAGGTCTAAAAGGGACGATTGGGCTAATGGTTTGTTCAGAATGACAGTTCATGATGTCACAGATGTCATCAAAGACTTTGATGACGACTGGAAACAAGCATTAGAGGATACCACACCACTACCATCAGGTACCGCACAGACAGATCCATTGGACAAAGGCAAAGACAAAGTGGGCTCCTAGACACAAGATACAGCAGAAGTGCCACTACCGGGAGAAAAGAGAAACGATCCACAACAAGCGCCACCAGAGATGTTAGCACTCAAAATGTACCCAGGTTGTAAAAGGTAAACTCCAAGGTAACAACAAAACCACTGTAGAAAGAAACTGGTGTTTTCTTCCAGAGAGGGATCTCTCAATACAGATTTAACAGGACCAGATATAAAACAACATTTAAAGATTTGTATGTATGGCTGAAACAATCACATATCCATTAGGCATGGATTCACATACATATAAGGATATCACAAAGACATATACACGAGATTCATCAAAGGCAATATAATCACATCATCACAGTCGTTTAATTTGATCTAGGTGAAACAGAAGAGATGAGGAAACAACCCATTAATACAGAGTATTAAAGATGAATTCTATATCAAATTTAGTAGAAAATGTATAAAATATCTGAAATGATGACTAGAGCATAAACATATGAATTCTAATCACCCAACGCTGTATTTCAGATATGAAAAAGAAACAAAATGAAGTGTTACACTGGGGAAATATGATCACATAAAGAAAGAAGCACAGACTGTAATATCAATGACACAGGAATCTCTGATAAACCTCCATGCATTCACTTTGTTATTCAAAAATAGATATGTTCTCCAAAATCATTCCACAACAAGATGGGTTCCAACCCCCATCTCATAAAAAAGATGCAAATATATACAAAAAATAATAGATCTTCCAAGAAGATTTCACAATTGAATGATCGGCTTAATTTAGAGTCTTGTAACTAAATCCCTAACTTCTAGGAATAAATTACTGCTCCAATCCTAACAGATCATAAAGTAAAAATCAGCTTGGTAAAACGTCTTCATCCAGTCAGCTCCATGTCTTCATCCAGTCAGCTCCTTGTTGTATAACACCTGTCTTTATGCATGCACGATATACTTGGTCTTTCCGAATCTCTCCACAGCTTTCCACTATTCTGCATTTGCGGTGTCACATTCCATCATCTCTCAGATTGATACTTCAAGCTCCATGTATGCTTCATATGACACTTTGGGTAATCTGCTTCTGATAATTGCGAACTTCTGTAGAATTTCGAAATCCTCTGTTAATTTGTCCACAATAGTTTTTCCTATTAAGCCCTTTTCCAAGTCATCGAATTTAGAGTGGTCCTTGCGATTCTGAACTAGCAAGCTGTGATAATGTTCCTGAGAGAACATCTATCCTTCCTCGTCCTAGAAAGAAGGTAGGCCGTCCTCAAAAAGCTCCTTGAAATATTGCTTGAAGTTATCGACCTGTGCAACCATTTCATCAGTTCTGTCTTGGACCGTCTTCATTAAATGGTGTTTATGGATAATATTCTTAGCCCACAGCACTATGGATATCCTGTCTTTTATCCCCATATCATGTAATTTCTGATATGTCAATGAGTTTAAAAATTTCAGCGCATTTTGAGCTGTGGTGAGAGGTCTTTTTCCCATGTGTTCATTCACTAGCTTCAATCTTTGGTGGGCCAAATTGATCAAAATATTTTGATCATCAATGAAATTCAGATAATGCCGAAATTTGGTAATTTCTATAGATAGAGTATCCCAAATGATATGCTTCGCTCCTTGTAGGGGACCTTTACCTATGTTTCTCTCCTTCAATTCATTTAACTTTTTCTGCAGCTGATTCCTGTCCTGTAGTATTTTATTTTTACTTTCATTTATTTTAGCCAACTCACCCTTGATCTTTGCATTCTCTGTCTTCAGCTCTTTGATTTCTTCATCTTTTAAACTTACCTGGGACATAGGCACCAACAGATCATCTGCAGAAAAATCATCCAATGGCTTCTCGATATTCACAATGGACAGGTCTTCACTGGTGGAAGTCTAACTCATTAACTCCTCCATAATCTCCTTCTCGTCAATTTGATCTTTTCTCATCAAGGAAATTTGAGACAACAGTTCATTTCGTTCGGCCTCCCACTTGTATTTTCCTTCCTGTAACTCAACAGCTCTCCCTTTATACTCCATCATCTCTTGATGGATCTTGTCCTTTTCCTCTTGCAGAGCCAATAACTCAGAAGACTAAACATGCTCAGAACCTGGGATTTTCAATTTTTTCTTCAGCACTTGAAGAGCATTATCTTTTTCTTATAGCATTCTCTTGACTGCCTAGGTGTTATCTGAACTGACAATATCCGTTTGAAGCTTCTTGATCTGGTTGGTATTTGCTTTATTTTCAATTCTTTCATGTTTCAAATGGATTTCTAACTTATCTATCAGAATTTGTAATTTGTTTATTCTTATCATGGCTTGCAATAGGTCTGAGCAAATGATATCACTGGTTTGTTTGTGAAGTTATATCTTATCCGGTATATTGATCTTATCCAACCAGATCTCCATTTCTGACATATTCTTGTCGTTCACCATGGCTAACTTGAATGTATTTCTTTCAACATCTCGAGCAGAAACCAGAGAAGTTTTTCGACTGTGTAAACTTCTTACTCGCGGCAGCAAATTTCTAGTCTCTTCCAAAGACTGTTTTCTCCTCTCCATGTAACCAGATTTGAGCTCTTCTTTTGACTTAAAGACCAGGCTAAATTCTGAACCATCTGTACAACCATCTACATTTTTAAAAGAAAACTGATTTACTTGCACAGCTTTCATTGGAACAAGAGCAACCTTTTTGAAACCATCAGAAATTTCTTCATTTAAAATTTCACCACCCTGCAACAACTTTGCCTTTTTATGCGATCCATCTTCGTCAATTTCCATACTTTCGATTTCAAACAGACTTCTCTTAATCACAATACTAGTACCCTCTGTTATTTGGGATGATGTGACATGTACAGTATGTGCATCTTCTTCAGACTTTGATATCTCAGTAAACTGCAACAAATTGGCTGTTTAAGTCAACCCCTCAACAGACTAGTGATCAAACGGTTTATTCTTGTTGGCCTGCTTCCTCAAGGAGATTACATGGTGAGGATCATAATTTATCTTTGACTCCTTTTGGAAATCCATACTCTCTAGAAATTTCTCTATGAACACTAAGGCGCCTTTACTTTTAAAAATGAAAGAGCCAACCTTAAGTGGGAATTTAATGTTTGAATATTTTTTAAAAGCACCAAAGTGCTCTTCTTTAGACTGCATCCTTTGTCTCATGAATTCTAAATAAAAAATCTCCGGGGTTAAGAAAGTAGGCAACTTATAAGGATGCCCTGTAAATCCATATATCCTTAACACAGTGGAGTCTTTATGAAGGAACCAGTCTCCAATTCGGTCCTCGGGTGAGGAGTGCATCAAACATTTCATCTCGTCCAAAACACGGGGCAATTCCTGATCAAACAACATTTTATACATTTCTGACATGATCAAATTAGCAAACTCGAACATGTTGATTTGCTTGGGCAAATCGGAAGAATAGATAGTATTCAAAAACTGGAGTTCAGTGACATTAGAGCATAACAACATGTTGAACAAGTAGGTCTGAAATCTAAAAAACCGAACCTTTGGAAACTCACTTAGCTGAAGATGGATTGCTTCAGCTAGGTATTCATCTAGACTAAACACCGGAATTGACTGAGACTCAGAGTCTAAGGAACTTATTCTTAATAAAAAACCTAGGATGACCTCGACCACTCGACAATCATCATCCAGACCCAATATTTGACAAACTAAAGATACAACTAATTGGAATTCACTTTTAAAAATATTCACAGGGTAAGGTAAGAAAAAACCATCTAAAGAATGACCTTCTCTTAAAACACTAGACAGGAATTGGCAACGGGTTTCAGTTTCACACTTCTTGTAAAATTCAGTGAGGATTGACTCATTTACTGACTCACGATTATCGGGGCAGTTTTTAGGTAAATTGAGGTTTTCTCGGATGACTGTGGCATTGACTTTACAAAGAATTCGGGATGTGGACTGACTCACGATAATTCTCTGAGAAGGGGAGTAGTTAACAACACACCATTCTACAAAATCTGGGAAATGGAGGGTTTGTTCAAGGGTGAAGTAATACAGAAAGGATTTACATACATTCAATACATCATTTCCCTGCGAGTTATAATACCACAATCTCTCCTTACTAATGGACACGCTTCCAATAGACAGGAAAGGGTCACAGACGCCCCTGTCTCTGTTGACCAAAAGTCCTCTCTATCATCTATGACACGACCACTCTGTAATTCCTCTCCTTTATCCATAACTTAATTGACAATGGCAATTCAGAGGAACGAACTACAGGGTTCAAGCTTTACCTGTTTAACTGTAGAGGCGCGTGCTCGGTGTGCTCGAAACTAACAACCAAAAGTTGACGAACCTGCCAGTCCTTTTCACGCACCGAAGCCAATCAATAAAATACCCATGGGACAAGTCAACCTTCCTTTTATAAGGCCCCACTTTGGAGTGCTCCTTCAGCGGTTTATACGAAACCACTTTAGCTTCCGGAGTATGCCACAATTCGCCACGTGGACAACGGTTTATATTCCACGGCCACCTTCTACCTTTAACTTCCATGCGCTTCCACACTACGGACTCATTTGTAACCATTGATCCACTCCGCCTTTGATTTTTAACCGTCAGATTAAGCGCCACATAATTAATCCCGCCCAGGGTCATGGTCTTATTCATCAGGCACCTTTCTGTTCCGGAGTTATCTACAACCGTTGATGCGATCTACTTGTATTTTCCACCGTTGGATCAAAAGACACGCACTTGATTCCGCCAAGCGCTTGGGTGTTATCCATCATGCAAGTATTCGCTCCGGAGGTATCCCCAACCGTCGATGTGATCGACTTTATTTCTATGCCGTTAGATTAGATGCCACGTATCCAATTTCGCTGGGCTTCCCGATATTATCCCCTGTGCAACTTTATGCTCCGGAATCATCCACAGCCGTAGATGTGATCGACCATGATCTGTCAGCCGTCAGATTGGGTGGCACGTATCTAATTCTGCTAGGCTCCGTTGTTTTAACCATCGCGCATGTTCATAAAGCGGAACTTATACGGGCCGTGGATCTCATCCAGCCAAATCATCAACCGTTGATCTGTGTGTCCTATTAAATGCCCAGATATATTTTATCTTCCTCGCACCTTTTGGAGAGCGGACATAGTGTAGACCGTTGATCTTCAATTCTTCACTCTGCACCATTAGATCCTTTGACACTTCATCATTTTTCATTGCTCATCGTACTCTTATACCATACCATTTAACCAACGTTTGACAAGCCACTATTGTTTCTCCTTCATTATGGTCTTTTCATCCTCCTGCTAAATAGATGTGTTAACAACTGGCTCCATCTGGGGATGATATCCTCCCTGTGAGGTATGAAAGAACTCGTAGACCAGGTGCCTTCTTCCGATTTTGCATAATAACTTGTATAAAGATCATCTCTTGCTTTTCATAGATATATCATTTTTATGTATTTTTAGAAAAGGAATGGTATGCCTCCTGAATCTTAGGGCTTTCACTGCGAGCTTCAAAAACACTCGGCTTACCATTCATATTGACTTGTAGAGAAAAATAAATATGTATAGTCTATGATACAAATTTTACCTTCTCCCTTAGGATAGGTAGTGCTTCAGATACCGTCCATTTACAGGGTTGCTTTCCAAAAGAACCCCATTTGTATATTCTAGCAGAAATGCATTTTCCCCCCTGTATCTAGCCACAACAGAAGGTCCTACCCACATAGGATCAAATTTTCCATGCTTGTCTTCCTTGGGAGCATCCCACTTTAAAACCAGGTCATCAATTTGAAACTGCTGTTCTTTGATTCTCCTGTCAAAGGTATTTTTCATTTTCTCTTGATGTGACTGCACTTTGTCATAAGCCTTATTTCTTCGTTCTTCCAGCTCAACAATCTGATTTATCCTTCACTATATGTGGTTTGGTTCTTCTTGCTGATCTTGGAAATATCGCATAACTGGTACCCCTAATGCTGCTGGAAAAAACACCTCAGCCCCATACACCAACTGGAACGGAGACATGCCGATTGCCCTTTTAGTGCTAATCTTGTCAGCCCACAGAGCATATTTTAGTTTGGTGTGCCAGGACCTCTTATTATCTTCCAACAACTTCTTGATGATCCTTACCAGGCTTTTATTTGAAGATTCAGCTAACCCATTTCCTTGAGGATAATAGGCAGTTGAATGATTGAGACTTATGTGATACTTATGACAAAAATTAATCATTTTCCTGGATTTGAAAGCAGCCGCATTATCTATTAATATCCTTTTTGGGCACCCGAATCTAGCCAATATGTTATCTTCAAGAAAATTCATGATCACATTTTCAGTGGCTCTCCTGGTAGGAATTGCTTCTATCCATTTAGTAAAGTAGTCTGTAGCTGTCAAAATCCACTTGTGCTGACCTGATGAATTGGGGTTTATTTCACCAATAAAATCCAAACCCCATTGCTTGAAAGGAGCCTCAACTGTTATTGGATTCAAAGGGAGAGGCAGTACTTTTCTCTTACCGTCAAAAATTTGGCATTGATGACATTTATTGGTTTCTTTATACACATCTGAAAATAATGTAGGCCAATAATAACCAGCTCTTAGGATTTTGTTTGCAGTCACTTTCCAAGAATGATGTCCGCCACAATCTCCCTGATGAAATTCTTTGGTAATTTGCTGAGCCTCATCTTCCAAAAGACAATTCAGCAACACTCCTCCAGGGTCCTTCCAATAAAGATATCGGTTTATGATACAAAATTTAGCAGATTTTAACTTTACAGACCTCGCTCTTGACTTACTCAATCCTTGAGGTGCTTGTAAATTTCGAAGAACATATACAATATCAGAATACCATGGGGAGACCACAAAATCAACCATTACTTCTACCTCCGTATCCAACTGATTAGCTTGATGAGAAATGAAATTAATTTGCAAGGCTTCACAATTGGAATTGGCCATCATTTTAGCTAATCCTTTCCCTTTAACCAATTTGGTGGGCTTTATTTCAATATCATACTCCAACAATGTGGCAATCCACTTTGCTCTTCTGCCTTCTGGATCTGATTGAGTCAGGATTCCCTTTACTGCAGCAGATGGAACATGGGCAATTATATGTGAATGTAAAATATATATTCTAAAATCTTTCAATGCTTTAATTAAAGCATAGGCTTGTTTCTCCATAATGTCATATTTCAATTCACCATCCCTCAACATCTTGCTGAAGAATGCTATGGGATGTTCCATATTCTCGTCATTTTTGTGCAGTAAAATAGCTGCTATCGTATATTCTGAAGCATATGAAAATATTGAGAAATATTTAGTAAAATATGGACTCACTAACACAGGAGCCTCTGAAATTGCCTTCTTGATTTCCCAAAAGGACTGTCTAGATTCAGTATTTCATTTTATTTCCTGCCCCTTTTTCAACATATTGGTGATGTTCATTAGGATCTCAGCAAAACTGGGCACAAACCTTCTTAGAAAATTCACTTGCCCCAAGAAAGACTGTATCTCCTTTTTGCTTCGGGGTTCACCTACTTTTAAAATGGCACTCACCCTCTCAGGATCAATCTTTATGCCATCTTTGGATATTATATGGCCCAACAATTTTCCCTCTTCTAATGCAAAGTTGTATTTCTTTGGATTCAACGATATACCAAACTTTCTGCATTTCATGAACACTTTCTCCAGATGATGCAGATGCTCCCTGTCAAACTTGGAGTAGACTGTGATATCATCCATGTAGATCACTACAAAATTTCCAATTTCCCCTGCAAAAGTGATGTCCATAGCTCGCTGGAAAGTGGCCCCTGCATTCATCAAACCGAAAGGCATATTTGCATACATAAAGGTGCCCCAAGGGGTAGTAAAAGCAGTCTTCTCTTGATCTTCTGGTAACACCTTGATCTGATTATACCCGGAAAAACCATCCAGCATTGAAATTCTTTCAGCTCCCACTACTTGCTGCAGTATATGATCCATCTTGGGTAGAGGATAGTTATCCTTCATCGAAACTTTATTCAAGTTGCGGAAGTCTATGCACAATCTTATTTCCCCGTTCTTTTTCTTGACAGGGACCAAGTTTGCAACCCATTTTGAAAACCTCAGTGTTACAATAATTTTAGCATCAAATAGCTTCTTGATTTCTTTCTCAATAATAGGCAGCAACTTAGGATTTATTCTTCTGAGCTTCTGTTTAAAAGGCCTCTCCCCAGGCTTTATAGGAATGGTATGTTGTATGATAGAGGTATCATACTCTTTGAGATCCTCATAACTCCAAGCGAGGACATCTGTATAATTCTTCATTAATTTCACATACTCTTCTTTCTTTTTTTCAGGTAATTTCTTGGACAACTTCACAATCTTAGGATTTTCTGCGGTGCCAATATTCTTGTCTTCGATAGCATCATCAATAGGCTTCACTTTTGGATTCTTAGCCACGTCATTTTGGTCAAAAAGCTTTTCTAAAGGGATTAGTCCTCTTGGTATGAAATTGTTTTTTAATTGGATGATATCCTTACCTCCTAAGGTCCCTCTCAATTTTTCAGCACTGTTTCCTTCCTCCTCAAGTTCTTCATCCTCTTGAATACTCTCGTTATTGTCATTCTCAGTGTCAATAGGAGTATTCACAAATTCTTCTGAGAGTTCCAGGAATCTTAGGATCTGCATATTGTCTTCAAACACTTGCCAATATTTAGAGTTGTCAGGAATAGATGGTCTATTCACAATTTCCACCTGGTATTCCCTCTGACCAGCAACAGGTGTTTCAAATTTTCCAGCAGCCACGGCTAAAGAATCAGCTACCAAAATTTCATGTCTAGGAATCACCTGAATTGTATGCTCCGTAAAGAAGTTACCAAGCATATCCCACACTTCATTTCTGTAAGCCCTCATTCGAGGATGCCTGGTTTGATAGCTTTCATTTATTTGGTTTATTACCAACTCAGAATCTCCTAGGATCCTTATCTTTTGAGCTCCTAAATCTTTCAAAGCATGTAGTCCCAATAATAGAGCTTCATATTATGCCACATTATTTGTACACTCAAATGTCAACTTGTATGATAGTGCTTTGAAATCCCCCTGAATAGGAGAAATTATGTATACACCTGCTCTAGCACCTATTTTCGCAGTAGACCCATCAAAATACATAATCCACTGCCTTTCTCTTTTTCGCTTTGCTTCCAAAGCATCCTGTTCTGTCCCTTCCTTTTCTTTATTCTGCTCAGACTTCTTCTGCAAATCCTCTTCTACATCATGTGGAACAACATCATTAAAGAAAATGGAGGACCCCAAATTAGTGTCAACAACATAAATATGATTAATCTCAGGTTTATCCTGACTGCTTACTACGTATGGAGTTCTCTTTTCACTGTATAATCTTCTGTTTCCATCTCGGACAGGGATCGTGGCATATGACATATCCATCTGCAAACTGTCTTTCAATTTGGAAGTCCAGGATCTTGACAACAATACCCTGAACTTTGGTGGGATATCTGCCACTACCACATCCATAACTATAGTTTTAGAAGGCAATTTGTTTAGGGTTACCACCATATCTTTAATTAATCCAAGGCATTTTACTCTCTTAGAATCAAAAGAGTACAAATCTTTATAAGGTCTTGTGACCTCCAATCCCAGACTTTCTACCACTCCCTTGGGCATTAGATTATGCGATGCCCCTGAATCCAGCATAGCATTATGGACCACTTTATCATGCACATTTAGACTTAAATAGAAAGGAGGAACTTATTCACCTTCCATATTTTCAACTTTTGATCCAAATGAAATAGCAGGATTATCATCATTCAGTTCTAAAATGTTAGACTGACATTCTCCTTGATTTTTGACCATTTTTGTGATAGTATCCCTGTATTCAGTATTTCTCAACAATTCATTGAATGGAACAGATATTTTTAGCTTTGAAAGCTCATTCTATAAATTAAAACCAGCACCGATCCTTTCCACATCAACCGGAGTCGCCTTCTTTATTATTTTATCCCTTTGTACATCATTTTCAACCTCTTTATTTACAAAAGGCTCTTTTTGTGGTTCTTTTCCTTTTTCTACATCCAAAGAACTAGAGGAAGGCTGATTTGGGTTTTCCTTTCCTTTATTTATGAGGACATCCCTGTTCCTCAATCTGATTTTCCTCTACACATCATCCATAGCGTGTAAATATCCTCTTTGATACAGCTCATTCTCATTTTCAATTTCTTGATTTCCACCCTCCTGTTCAAACATGTTATGCTCCTCTTCAGTAAGATATATCTCTGAATCCTACTCTCCAAACAGATGAATCTCATTTTCAGGGGGGTCTTCTTCATCGGCAACATAATTTTTAGGGAAAGGTGGACGGATGGGCTGTTCTTCTTGGTTTCTTGGATTTCTCTGGTCTCTCTGTCTATTTTGGGGAGGAATAGGGGGATTTGGTCTTCTGAAATTTGGATTCCTGATTTGGGGCTCCCCTTGCTCTCTGTTGAAAGGCCTAGTATCCATAGTTAATTTATCCATCAACTTTTCCATGGTTTTCAACATCATTTCAAATTTAGCATCAGCAGAAGAGGATGAAGTAGAGGGAAAATTCTCTTCTTTTTGTCCTCCTATCCAAATCTCTATGCTTCATTTTTCTACTCACCATCATGTTAGCTTCCACTTCTAGAGCATCAGTAAACATAGCAGCAAGAGTTGCCGATTTCCTCTCCCACAATGAGAATGCAAAATCATTATCAAAGGCCCCAGCATAATGTAGTTTAGCAGTTGCAGGAGAAGGTTTTATATCTTCTGGAATAGAGTTGCAAGCCCTCATGAATCTACTGGAAAATTCATGAATAGATTCAAAACCTCCTTTTTCGAGACTGTTATACTGAGATAAAAGATGCAAAGGATTTAGTTTATCATCCCACCTGTCCAGGAAAGCATTTTGGAAGGCCTGAAAATTTACTATAGACCCATTTGGTAAGTCTTTAAACCACTTCTTTGCCTCTCCTGACAAACTTTGGGCAAATAACCGCATTTTAACATCAAGATAATCAACTTCTTCTAAGTCAATAAAATCTTCAAATTTGGCAACATGCTGTTTCGTGGTTATATCACCCTCTCCATCAAATAAAGAAATTCTCTGAGAATAATTTTGAGGGAGATCATGTAATACAACGGACAGACGCAAGGGAGCAAATCTAGCGGCCATTGGTCTGGGTGGGTTCACAGGAAGTGAAGAACTTTGAGTACTTTGTGAAGTTTGAGTACTTTGAGAGGTAAATGTGTTAGCTTTGGTGGTTCGTTGTAAATCTTTCCAGAGGGAATCTAATAGATAAGATTCTAACCTAGGAGGATTGAACTCAGTATTTTTAAGGTCAGATTCAGACTTGGTTCTCAACAGATTCTTTCCAACATTAACTTCCCATCCTGGATCAATATGAGAATCTTGGGATGATGATGCACCAAACAAAGGAAAACCTAACTTTTCTTTATTTTTCTTCTTAAATAACTTTTCTGGGTCTTCAAAACTTTTCAAGACTTCGGTATCAAAGTTACCTCGCGTGTGTCTTCTCGAAGCCAGAATGACTCCTTAAGTTCTGAACAAGTTTCACAATGCAGTCACCAGGGCAAATGTACAACCTCTTCTGCTGATAAAATTCCTGTTTGCCCACAGAAATCTTTCTTCAAGCTTTGTCATTCTCCTAGGGCAGATATGCTCATTCATTCCTCGGCAACGACACCAGTTTGTTAGCACTCAGAATGTACCCAGGTTGTAAAAGGTAAACTCCAAGGTAACAGCAAAACCACTTTAGAAAGAAACTGGTGTTTTCTTCCAGAGAGGGATCTCTCAATACAGATTTAACAGGACCAGATATAAAACAACATTTAAAGATTTGTATGTATGGCTGAAACAATCCAATATCCATTGGGCATGGAGTCACATACATATAAGGATATCACAAAGACATATACATGAGATTCATCAAAGGCAAGATAATCACATCATCACAGTCGTTTAATTTGATCCAGGTGAAACAGAAGAGACGAGGAAACAACCCATTAATACAGAGCATCAAAGATGAATTCTATATCAACTTTAGCAGAAAATGTATAAAATATCTGAAATGATGACTAGAGAATAAACATATGAATTCTAATCACCCAACACTGTATTTCAGATATGAAGAAGAAACAAAATGAAGTGTTACACTGGGGAAATACGATCACATAAAGAAAGAAGCACAGACTGTAATATCAATGACACATGAATCTCTGATAAACCTTCATGCATTCACTTTGTTAATCAAAAATAAATATGTTCTCCAAAATCATTCCACAACACGATGGGTTCCAACCCCCATCTCATAAAAAAGATGCAAATATATACAAAAAATAATAGATCTTCCAAGAAGATTTCACAACTGAATGATCAGCTTAATTTAGAGTCTTGTAACTAAATCCCTAACTTCTAGGAATAAATTACTGCTCCAATCCTAACAGATCATAAAGTAAAAATCAGCTTGGTAAAACGTCTTCATCCAGTCAGCTCCATGTCTTCATCCATTTAGCTCCTTGTTGTATAACACCTGTCTTTATGCATGCACGATATACTTGGTCTTTCCGAATCTCTCCACAGCTTTCCACTGTTCTGCGCTTGGGGTGTCATATTCCATCATCTCTCAGATTGATACTTCAAGCTCCATGTATGCTTCATATGACACTTTGGGTAATCTGCTTCTGATAATTGCGAACTTCTGTAGAATTTCAAAATCCTCTGTTAATTTTTCCACAATAGTTTTTCCTGTTAAGCCCTTTTCCAAGTCATCGAATTTAGAGTGGTCCATGCGATTCTGAACTAGCAAGCTGTGATAATGTTCTTGAGAGAACATTCGTCCTTCCTCGTCCCAGAAAGAAGGTAGGTCGTCCTCAAATAGCTCCTTGAAATCTTGCTTGAAGTTATCGACCTGTGCAACCATTTCATCAGTTCTATCTTGGACCGTCTTCATTAAATGGTGTTTATGGATAAATTTCTTAGCCCATAGCACTATGGATATCCTTTCTTTTATCCCCATATCATGTAATTTCTGATATGTCAATGAGTTTAAAAAGTTCAGCGCATTTTGAGCTGTGGCGAGAGGTCTTTTTCCCATGTGTTCATTCACTAGCTTCAATCTTTGGTGGGCCAAATTGATCAAAATATTTTGATCATCAATGAAATTCAGATAATGCCGAAATTTGGTAATTTATATAGATAGAGTATCCCAAATGATATGCTTCACTCCCTGCAGGGGACCTTTACCTATGTTTCTCTCCTTCAATTCATTTAACTTTTTCTACAGCTGATTCCTGTCCTGTAGTATTTTATTTTTACTTTCATTTATTTTAGCCAACTCACCCTTGATCTTTGCATTCTCTGTCTTCAGCTCTTTGATTTCTTCATCTTTTAAACTTACCTGGGACATAGGCACCAACAGATCATCCGCAGAAAAATCATCCAATGGCTTCTCGATATTCACAATGGATAGGTCTTCACCGGTGGGAGTCTAACTCATTAACCCCTCCATAATCTCCTTCTCGTCAATTTGATCTTTTCTCATCAAGGAAATTTGAGACAACAGTTCATTTCGTTCGGCCTCCCACTTGTCTTTTCCTTACTGTAACTCAACAGCTCTCCCTTTATACTCCATCATCTCTTGATGGATCTTGTCCTTTTCCTCTTGCAGAGCCAATAACTCAGAAGATTGGACATGCTCAGAACCTGGGATTTTCAATTTTTTCTTCAGCACTTGGAGAGCATTATCTTTTTCTTCTAGCATTCTCTTGACTTCCTGGGTGTTATCTGAACTGCCAATATCCATTTGAAGCTTCTTGATCTGGATGGTATTTGCTTTATTCTCAATTCTTTCATGTTTCAATTGGATTTCTAACTTATCTATCAGAATTTGTAATTTGTTTATTCTTATCATGGCTTGCAACACGTCTGAGTAAATGATATCACTGGTTTGTTTGTGAACTTGTATCTTATCCGGTATACTGATCTTATCCAATTGGATCTCCATTTCTGATATCTTCTTGTCATTCACCATGGCTAACTTGAATGTATTTCTTTCAACATCTCGAGCAGAAACCAGAGAATTTTTTACACTGTGTAAACTTCTTACTTGCGGCAGCAAATTTCTAGTCTCTTCCAGAGACTGTTTTCTCCTCTCCATGTAACTAGCTTTGAGCTCTTCTTTTGACTTAAAGACCGGGCTAAATTTTGAACCATCTATACAACCATCTACATTTTTAAAAGAAAAATAATTTACTTGCACAGCTTCCATTGGAACAAGAGCAACCTTTTTGAAACCATCAGAAATTTCTTCATTTAAAATTTCACCACCCTGCAACAGCTTTTCCTTTTTATGTGATCCATCTTCTTCAATTTCCATACTTTCGATTTCAGACAGACTTCTCTTAATCACAATACTAGTACCCTCTGTTATTTGGGATGATGTGACAGGTACAGTATGTGCATATTCATCAGACTTTGATATCTCAGTAAACTGCAACAAATTGGTTGTTTTAGACAACCCCTCAACAGATTGGTGATCAAACGGTTTATTCTTGTTGGCCTGCTTCCTCAAGGAGATTACATGGTGGGGATCGTAATTTATCTTTGAATCCTTTTGGAAATCCATACTCTCCAGCAATTTCTCTATGAACACTAAGGTGCCTTTACTTTTAAAAATGAAAGAGCCAACCTTAAGTGGGAATTTAATGTTTGAATATTTTTTAAAAGCACCAAAGTGCTCTTCTTCAGATTGCAGCCTTTGTCTCATGAATTCTAAAGCAAAAATCCTCGGGGTTAAGAAAGCAGGCAACTTATAAGGATGCCCTGTAAATCCATATATCCTTAACACAGTGGAGTCTTTATGAATGAACCAGTCTCCAATTCGGTCCTCGGGTGAGGACTGCATCAAACATTTCATCTCGTCCAAAACACGGGGCAATTCCTCATCAAACAACATTTTATACATTTCTGACATGATCGAATTAGCAAACTCGAACATGTTGATTTGCTTGGGCAAATCAGAAGAACAGATAGTATTCAAAAGCTAGAGTTCAGTGACATTAGAGCATAACAGCATGTTGAACAAGTAGGTCTGAAATCTAAAAAACCGAACCTTTGGAAACTCACTTAGCTAAAGATGGATTGCTTCAGCTAGGTATTCATCTAGACTAAACACCGGAATTGACTGAGACTCAGAGTCTAAGGAACTTATTCTTAATAAAAAAACCCAGGATGACCTCGCCCACTCGACAATCATCATCCAGACCCAATATTTGACAAACTAAAGATACAACTAATTGGACTTCACTTTTTAAAATATTCACAGGGTAAGGTAAGAAAAAACCATCTAAAGATTGACCTTCTCTTAAAACACTAGACAGGAATTGGCAATGGGTTTCAGTTTCACACTTCTTGTAAAATTCAGCGAGGATTGACTCATTTACTGACTCACGATTATCGAGGTAATTTTCAGGTAAATTGAGGTTTTCTCAGATGACTGTGGCATTGACTTTACAAAGAATTCAGCATGTGGACTGACTCATGATAATTCTCTGAGAAGGGGAGTAGTTAACAGCACACCATTCTGCAAACTCTGGGAAATGGAGGGTTTGTTCAATGGTGAAGTAATACAGAAAGGATTTACATACATTCAATACATCATTTCCCTGCGAGTTATAATACCACAATCTCTCCTTACTAACGGACACGCTTCCAATAGACAGGAAAGAGTCACAGACGCCCCTATCTCTGTCGACCAAATATCCCTCTCTATCATCTATGATACGACCACTCTGTAATTCCTCTCCTTTATCCATAACTTAATTGACAATGGAAATTCGGACGAACGAACTATAGGGTTCAAGCTTTACCTGTTTAACTGTAGAGGCGCGTGCTCAGTGTGCTCGAAATTGACAACCAAAAGTTGACGAACCTGCCAATCCTTTTCACGCGCCGGAGCCAATCAATAAAATACCCACGGGACAAGTCAACCTTCCTTTTATAAGGCCCCACTCCGGAGCGCTCCTTCGGTGGTTTATACGAAACCACTTTAGCTTCCGGAGTATGCCACAATTCTCCACGTGGACAATGGTTTATATTCTGCGACCACCTTCTACCTTTAACTGCCATGTGCTTCCACACTCCGGACTCATTTGTAACCATTGATCCACTCCGCATTTGATTTTTAACCATCAGATTAAGCACCACATAATTAATCCCACCCGGGGTCATGGTCTTATTCATCAGGCACCTTTCCGTTCCAGAGTTATCTACAACCGTTGATGCGATCTACTTGTATTTTCCACCGTTGGATCAAAATACATGCACTTGATTCCGCCAAGAGCTTGGGTGTTATCCATCATGCAAGTCTTTTCTCTGGAGGTATCCCCAACCGTCGATGTGATCGATTTTATTTCTCCGCCATTAGATTAGATGGCACGTATCCAATTCCGTTGGGCTTCCCGATCTTATCCCCCGTGCAACTTTATGCTCTGGAATCATCCACAGCCATAGATGTGATCGACCATGATCTGTCAGCCGTCAGATTGGGTGGCACGTATCTAATTCCGCTAGGCTCCGTTGTTTTAACCATCGTGCATGTTCATAAAGTGGAACTTATACGAGCCGTGGATCTGATCCATCCAAATCATCAGTCGTTGATCTATGTATCCTATTAAACGCCCAGATATATTTTATCTTCCTCGCACCTTTTGGAGAGCGGACATAGTGTAGACCGTTGATCTTCAATTCTTCACTCCGCACCATTAGATCCTTTGACACTTCATCGTTTTTCATTGCTCATCGTACTCTTATACCATACCATTTAACCAACGTTTGACAAGCCACTATTGTTTCTCCTTCATTATCGTCTTTTCATCCTCCTGCTAAATAGATGTGTTAACAAGAGGCATGAATGACAAGGGATGGAGAAGAAGGGACACCAGAGGCACAGAAGAAGAAAAAGCAAAAATCCACAAAACTACCTTTGAAGACTGCATTAACAGAGGATGACTACGAACTCATGGCAACAAGAATGCATGACACGTTGAAGGACTCATTTGAGGCGATGCAGACATCACAGGAAAAGATACACAGTGTGGTAGAAAAGTTGCTTCTGGAGTTAAAATCAATTACTAAGAAGACTGCCAGGATACAGGTTCCGCCAGAAAAGGCGACAGCAGCAGGAAGCTCAACACAGACGATTTCCCACAAGGAAATCTTGGCAAAGGATCGCATCAATACAGTTTTGATACCACCAGGGAGCATCCGATTCCCTGCTTCAATGATGGATGTACAGATACAGATTAGGAAACCTATTGAGGTTAACCTCGCAGAGTTTCACATCGACCAGTTACAGATGATCGAGCAGCAGCTAAGTGCAGAGCTCAGGGATAGAGAGCTCGCGACTTATAAACAAAACACACAGCTGAAACAAAAGAATGCAGCACTTGCCACCAGCTTTCAGAAAAAGGCAGATGAGTTAAGAACATATGAAGAAAGAGAACATGATCTCTCTCAAGTCCTACAGAGCATCGCATTGGAGTTACCCCAATGTAACATTGAGTTTTCCTTGCCTCTCCTGCAGAAGGTAAGAAGAGTTGCAGACAAAGCAAAGGATCTAGAAGAAACAATGACCAGGATGGAAGAAACAGTGGCCAAGATGGAGGAAGACCACAGAGTGCATATTGTTGAGCTCGAGGCTCGAGCACCAGGAACCCCCCAGGAAGACAAGGAAGTGAGAGTAGAGGCCTTTCGACTTACTTCCGCACAGATGAAATCTCGCATAGACGATGCACTGTCAGTGCTAGCTGATGCGACGAACACATGGTCGGAGTTAGATGCGCCTCCCGAGAAAGTAGAAATCCAGCAAAGTATTCAGCAAATAGAGAATACCACAGCAACAATGAAGGAAGAAATTAAGAGCTTAGCATCTCTTTCGAAGATGAGAAAGAAGACAGAGATGAACCGCTTGCAGCAGGAAGCGCAGTGATTGATAGAAAAGGAGATACAAATCAATGACCTGCTTCAACCATATAAAGAACAAATCATAGAGCTAGTCGATGCGGTTGAGCAGAAAGTTAGGGAGTTCACTACCACCAGAAATGAAATTGATGCAATAGAAGACTCCAGTATTAGTCAAGCTATGCTTGACTCGGCACAAGAGCGTGTCGCAACTATGGAGAACGAAGTCGCAGGACTTGGGGACAAGTTTCAACAGACTTCATAGGAAGCCAAGGAGAAGCTATAGTAGGAGAAGCCCGCTGGTAGGGGCTGGGGGACGAGCCACAAGTAAGTGTTAGGGGACTGTTGGAGTAGGGCCCCGCAGCTACAGGAAAAGCTGCCATTTTGGCGGATAGATAGTTTGGCGAAGATGAAGAGATAAGGTAAAGATACGACGCCATAACATGTTTCTACCTGCAGAGAAAAGCCGAAAACTATGACTATTAGGACAGAGAAGTCAAAGAAGACGATAGTACCTGAGCGACCGAGAGGAGAGAGCTCACCCATTGCATTGAAGGCAGCGGCGGAAGACAGGAGGGCTCATCTACCCTCATAAAGGAAAAGGAGCAACGAGGCCAAGGTATTGAAGACGAAGGATAGAAAAGGGAAGCGGTGCAGAGTACCCATGGTTAGCATCGGGAAGCATGGAAGACTGCAGAGAGCTGTGGTGTGACGGAAAGCGACTACCCCAAGTACAGATATGCCAACTGTCACTAGTTAGGGTTTTTGGGTTACTGTTGGGACAGGCCCACAGTGTTGTAATGGCGAGACCTTCGGGCCGTCTATAAAGAGATGTATTTTGTATTGTAAAAGGGTTGGGTAGTTAGACAAGTAGACACTTAGACAGTTGAAAGATAGAAGCTGAGCTCTGGTTCTATTATCAGCAGTAGTTATCTTACTGTAACCAGTAGCTAGCTCATCGAGCATGTATGTAACAATCCGTAGGGATTGACAGAGAGAGAGAGATAATATTGTAAGAAGGCAATATAGAGATAGAGAAGAAATCTAGGAGAGAAGGGCTCCAGGCAGTGAGTGCGGAGTTACCCAAAAGATCTCTAGCTGCACACAGGTTGCAGCAGAATTGTGTACTCTCTCAAGATATAATAAAACATAGTTCTATGGACGTATCTTCTACCCTGGAAGTGAACCACGTAAAATCAGAGTGTTATGTGATTGATTCATGTGATTGTGTTTACTTGTTGTATCTGTCACTCATTACATGAAATTTGCTTACAGTTAAATGTATATATGTGTTATTCAGTTCACATCATTATAGGAGGATAAATGCAGGTTGAAGTCTTTAAGTATTCTGTATAAGAGTTTGTCTATGTTTCACTCAATATAGTTAAGAGTCGCAGTTTAAAGCAACCTTGTATGTTGAGTACTGTAATTCAGACACAAGTAACGCTAAGTACGCTGAGCCATGGCGGTAGGATATCGCAGGGAGGCGATATTGCACCATCAGAGGAGCTATGGTGCGTGATACCACAGGTTAAGGATCGAGCATAGGAGAGAGTTACGTGTTGGCCAGGATGCGGTGATGCGATAAGGGCTAGAGTCATCGCGAGTAAGAGGAAACTGTGCATCGTGGAGAGAGACCTCACGGGTTAAGAAGAGCTATGAGGTGCACACAGGATGCAACAGAACCTGGTCGAAGACACTTGAGTCTTTGGCCAACCCATTAGAATCACTTCGGGTGAGACTTCAAGCCACTTCGTGGTCTGTTGCCGAAAGGGCCAGTGAGCTAGGGGTGTTGTTGGTACATTACAGTAAACCCGGGTCTGCCCATAGCGACCAACACCCTTCACTTGTAGTTGATTCTCCTCCTCCTTCTACCTGATGTGGTGAAAGTACTGATACTAGTAACCGACAGTCTAAAAGAAGTAAAAGAAGAAGGAATAGGAAGAAGGAACATAAGAAAGGGGGCACTCGTTCAACCTTTGCAGGTCAAGTTGAACCTCACCACCCAGCCTCTGCAATTCATGCTGGGGGCACCTATTCAACCTCTGCAGGTCATGTTGGATCTAAGCACTCAACCTCTGCAAGTCAAGTTGATCTTCACCATCCAGCCTCTGTTGATCATGGTGGTGGGATCATTCCAACCTTTCGAGGTCACGTTGGATCCAATCACTCAACCTCTACAGTTCATGCTGAGGGCATCCGTTCAACCTCTGATGTTCAAGTTGAACCTCCCCATCCAACCTCTGCAAGTCATGTTGGATCCATCCACCCAGCCTCTGAAATTCATGATGGGGGCACACACTCAACTGCTGCAAAGCATGTTGATCCTAACCATTCAGCCTCTGTTTTTCATGATGGTAGTGCTCTTCCAACCTCTGCAATTCATGTTTGACCCAGTCTCTTAGCCTCTGCAAGTCATGTTGGGGGCAGTCTTTCAGCCTCTATGGTTCATGCTAGAGATAATCCATCAGCCACTACAAGTCATGTTAACATTGTTGAAAAGACTACCCATTCAAAAAACAAGCCCAAGTTTCCTTGTAAGCTTTGTGAGGGAGACCACCTTACTTATAAATGCCATTCTATCATGGAGGTGCGAAGAGTTTGGTTTCATGGTCATCCCATTTTTGAACATTCTAAAGTTTTTCAGCAACCAGACTCTCTTAGTCAGGTTGGACCCAATCACCCATCCTCTAGTGGTCATGCTGAGGGAAAACTTTCAGCCTCTGTAGGTCATGCTGAGAGCAAACAATCAGCCACTACTAGTCATGTTGACACTGTTGAGAAAACTGGTCGTTTGAAGTGAAAACTTAAGTTCCCTTCTAAGGTATGTGAGGGAGGTCATCTTACTCACCAGTGCCCTGCTATCGCAGAGGTATGAAGAGTGTGGTCTGAGACTCAAGAATTTCCTTCTCCTAAACAACCTATAGTTTCTCAACAATATACTCAACCTTTGGTTGATCAAGTGGTCGAACCAATCTCATCTTTGGTTGATCCCACTCTTCTTTCGAAGAGTGATCCTGATGTGATTAAACCAATGTCATCTTTGGTCAATCCCACTCTGCCTTCGGAGAGTGACTTTCATGAAGCAGTTGAATTGATTCCATTGTCGATCAATCCCACTCTTCTTTCGGAGAGTGAAGTGTCTACTAGTCACATTTTCTTCACTACCAGTTCAGAACTTACTGAACAAGGGGGTACCGAACTTGCTTCGGATCAATCCACACCAAGCTCTCGGATTGCTTCCTTTATTTGGGATAGCCTAGTTGAGCCATGCCTTCCTTCTGACGCACCTTTCCAGATAAAGGTCAAAGTTGAACTATACACTATTGCTCATTGTATTGTTGATGAAGGAGCCTCAGTTATTATCTTGTCTGTTCGTGCTTGGCGAGGCATGGGATCTCCCAACCTTGTGTTGACTACTAGTCAGTTACTGGCATTTGATAGAATAACTTGTATAGCCTTGGGAATTCTGGCTCAAAAACCCGTTACTTTGGGTGGGAAGACCATCTTAGTGGACTTCATGGTGATAGAAGACCCCTTGGACTTCAGTATGCTCCTCAGACATGATTATGTATATGCCATGCAAGCTGTGGTGTCAACATTATTTCATGTGATGTACTTCAATCATGGTGAAGAAATTGTCACTATGGATCAGTTGGATTTTCTCAATCCGTCTCCTGACCCAACTAGAGACCAAATTTTTCCTTTATTGATTCCCAGTGTTTCTATAGACACTACCTCACCACAGGTGAGATATGTGGCCTCATGTCCTTTGTGTTCAATTGCTACTAAGAAGCAGCCTCTATTTTCATGCTTTCCTTCTCGAGACTTGGTCCCAGTAGGTGACCAGGTGAGTCATCCTATACAAACTATGGAGCCTGCTCTCCACTCTGTCGATCCATTTGAAATTTTAGACATGTCTCCTATCTTGGATGATCTCCTTTCTTCGGATGAGGTCTTCCTAGAGTCTTTGATACAGTTTGACCTTCTTATGGATGTCGGTTCAGTTGTGACTATTTTTCCTAGTAATACTGACCTTTCTTCTTATGTTGGTCTTGTTGAGTCTTTTGACTCTTCCTTTGAACAACAAGTCAGTGATCTTGATGAGTTTAATTTTTCTTATGAATTTTTCAACTCCCATGATACTGAGTTTGTTCCTGCAGACTCTATCTCCCTTGTTGAGTTTATCTCTCCTTCTGAGGTTTATATTAATGATTATAAACCCTCGAGCCTTGGTTCTATAGAATATTCTTTGGTCGATTCTTCCTAGACTTTCCCTTTTGTATAAATCGCAAAGTCGCATGTGTTTCTGCCAAAGTGACCTGTATCAGAACTTTTCTTCTAAATATGATCCTGGTGCTGTTGTTTCTTAGACACAGGATTCTTAGTTGGATTCACAAATGTTTACTGGCCTTGTCCTGTTGTTCAAGCTATAACTACATTTGCATGTGCCCTGCTCACGCTTATGAGCCTGATACAGGATTCCATGCTTTTAGCTCATTGTATAAGCCCTCATCTTTGTTCTCATCGTCACTAAGCCTTGTATCATTTTACCATTGCAACTTGACACCCTTTACCTTGACGAGACATTCCCCGAGTGTCTTTATCCTTCTCATATTCCTTGCATTATGCATAGGTTTGTTCCTCATGCTTGGAACTAATTTTTCTTGCCCCTAATACTCGTCTCCTCGCATTTAGAGCATTCTTTCTGCTCTCCTTCAAGCTTGTTAAAAATAGTAAGGAGGCCATGAGTTGACTTTTCTGGACTCGTTAAAACTTCATGGGAAAGATATTGAGTTTCTTTAGGCCCAGGTCTGACTCCTCAAAATAGACTTAACTGCCAAGTAAACTTGTCCATTCAGGCTCGTTAAGAATATGTGAATGGGCATCCACATTGGTGGTAGGGTATCGCTTTCTCGGACCATGTGGAATAATACGAGAAAGGATCGCTCTCTTTTCTTCAGAATTGAGAAGAGTATTCTCAGGCATAGGTTTATCACTTTTTCAGACCTGAGGGACTAAACTAACGTTAAAGGAACCCCTAGTATGAGCTTAGTTTTCTCTTTTTCATGCTCTGGACCTAAACATGAAAAAGATTTCGAGTGTACTTTATTTCTTTGTCATGCTCATTAAACCCTAAAGAACAAAGAATAGAGTTTACTATTGTAAGCCCCATTTCTCGTAATCAAATGGATCTTTTTGAGTGATCTTGCCTTCCTTCACACTCATAAAACTCAGGCTATATGCTACTTTTGAAGGAGTGTTGGGTAGGTGGTAATTTAACCTTTTTTGGACCTTCCTGACTAAGTACGAAAAAGGTGCGCCTTACTTCTTCGGAAGCTAGGAGAGTTCTTTTGTGGTTTGTTTTATACTTTTTCGACCTCAGGAGACTAAATGGGATGAAAAAGCACCCCCTGGAGTCTTCTTTGGAGTTTTCAAACTCTCTAAACTATGAAAACACTGTCGACCATGTACTAGTTCGGGCTTGTAAAATCCATGAATCAGTGCTTTATCAAGCATTCTTCTATCTCTTCTTCAAGCTTGCCAAAAATGATGAAGGTCCTGAGTTTGGTTTCTTGGAATCCTTAAACCTTTACAAGAAAGAGGGGAAGGGAAGTTCATTCACATGTATTTTACATCATGGTATCAAGTCTTGTTTCCTTGAAAAAAGCACCAGTTTTGAGTCTATCAACAGTTGGGTCCTAGTATTTTGGCCTTATCCTGATTCAGAGTTTCTTACTCCTCTAGTTGGTCTCTTTTCCAATTATATGGGGAATCTTTCAATGTCTCCTACATTGTATATTTGTGTCGTTGGTCCCTTTTGTATCAAAATATTCCTAAGTCACTTTTGTGTCGTGCTCACTGTTTAAGGATTAAACCTTTGTCGACCATTCTACAATTGCCTTGACCTTTTGTTTCGGTCATTCCTTGGTATCAATTCATTACATCATGTATTTGGCGGTCCTTGTCGTGAAATTTAGTACCAATTCCATATCCAATTAGTCTTTGACTTACCTCATGTTGGATGATGAAGGATGCCTAAATGCCTTCCTTCCAATGGACCTCTTCCTATTGACTGCAACACATCTTGATCTAGGAATGAGATTTAGATTTTTATGATAGTACCTTGGGGATTGCAGTCGTTATTGGGTAGTGGGAATACCTTAATGTCTCCTTCTTGATGGATTATTCAAGTGTTTGACTTCACATCCTTGTATTCACACTTGTTAGAATGTACTAGGTGCCTTGGGGACCATTTTCATTAATGGTGGTTTCCCTCGCATTTTCTAACGATTCTCATTATTGACCAGTAATCAAAAAGTTTCCTCCATGTTCGAATTCAGCTCCTTTATTTGCATGGTTAGGATTTGTACCTTTTGGGCGGTTTGGATTGAAGACATTGGTTCGACAGTAGCATTGTCATCTTTTGCTATTGCCCAAGCTGCGCAAGACCTTGTTATACTTCATATGACATTTTGCTAAGACATACATCCACCTTGAATTTTTGTGGCTATGATCGATTGTCGAGTATGGATCCACCTTGTTCATTTGTGGCCATGACTCCTTTACATTTGATATGGCACCTTTTTGCATATTGAGTGACCATGATAGTTTCATCAATTATACATATGTTGGATTCGTCTGTATCTTTATGGTGATGATTTGTATATGGATTGTATGTCCCAAAGATCAGTTTTGTCTAACATTTAGCACTCTTTCAGGTACCTTTGTTCGAGCCTTTTGATCTTGGATTCTCTGCTCTCTCCATACTTAGTTGTTTCCTTTATAATGTATTTCGGCTATCATCTTCCCCTCTAACCTCATACATTAGGGGGAATCTGTTATAGCTAAAAATGACACATCTCTGCCTGTGACCACTTTCCCATGTTTATGTCGCATGTCGACACTTCCATGACAACACTTCATGAAAGTCACTGAAAAAAAAATCTAACTTGGAGGAACCATATCTTGAGTTATGTAACTCCGTTTGACCTCATCTCTACACCGTTGGAAAGGTATCTGAGTCAGACAAAACTTTCTAAAAGACACCAAAGTATGAAAATTCCCAGAAGTACCCTTAAAATGAGATTTTTTTTATGTATACACGAGTTTCCTTAAGGAAACCCGCATATGTACGCGACTTGCTATATATAATACTCGTGCATGCCTTAAATACATGAATTTTTGCATTGAAACCCGTGTATACCTCCTCCATACATGACTGATGTCTCTGCAACCCACGTATTCCTCCCAAAAATGTCAAAAAATACGTTTTTCGAAATTCAGGTAGTTTGGGTAGTTATGCAACTGACTCCTTCAGTTGTAACTACTTTCTCTTCAACCCTAACTCTTCATAAAGCATATAAGTAGAGGTAGGGAGGTCCATGAGAGAGGACTTGAATTTTTGCATTGTCATGCTGGAGGAATTGGAGCTCTCTTTACCCACACCTTTTCCCTAGAAGCTATCTCCTTGTGTTGCAGAGCTTGGAGGCCGAGTTCCTTGGAGAAGAGAAGCAGTAGAACTAGATCAAGGTTTTGTGAGGTGCCCAACTTGAAGAGAAGGTATATTTGTACTTGTTTTCAAGATTAATAAATATGTGATGTCCTTCTTCTTCCCAAATCATTGTTCAATGTGTGATTGAATCTCTGTTTATGATCATATGATGATGTTAGTTAGATCATTATTTCATGTTTATTTGATTATCATTGCTTTATATGTGGTCATAATGGTTTGAGGAAGGTATAATTCGTTTTGCAGGTCTCTTGGAGCAAGAGGAGCGAGAGGAGCAAGAAGAGGATTGAAGGGCTTCTTGGATCAACCTTCATTTGTCTAAGGTATGAACCATTCTAATCATTGATCTTTCTTATATATACTTGCATAACCATTTGCATCTCTCTTTCAACCCCTTTACATTGATGGCCTCTTAAACCCTATCCATAGGAAACTTTCCTTTACAACAAGACAACAACCTTGGAAGAAACAATGACAAAGCACAACATCAACCTTGATTTCTCTTCTAAATATACAACTCATGGGCATGCACTTTGTACTTCTATTTTTTCCTTCAATGCATCTTTATTCCTCTTCTTCTAATGAGTGGCTCATTGATTATGGAGAATCTTATCACATGGCTAAGGATATGGCTATATTTTCTTCTCGCAATGAATGTAACACTAAAAAAATATTTGTTGGTGTTGATAGATCTCTTAATGTTGTAGGATCTTGAATAGTTCAACCAAATGATGGTCATTTCAATGATGTATTATGTGTTCCAAACATTTCATGCAATTTGTTGTCAGTATATTGAATCAGTCATTCTAGGGAAGGTAAGACTCAAATGTTTACACCTCACCAACTTGTAATCAAGGATTTCAAATATCCTAAGAATGACCTAGCTGTTGGATTTTTTGATGATATTACTAGGTTGTACATATTCAACAACTTTGGGTCATCAATTTTCCCTTAGTTTTATTTCTCATAGAGATGAGATGAGAAAAATTTAGCATGAGCAATTTGTTCATCTAAACTATCGCTCATGAAAACAACTGTGTAATTAAAACATTGTGGCTAGTCTTCCTCTCGTCTCTTGCAAAGATGGTGTTTGTCCTAGGTGTACTCTTCATAAACATAATCAAAATAGTCTTAAAAAATGTGCATCTTGGCAAACCACGACTCCCTTGCAGCATGTTCATAGTGATTTGTGTGGTATTATTCCTTTTGCTTCTTTCTCTAGTTTCAAGCATTTATTAACTTTCATTAATGAATTCTCTAAATGCACTTTATGTTTACTTCTTAAAACTTAAAAGTGAAGTTTTTGACAAGTTTTTGACCTACAAGTTAAAAATATACAATGGGGGTGAATATGTAAACACAGATTTATCACTTACTGCAATGCAAAGGGAATTGAAATGCAAAACAATATTCCATACTCACCACAACAAAATGGTGTTGCTAAGAGAAAGAATCACACGTTAACATAAATGGCTAATTGTATGCTCCAAGCTAAGAGGTTAAGTTTTCACTTTTGGACTAAAGCCATTAATTGTGCCAATTACATAGTCAATCACACTCCCACTAATGCTATAAAATATATAACATTAGAAGAAGCATGAAGTAACATAAACAAAATGTCATCCACATTTGTGTGTTTTGTAGTGAACCATGAGATCATATTCCTAATAAAAGATGGAAAGCATTGTAGCCTAAGAGTGAAAAGTGCATATTTGTTCAATATTCTAAAGATGTAAAATGTTATAGAATTCTCCAACCACAATGTAATGATATGATTATTATAAGAGATGTTAAATTTGATGAAAATTTCTTGGTCTATGAGCCTAATATGTGGCCTACGATCCATCTTTGATGCTTGTCCCATATTCTACTCCCAACTTCCTTGAAAGTGTTATTACTCTAGCTTCTTCTTTTGATTATAATAGTGAGGATAAAAATACACCTCCTATTGCTCATTTTCCTCCAGCTGCACCAACATAACTGTTTCATTGACGTATCCATACAACATGTGAAGATTTTAGTGATATTTTCAGTGATACCAGAGATCAACGCCGAACATGGCGTGACAATTCTAGCGGACCTCTTATATTTTGGCTCAAGTTTTAGAGAATAATGATCCATAGACATTTGCAAAATATTCAAGCCATATAGATTGGATCGGACACACGTGTTGATGAAGAATATTTTTCCTTAATGACAAATGATAGAGACATTTGCAAAAGATTCAACCATCTAGATTAGGTTGTACGTAACTATTGATGAAGAATATTTCTCTTTAATGACAAACAATAATTGGGATCTTATACCTCTTTCGAAAGGAACAAAAATTGTCAGATGTAAATGGGTACATCTAACTAAGTATGTATTCGATGCAAGTGTTGAAAGACTTAAGGAAAGGTTACTTACCAAAGTATTTTCCCAAGTTGAAGGAATTGACTACAATGAAACCTTTTCCCCTATCACTAAAATGAAAGCTATCAACCTTGTTCTTTCCCCTGCTACTTCACATAAATGGGAGGTCCGTCAAAAGGATGCCAAGTACTCCTTCTTGAATGGATATTTAGGAAGAAATTTACATGGAACAACCTCCTAGTTATTTCCATAATGACTCTAGCCTTGTCTATAATCTTAAGAAATATCCATATAACCTTAAGCAATCTCCTCGATCTTGGTATGCCAAAATGGATACCATTCTCCTTGAAACTGTTTTTTTTAGATTCGATTCTAATCTGAATGTCTATACCAATAAAGTAGGAAACCATATCATCATCATTTTTCTTTATGTTGATGACCTTATTGTTATTGGTAATAACCAGAACTTTTTAACCCATGTAAAATTTATCCTTAAGAAGAAATTTGAAATGTCATACTGAGGACATTTGCACCGTTTTCTTGTCATCTAAGTCCTATAAACCAAATAATGAATCTTCATTTCTTAGTCTAAGAATGCTTGTGACATTCTTTGGTGCTTTCACATTGAATATTGTAAATCATCCCCATTTTCCTTCCATTTTGGAGTAAAAACTCCTACCAGTTGCACTTCAATCAAAGTAGATGCCACCTTATACCATTAGCAAGTTGGTAGTCTATTATACTTGAATCATACCCATATTAATATTTTATTTGTTGTTAGTCTTGTTGACCAGTATATAAAAACACCCATCAAATCCATTGGAAAGAAACAAAAATGACACTTCAATATATATGAGGTACGTTTCAGTTTGGGATTCATTATAGTTTATGGGAGACTCCTTTGTTGGTTGGTTTCACTAATTCATACTAAGCTAATGACCGTTATGATCATAAGTATATTGTAGGTTATGTTTATAGTCTTGGTTTCATGCCTATCACTTGGGCTTGTAGGAAACAACAAGTTCTTGCTATTTCTTCAACAGATCAAAGTATCAAGCCACAATTAATGTAAATTGTTAGAATAATCCATCAGGATTATTGTAAATAAATAATAAATAGGAATATGAATAGATAGGAAGCCAAACAGGCTGAGCGGAAGGTGAAACCCAACCGCCATGAGATTTGTATAAGTATAGGCTTTTGCATTGGAATAGTTAATTAATCGGGAGTTATTACCAACAAGTGGTATCAGAGCAGGGTTGTCTGCCATAACTCCTGCTGCATTTCTGCCCATTACTGGCATTCTGCTTGCCAGTCCATTGCCAGACTGCTCCATCAGTTTGCCAGTGGAGTCACATGCAATGTATGCGTTACTCCATCTGCCTGAGTTTATTCTCTACGTGCATGCAATACCTAACCCTAATCCAGATGCGTTTTGTATTTTTCTGCATAGCTTGAAGATTGCTGAGACTATCCATCTTAGTGACAACGTATTTTTTGTCATTCTATCATTTTTTTTGAAGGCTACCTGCGTGGAGACTGTAGCCTTGCTTGAAGGCTGCGACCTGTGATTGTTTTGAAATTTTCTCCATTGATTTTCTCCAGTCTGCGTTGTGCTGGAGTTTGAGACTGCACTGAAGTCTGATGATGTATGCTTTTATGTAATATAATGTATGCTGAAGTCTAATTTTTTCTGCATAAAGACCAGCGAATTGGTGTATCTTGGTGTGAAGACCAGCATGGAGAGTTGTAATATACTTGCGTTGGAGCATGCGTAGAAAGTTGTAATATACTACAATAGTTTATAATCTAAAGACTGTGTGTATTTGAGACTGCATCTCACCACTGCGCACTCCTTTGAAGACCAGCGTGGAGATTGAAGAGCTGCGTGGAGAGATTGTGTTGGAGAAATACCGGTAAACCCTAATTTATGCTGCGAGCTGTGAGCTATATGCTGTGTTAAGGAGCTGTGAAAGACTGCGACCCATTTACTGTGAAAGACTGCATGCTGCCTACTTGCGTTGAAGATTGAAGATAGATGCGTGTTGAAGATAGACTGCCTGGTGCTGTGTGTTGAAGATAGCTGCGTGTTGAAGATAGACTGCCTAATGCTGCGTTGAAGAGTTAAGTTGAGAATAATTGCCACACACCATATTTCATTTGAAGAATAATGTTGCGTTTGTGAGAATACTACGACGACTTGAAGACTGAAGACTTGAAGACTGCGATTTGTAAACTGCATAATACCTATCAGTCTGCCCTTGGCTGAGGCTGCATTATATGTGACCTCTGTGTTGCAGAACGTCACAGCAAGTTCAGTTCCCCGCAAGATGCTGTGAACTGCAACCCATTCTCTCATATTTTGTGAACTGCGCTGGAGAGATAATATGCGTTGATCATATATATATGCTGAGTGAATATTGAAGTGAACCCTAATTTTTTTGAAGTAAACCCTAATCTTATGTGAAGCATTAAACTTGCGTTGGAATAAAGTTTGATTTTTGAAGGCTGTGGAATCCTTTTTTAAGACTGCAGCGCTTATGGGTATTGGAGTATATTGAAGATAAAGGGCTTGAAGTGGTTGCCTCCACCTGCAAAGATTTGCAGGAACTGTGTTGAAGACAGCGTTTGTAAGACTACATTGATATGGTGTGCATATATGCACTGATATATAATACTTGCTGAAAATTGAACTGAAGAGACTATGTGGGAATGCGCTGAAGAGACAACGTGAAGAGACTGCGTGGACTGTGAGGAATGAACTGAAGGCTGCATGAGCATGCGAGCCCATGTGCTGAGTTTTTATGTGAATATTGTGTGAATATCACACAGCTACTATATAGTTTGACCTAGTTTTATGTGGGAGCGTTGTAAGCAAGTGAGACCAGCTTTATAATTTGAGGTATTTATTGAGTTTACATGCTGCATTGAAGAGCTGCATAATATTTTTATGTATTGCCTGTGACCATTGGAAGTGCACAAAAACCCTAATTTGTGCCCTAATTCCTCTGGTGATTGATATCACTGAGTTGTGGAGCTGAGTATATTGAAATAATATATGCTGCGTGAGGTGTGGATTTATATTCCAATAATATATGCTACAGTTTTGGAGCTGAGTATATATTGAAACTTGTTATCCTTTTGCTGGTTTCACCATTTGCATTGCTACCTTTTGGAAGACCTTGTACTGAATTTATTCTCCCTGAAATTGCTGCGAATTGAAGCTGCGATACTATTATTGTATCTCTTTAAAACCTAAAGTTGCATTGTACACCTTGGCAGAGACTGTAGACCTGCAAGGTTATTGTTTTTCTCTTTGTCATATCAAGTTTATTATTGTAAACTAACAGTTGTAAAGATGTACTATTTGGCATCTAGTATTGGTGCTTCCCTAGCTGGCAAAGACCAATCCAAAGACCCTTCCAAGGGAGATTGTAGCAAGAGAGGACGAAGAAGAATAAATTTCAGAGGCAGAGGGGGCAGAAGCAAAAGATCAGACTTCCAATGCAAGCATTGTGGAAAGACTGGGCACACATCAGATCAGTGTTGGGCTTCATGGGATTCCATCAAAGACAAGCACAACCAGAAGAAAGATGCCCAAGATGCTAGTAAAACTTCTGATTCTTGTATTGTTGCACATTGTAATCTTGGATTTAATGAAATGACTTCTCTTTCATCTTACAAAGATTGTTGGCTGCTTGATACTGGTGCAACATCACACGTGACATTTAGAAAAGACTGTTTTGAAGAACTGAATGAAACAATAGATGGCATAGTTTACTTTGCAGATAAGTCAAGTATTAAACCAAAGGGAATGGGCACCATTCGACTGAAGATGCCTGAATTCCCTGATTTCTTGTTGAAGAAAATTCTCTATCTTCCTGAGTTGCAGAGAATCCTACTGTCCTTGGTGGAGATTCGACAGCAAGGCCATTCCATCCACATGTTTGATGGAATCGTTGAAATAAGAAAGTCCTCTGACAACGAAGCCATCATGACTGGATATGAATATGGGAAGCTGT
>LPNX010125413.1:47962-64490 GCA_001517045.1 Pseudotsuga menziesii | reverse complement strand
AAGTATCATTTGATTCGACATCATGTAGAGGCCAAGACAGTCCATCTTCGACATTGTTCCACAAATGATCAAGTTGCAGATATCTTCACCAAAGCACTTGAACGAGAAAAGTTTGAAAGATTCAGAAACATGCTCGAACTTACGAACACCCCTTCGAATTAAGAGGGGGATTGTTAGAATAATCCGTCAGGATTATTGTAAATAAATAATAAATAGGAATATGAATAGATAGGAAGCCAAACAGGCTGAGCGGAAGGTGAAACCCAACCGCCATGAGATTTGTATAAGTATAGGCTTTTGCATTGGAATAGTTAATTAATCGGGAGTTATTTCCAACATAAATGAAGAATCCTTGTGGATTTTATATATCCTTTTATAGTTTTTATTTAAGAAGCAACATCCCAATACCCTTTGGTGTGACAATTAAATTTCCATCAAGACCACCAGAGATCTAGTTCAACATCTGTGTAACAAAAACATTGATCTACATATGAACTTCATCATAAATCTTGTTCATGATCGTGTTCTAGAAGTTCTATTTTTCCCTATAGATGATCAAGTTGCAAACATCTTCACAAAGTCTCTTACAAAAGTGAATTTTTATATATATTAATATATGTTAGGAGTTCATGAATTTGTGATGTAGGGGGGATATCATATAATTCCTCCATCCTTCTCCCATAGTGTCATTTTTGTAAATCCTTCAATCCTATCCCAAGTTGTTCTTAAGGGGGGATGTGATCCATGCATTTCTAAGGGATGAAAAAAATAAAATAAAAAATAAAATAAAATAATGATATAGGGATTTATGAGGGTCATAACTTTTGTCTCAATTATCCACTTGGGATGAAATTTAATAGGAAGTTGTGTCTCGAAGAGTTCACTATAGTGATTGATCATATCCATCTAATCATACCTTTTTTTGACACTTTTCTGGGGCCAAATTCCTTCATATAAAGCCTCAAATTAGGGTTTTAGTGATTTTTTGATATTTTTAAAATTTGTAATTATCAATTATCTCTTAGCTTAAGCATCTAATAAAAAAAGTGAGTTGAAAACTAGTGTCTCTCTCATTATATTTTAGTTAGTGGTTAGTTGTAGAGTCATGCAAGAATTTTTTAAAATCACGATATCTAAAATGATAATTTTAGAAAATTATCGCATGACTATAAACCTAACCACTAACTAAAATATAATAAGAGTGACGTTAGTTTTCAATTCTGTTTTTTTATTAGGTGCATATGTTGGTTGTGGAGCCTGCTCTTCCTTATTTAAAGATGTTATTTCAGCTATGTTTGAATCACAAAACCTGATGGGGAGATGTTGGTGGGATTTCCCCCCATTATAGTCATCAGGGGGATTTAGCGGGGGAGGTGACTATTTTAGAAGGCCCCCCCCGGGGGGGGGGGGTTCGGGGGCAGAGCCCCCGTAGACAAATTTCCTTGTAAAATGTTGTAATTTTAGAGTCATGGCTTGGTCAATAATGGGTGATTTATGAGCCCATGATTTTGGGAAACCCATGGCATTTTCCCATGGTATTCCCTTTATAAAAGGAAGGAATTGTAATACGACTATGTACTATATTGTAGCATTGTAAAACAATATCTGTGATTGTGTGAGAGAGATAGTGAGGGAGTGAAGAGGAAGCACAGCTAGTGTGGTGTAGGTTGTACCCCTTCATTTTGCTGGACGATATAATAATAAAAGGACTAGAAATTTCTGTGTGGACATTTTTAGAATATTATAAACCCACTACATACTTAGAATATAATTAATTAATCATTTCTGGTTAATTTCATATATTCTAGACTATGTAGTTGGCCTCCACTTGCACCACTTGGTCAATACTTTCCATAGTAACCCCAGGAGCACCTTATACTAATTCTGTGTAATATTCTATCAACTTTATTGACTTCCCAGATTAGTAAGTGCACCTTCCTGTCCTTTTATTCCTTTAAAATGCTTTTCCTTCTTTTCAGTGGATAGGGTAAAGTTAGTTAACCAAGAAACTACTATCTTTTGTGGCCAACCAATCCTCCATGATTTTATCTCTATATTCCATGATTAGTAATATTTTTCATCACTCATCATCACTCACTCATGCTTTATCCAATTCATGAGATCTTGGACTGATTTGAAAAGTGCTTTAGTCACCTATGGGGGTTTTTCATATTTGGTAAGCTTGGTTTATGAGCTAGTATGAGTTGTCTCCTTAGAAACTGGATTTTGCCTCTCAAGGATGTATTATTTATGTACACAACTTTTGGTCAATAATACATGGAATATTTCTCAATAATTCTTCACTTCTCTTGTGTTCAGTGTCATTATTCCTCTCTCTAGTTTTCTTGTGCATCTCTGTAAGAGATATCTTTTGTAGGAAGATTCACTTGCTGAATTTCTACCTAGAATCCAAGCACAAGATATCAATTTTCTACATGGAATCAGGTCCTTTCCTTTTATAATTATACATGGTATCAAAGCGCAATGTTTCTCAATCTATCAAGGTCTACTAGCAAGGGAGATCAAGCCATCAACTTGATTGAGCTTACAAAGTATCTATTCAAATTTTTTTATGTGTAGGTTACATAGAGAATATATAGGAGCGCATCAAGAAAAAAACATGGATTTTTCTTCATCTATGATCCTGATTCCTTACAACTATCATGAATGGAAGGACAAGATTGGAATTATATTGCACAATAAGGGCATCTACAAATATTTTATGGATTTAGAGAATGAGACTAATGCTATTGTTGAGAAATCCAAGTGGTATAATCAAATGGATGACTCCTATGGATTGATTTGTCTCTCAATTTCTCTAGATATTATTTTTAATCTTGATGGTTTTACCAATCCAAACCAATTATGGACCAAAATTGAGTCTATGTTTGGAGTACAAGATGAGATAAGAGAACATCAATTGGAGAATGAGTTAATCTCATTGAGTCTAAGCAGTTTTGAATCCATGGAAAGATTATTCACCAAGTTCAAGTCACTTATTCTTATGCTCAAGCAATGTGGGATTTATAAGAAGGAAGATCAATTGATTATTTCCATCCTTTCAAAATTGAGTCCTAAATACTCAATTTTTGTGTCAACTTTCCATGCTACTAGGCTCGCTATTTCAAATTGGAAAATTCCTTCTTTGAGTACATTCATTGATTCCCTTACTAAAGATCAATACAAATTGGTTCAGATGGTAGCTCTTAAAATCTCCAAAAGAAAATACCATGCTCTTGTAGTTCAAGGAAGCAAGAATTAAAAGTCAAAAGAAAATAAAAAACTGAAAGTGAAGAAGCCAAAGTAAGATAATGAATATGAAAGTTAAAATCCTACTGATGAAGTTTTGAATTCCATGAAGAAAGTCAAGAAGAAAGGGAGGTAATCCAAGTGTTCTTATTGCAATAAAGGTAATCATTCTGGGAAGAAATGTTTCAAGAATAAAATATACATCATGGCCAAGTTGTTTGAGAAGCATAACATTGATGTACCAAATGAACTAGATAAGCTTGTCGAATCCCTAGAGCACTACCACAATGTACAGTCCCAAGGCAATATCAATTATGCTTTGAGTTCCAGAGTTACATCATTTTCTCAATTCTCTGATATAGATTCATTTTCTGATATATCTGAATCAGAATTCTTAGTGTCTTCATTGGCTAAACTACCTATCATTTCACTAGATCCATCTCCCAGTACTTGTGTTTTTTCACTAGTTCATGATTTGTCTTTATCCAACTCTTCCTCACTCCATTCAAATGAACATGATTCCGATTTAGAATTAAGTTTCCAAGATGATAGGCAGGTTATGCCATCATCCATACCATTTATCCATCATTTGAATACTCATAAGACTATACAAACCTGAAGTTCACTAGTTCATTCCTCCTTGGATTCTTATGCAATGTCACTTGTCTTTGTTGGTTTTAGGTCTTGTTTATTTTTCACTGGTTGGTTATCCATGTCATTAGTCATCTTTGGAATTCTGTTACATATTTTTGGATCTGATCTAAACATCAATGGTTCATATTTCAAGTCCATTTACTATTCATATTTACTCATGCATCATTTTTACCCAGTTGCTCATTCTTTTCCTACTAAGGACCTATATACTCATTGAGACACTATACCTTTGGTTTTTGCTGCTCCATATGATACTATTTCTGATATTTCAAATTATTTTAAGCATCATTTCATAATTGGTAAAGTGCTCCATTAGTTTGAAAGGAAGATATATGGTCTAGTTCATTATTTTGAAGCTACACAAGGAACTGATTGTATTGAGTCTTTTACTCTTTGGGAAGGAGTATGCACAAATCTCTTTTCTTTTAATGACTATGTTTTCAAATCAGAGTATGTTGGCATCGAGAATCATTCATATAATTATCATCCATCATCACTGATGAGATACAAGGAGCTTCTCCACTTATTTTTTGCAGAGACTACATTGATGCTTTAGCGCAGGATCATGGAGTTCACAACTTCTTCATCAATTTTTTCACCAAGAAGCAATTCAGTCACCTCATCTAAGTGAAGAAAAAGACAAAGTGAAGACATGTTTTCCATTTCATTTCCAAGTCCTTTTTTAGGGAGGATTTTCCCATGTGATTTTTCCTTTTTCCTCAGTTTTTTGGACAAAATAAATTGTAAAGGGTGACCATAGCCTCGTTGCTAGGCCCTATATACCTATATATTTATGATATTTTTAAGATACTCCATCATAAAGTCAGACTTAAGGGGGGGTGTTAGAATATTATAAACCCACTACATACTTAGGATATAATTAATTAATCATTACTAGTTAAGTTTCTATATTCTAAACTAAGTAGTTGACCTCCACTTACACCACTTGGACAATACTTTCCATAATTAACCTAGGAGAGAATTATACTAATTTTGGATAATATTCTTCCAAATTTATTGAATGTCCACATTAGTAACCATGCATTCCTTTCCTTTTCTGCCTTTATACTACTTTTCATGCTTTTCAGTGGATAAGGTAAAGCCAGTTAACTCGGAAACTGCTATCTTTTATGGCCAACCCATCCTCCATGATTTTATCTCCAGATTCCATTGTTATTAAGCTTTTCAATCGGTTATCATCACTCACTAATGATTTGGACAATTCATGAGCTCTTGGACTGATTTGGAAAGTGTTGTAGTCACCTATGGAGGTTTTTCATATTTGGTAAGCTTGCTTTATGAGCTAGCATGAGTTGTCTCCTTAGAAACTCTATTTTGACTCTCAAGGATGTATTATTTATGTACACTATTGTTGATCAATAATACATGGAATATTTCTCAATCATTCTTCACTCCACTTGTGTTCAGTCTCATTATTCCTCTCTCTAGTTTTCTTGTGCATCTTTGTAAGAGATATCTTTTGTAGGAAGATTTACCTGTTTAATTTCTACTTGGTATCCAAGCATAGGATACCAATTCTCTACATGGAATCATATCCTTTCCTTTTATAATTCTACAGATGTAGCCCATCTTGGGTGAACCTCGTTATATTGGTGTCTCTCTTGTAATGTGTTTATGTTTTAATATTTGCATCGTATTTATTGTTATTCCTCTACGATCCTATTTTTAACAACAATTGATATCATGTTAAGGTCTATTTGGATGGTAAACTCACAAGAAATAAGAGTTCTTGGTTCGAGTGGGAGCAATGGCTGAAGAAGGAAAGTTTAGGGTCAAGAAATCTAACGACCAAAACTACTAGTTATGGAAGATGAAAACGGAGGAATATATGTACCAAAAGGATATGTTACTATCGTTGTACGGAAAAACAAAATAGTCAGTGACTATGAAGGACAAAGAATGGGCAGTTCTTGACAGAATGGCATTGGGTGCAAAATGACTATTCATGGCTTCGTCGGTAGCTTTCAATATTTCAAAAGAAAAGACAAAAGAGGGCAGTGCCTTGGACAAGCTCTATGAATAACCCTCGACTTCCAACAAGATATTTCTAATGAAGTGTTTATTTAATATGAGTATGTCAGAAGCTGGATCTGTTGCTGACCATTTAAATGAATTTAATACGGTTACTAATCAGCTAAGTTATGTAGGAGTGAAATTTGATGATGAGGTTAGGTCTCTTCTAATCTTGCGCTCATTCCTACAAAGATGGAATGACTTGGTCATGTCTATAAGTAATTCTGTCTTTGGTTCAAACATTCTTAAATTTGATGATGTTGTTGCTGTTATTCTTAGTGAGGAAATGCAAAGAAAAAGAACAGGTGAGACATCAAACCATGGAGAGTAGTGGAAGGAAAATGGAGAGAGGAAGGAGCCTAGGTAATTGTAGCAAGTATAGAAAGGGAAGATCCAAGTCCAAACTAGGAAAGACAAAGTGCTAAAATTGTGGTAAGGGTGGACATCTGAAGAAAGGCTACCAAGCTCCAAAGAAGAAAGGAGATGAGCAACAGAAGACTACGCAAGAAGCTAATGTAGCAGGTGATGTGTTACAAGATGCTTTGATTCTTGCATTAGACAATACTAGTGATTACTGGGTAGTATATTCAAGGGATTCATGTCATGCCACAACCCATAGGAAATTATTTCATGATTATGTTCCAGGTGATTTTGGACATGTTTTATCAGGGGAGGATGAACCATGTAAAATTGTTGGAATGGGTAAGGTACGAATTAAGTTAAATAATGGAAATAAATGGCTGCTAAAAAATGTAAGGCATATTCATGATATGAAAAGAAATATGACCTGAACATGGAAGTTGGAATACAGTGGTTGTTTGTCTACGTTTGGAAAAACATGGTGGAAGATCACTTAAGGAGAACTGGTAATAAAAAAAGGAGATAGGATAGGTCATTATATTTGTGTCCTCATATTACTTATTATTCTATCTCTCTAGCTTCCACACAAATAGGTACAGCGTTGTGGAATCATAGGCTTGTCCACATGAGTGAGAAGAAGATGCATATTCTTCACTCAAGGAAATTTATTCTAGATCTGAAGTAGGTAAGTTTGGAATTCTGTGAAAATTGTGTTTATGGAAATCAAAAGAGAGTTAGATTTCTCAAGGTTGGGAAACATAAAAAGAGTGAAAAGTTAGAGCTTATGCATAAATATGTATGGGTACTGGCTCAGGTACAATCTCTTGGTGGATCTCCTTATTATGTTAATTTTATTAATGATTCAACTAGAAAAACTTTGATTTTTTGCATTGAGACAGAAATATGATGTGTTTTCTACTTTTAAGAAGTGGAAATATTTGGTTGAGAATGAGATATGGAAAAGGTTGAAATGTCTCAGATATGATAATGGAGGTGAATACTAAAGTAAGGAGTTTGATAATTATTATTCATACCATGGGATTCGTAGAAAGAAGATAGTCCCATGGACACCACAAGAAAATGGTGTCTAAAAAGGGATGAATAGGACGATCATGGAGCATGCAGGATTTCCCTTATAGTTTTGGGTTGATGTTGTAGATACTGCTATTTATTTAATAAAAACAGGGCCTTCATGCGCTTTGGATGGTAGGATTCTAGAGGAAGCATCAACTAGTGAAAAGGTAAACTACTCATTTATGAGAACTTCTGGTTGTGAATCATTTTTCCATATTGATAAAGAAAATAGAACAAAGCTTGAGGCTAAATCCAAGAAATGCACCTTTATTGAATACGAGGTTGATTTCTTTGGTTATCGCTTATGGGGTTATGAAAATAAAAAAAATCATTAGGAGTAGAGATGTAGTATTCAATGAAAAGGTTATGCACACAGATCAATTGTAGGGAAAGAAAGAGGAAAAGGAAAACAGAGAGTACACAGTACTTGATGAAATCAAAGAAAATGAATCTTCAAGGGTACCAAAAAATCAAGTACCACAAACTCCTACAAGTGTAAGAAGATATACCAAGTTAAGTAAATCCCATGAATTATTCTCTTATTTATTGATGATTGATTTCGGTCAACTAGAATGTTATGAAGAAGCAATGCAAGGGGAAACTAGAAAGAAGTGGGAGCAATGCATGAATGAGGAGATGGACTTAATGGTAAGAAACCGGGCATGGGATTTGGTTGAGTTTCCTGCAGGTAAAAGAGCATTGCAGAATAAATGAGTTTTCACAAAGAAAGGTATAAAAATTGATGAAATATTTTCTCTTTTTGTTAAATTGACTTCAATTAGGACTATTTTAATTCTAATGGTGGTAGAATATTTGCATCTTGAACAGTTAGATGTTAAAACATCATGTCTCCATGGGGATTTGAAGGAAGATATTTATATGAAGTAACCATAGGGGTATGAGGTCAAAGGGAAGGATAATTTGGTTTGCAGGTTGAAGAAGAGATTGGATGGAGTGAAGAAAGCTCCAAGACATTGGTATTTGAAATTTGATAAGTTTATGATAGAATAGGGTTATAGTAGATGTCATTCTATCCATTACGTTTATTTCAAGAGGCATAATGGAAGATATATTATCTTTTTATTATATGTGGATGACATGCTTGTTGCAGGGTCTAACTTGCAAGATATAAATGTGCTCAAGAGAAAACTAGCTAAATCACTTGCGATGAAGGATTTAGGTGTTGCAAAGAAAATCCTTGGTATGAGAATAACAAGAGAGAAAAAATTGCAAATTGAAATTGTCTCAAGGTGAGTACATAGAAAAGGTGTTGAGAGGTTTAGAATGCAGTATGAAAAATGCAAAAATAGTTAGCACACCTTTGGCTAACCATTTCAAACTAATTAAGGAGATGTGTCCCAAGACATAGGAGGAGATAGAATACATTTCCAAGGTTCCCTATTCATTAGTAGTTGGAAGCTTGATGTATTCCATGGTGTGCACACGACAAGATATTGCACATGCAGTGGGAGATACGAGAAGGTATATGAACAATATAGGTAAATAGCATTGGAGGGTAGTACAGTGTATTGTCAAGTATTTATGAGGTACCACTTCTCATGCATTATATTTTGAAGGTCCAGAAAATGTTCTACATGGATGTGTTGATGCAAATATGGAAGGTGATGAAGGAAGAAGGAGGAGCACCACATGGTATTTTTTTACTGTAGGTGGAACATCAATAAGTTGTATTTTGAAATTGCAAAAGTTTGTTTCACTTTCAGCAATGAAATAAGAGTATGTTTCTTCTACAAAGGCTAATAAAGAGATTATTTGGTTGCAAAGGTTCATGGAGGAATTGGGTAAGAAGAAGGAGAATAACATGTTGTACAATGATGTCCAGAGTTCCATTCATCTTGCAAATAAGTCATCCTTCCATTCTAACACTGAACATATATAACTCAAGTACCATTTCATAAGATCTTTTGATCTGGAAAGTGAACTGTTGAAGTTGGAAAAGATACAAACTAGCCAGAATCTTGCAAACATGTTGAAAAAGGTAGTAACAAGAGAGAAACTGAGTTCTTTCCCGGTTTATGTTGGCCTTCAAGAATGAATATGAATATCAGAAGTTTTCCAGGTCCAAGGTTTGAACATATTTCAGCAAGTGCAGCAAGGATGGAGTTATTGTGATCAGTCTCCAAGTGGGATATTGTTGGTTTTGGATCCTAATATTCCTGATTCAAGAGTTCATGTTTCAGCTGTGTTTGGACCCCAATACCATGGGATTCCCCCCCGAATAAATTCACCTTGGTGGGTACCCATGGGGTGACTGATTTGGGATCCCCCTTGGAAAGGGTTTGCGGGAAGTACCCCCGTGGAGAAAATTTAGGAAAAAATGCCTTGTAAAATGTTGTAATTTTAGAGTCATGATTTAGTCAATAATGGGTGATTTACGGGCCCATGGTTTTAGGTATCTCGTGGTATTTTCCCAAGGTATTCAATTTATAAAAGGAAGGCATTGTAATATGAATGTGTATTGTAAAACAGTCTCTATGATTGTGTGAGAGAGTGACGAGGAAGTGCAACGAGTGTGTTGTAGGTTGTATCCCTTAATTTTTTTTGGACAATATAATGATAAAAGGATTGACAATTTCTATGTGGATGTAGCCCATCTTGGGTGAACCACATTATATTGGTGTCTCTCTTGTAATGTGTTTATGTTTTAATATTTGCATCTTGTTTATTGTTATTTCTCTACGATCCTGTTTTTTCTAACAACATAAACTAAGAGATAAATAATAATTACAAATTAAAAAATCCTAAAAATACACTAAAACCCCAACTTGAGGCCTTATATGAAGGAATTTGGCCCCAAAAAAGCATAAAAAAGGTTGGATAAGAAGGATCTTATTGGTCACTGTAGTGACCTCTTCGAGACACAAATTCTTTTAAATTTCATCCCAAATGGATAATAGAATCAAAAGTTATGACTCTTGGAAATCCTTGGAAACCCCAATTTGAGGCCTTATATGAAGGAACTTGGCCCCAAAGAATCATAAAAAAGGTCTGATTAGAAGGATAATATTGGTCACTATAGTGAACTCTTCGAGACTAAACTTCTTGTTAAATTTTAGCACAAAGTGATAACCAAGTCAAAATTTATTTTCTCTATATCTTTCTCTCTTCGTCCCTTAGAAATCCTTCCCTTGGTATGTTAGGATACCAAGACACAGAGGATTTAGTTAAGATCAACTTGTTAAAAGTACAACATCATGAGTCATTCTCCAAGCCAATCTTATGCAACTAGGACATGACCTTATGTGTTGAGGTAGGGATCCTAAGTTGGACTTAGGAACTTGGATTAGAATTCGTAGGCTGGACTCAAGAATGACTAAGACTTTAGTGTAAAAGTTTATTCCTCAAGTGTTGAGGTGAATTATTTAATAAATCAAAGTGATGATGTTGTAAAGTCTTGTCGTACAAGATCAATACTTGTGTGTCAAGTTAGATTCTCATGTGTTGAAGTGGACCTCCAATTATAGAGGTACACATGAGGTGGACCTCCAGTTATAGAGGTAAATGATTTACATGTTGAAGCATTAATGTTGTGTGATGCATTACTAACCATGGTCATTGATTTCTATTAAGTCTCATTTAGAGACTAACCACTTATAGAGTGAATTACTTTAGTGTATGATTTTGGATTGAGAGTAATATAATATGATCACATAATATGAAAATATTCTTAGTATAATTTTATTTGATAGATAATTAAAGTTAACACATATTGACCATGCAGTAAAAGATACGAGATAAAGATAAATGCGTAGAGAACAAAGAGAATTTGAATTGCTCATGAGAGCAATTCAGTTGACTAAATAGAACTCAATTTGTTAAAGCTTCCGTTAAAATAACAATGTATGCCTCAGTTAAATAATCAATTAAAGTAACAATGCATGCCTCAGTTAATGGTTGAGTTAAAGTAACAATGTAATTAAATGAGAACTCATAGTTATAACTTCAATAAAATCAAACAACATGACTTCAGTTAAGAATAGTTAACTAAAGTGTTAATAAAAAGTAATTAGTTAACTAAAGTGTTTTGTATGATGAACCTTTATTTAAACTAAAAGATGACACTTTAGTTAAAATAAAAGATGATACTTAAGTGAAAAGATGACATTTGATTTACAACTATTGCATAATAACACTTAATATAATGTGCTAACTAAGTGATCCTACATCCAATTATGAGGCAAGTTCACTCTTGAGTTAGTACAACATTATTTGATGTCAAAGAAGAAAGGCATTACACATAATGTTATGCAGGATTGAAGAAGAAAAAGCACAACACTACTCTCCAAGAAGGAAATTCACTATTTCTGCATGTGATGCACTATTCCCCATGCAATGATTCTCTACAGCTTGCATGGAACTAACTCTTTCTAGTTATTAATATGTTGGACACATTTCAAGTTCATATGGTTAATCTCTCTTCTTTATTGTTCAATATATACACTTGGGGCATCTATTCTCTCTTATATTTCCCTTGGGGTGCCAAAATGAATCTACTATTGTAAAATACATTCTCTACTATCTATCTTAATTATACTTTGAATATTTTCTATGGTTTTTCGTCGTCATTATTTTAGGGTTTTCCCCAGGGTATATGATGTGTTATGTGTGGATTCTTATGTGATTGTTCAAATTGATTTCAAGTGCTCTATATTTCTACAAACAAAGTTTTAAATACCAAATATCAACATATTTTCATAAAAATCAACATGGTATCATAGCTCATGGCGTGAAGGAGATAAGTATTGTCAAGAAAAATTGACCCTACGTAGATCCTAAGGAGTTGAGGACAATACTTGAATAGAATGGCATTGATCTCAACACGATAAACATACTTACTTGAAGGCACTTCAACACTTGGAAGGCCATGGTTTTGAGAATCTCGGAGGAACATGACCTAGATGGCTATGTATCTAATGTGGTGGAGGATCCCACATTTAATAAAAGGTGTGTTACCTTCAAGAATAACAAAGATAAAGCCAAAAGGATCATCTATGATTCAGTGAAGGACACCTTGATGTTTGTGATTACTCCTTTGAAGAACACAACATAATGTTTTGATAATTTAACAAACCTATATGAGAATAATCCTCTGAGTCAAACAAGGGTATTGAAGAACAAGCTATGAAACCTCAAGATGGATAAGGATGAGACAGTGGCCTCTTTCTTCACTAATATCTCTCAGGAAAGAGATAAACTTACTAGCGTTGGAGTAGTGGTGGATGAAGATGATCTCATTCAAACCGTTATTGATGGTATCCCATTCTCATGGGAGACATTCTTGGATGCTATGAATGGCCAAGATGTGCAACCTAACTTTGAGATATTGTGGCATGACTGCCTCCAAGAGGAAGGGAGAATCCAGGGCAAGACTATGTGCACTAAAGAAGAAAACCTTGCTCTTATGGAAAGGATGAATAAAGGAGTGATACATTCGATATGTAGAAAAATTTCTCCTTACAATGATTCGTTGTATTCTACATGAGGATTCCTTCACCTATGAAAAGATTCACTGCCTTTTAAACAAGACAAAATTTACAAGGTAAAGATGCAATGAGCTTCCGTTAAGAAACAAGGTCAATACCTAGGGACTCCAATAATCTCCACAAGGAAACATAGATCAAGAGGGATCCCACAAAACCATAAGAGATAAGTATTTGTATTTTGATGATCAAATGCTCTTGTAAATCATATTTGAATGGTTGTGAATACGTTTCATTACAGTTATATGTACATCTATATTCCTATAAATATGAAGTACGTTATAATATAACATGATGAGCATATGTTATAATTTTATTTTATTGGAAAATAGTAAATCTCATGCAATACATGTTATGATTGATTAAGTAGCATATGGGGATGCATAACATTCCATGAGATATTGATGGTGGTTGTGCTAAAACACAGGTTAAAATGTTTGCATGTTTGTGTGAACCATTGCCATTGCATTGAAATATCCATATGATTGAATTTCATGCAATGTTGCTAACCATTTTATTGAATTTGTTTTGTAGGGAAATTATATGAACAAAAAAGAAGAATGCCAAATATGAAGTCAGTCTAGTTACAAATCCCCACCAGTTAGTCATGTGGTACATGAATCAGACATTTTCTACATCAATGAGTCATGTAGTGGTACATGGCTCAAACACTGATAAGTCATGCAATAAGGGCCTGACTCAAAAATCGAAATTCATGCAGTGGTACACGGATCAGATACCGGTAAGTCATGTACATGATTCAAACGACCTAGGGATGTAGTATATCTTGTGTGGTGCACCGACATGAGCAAATACATAGTTAAGACCTTAGATGACTATTGAACAATAGTCAAGGTCTTTGATAATATCAGTGACTATACTTGATTGAGTTATAGTTAGGAATATCAAGGAACAATCAGCCTCTTAGAGAGGTCATATATCCATAGAATTGTCTAGCGAGATACTGTGGGATAGAAAAACAAAGAGAGAGCTTTAGTATAATACATACATGGAGGAGCATGAGACACCAATTATGGAGGAACAAGATTCTAGTACTCCCCATTTAGATGTTGAGAGGGATAAACCAGAAGATTTCTTGGATTCACTAGCTCCTGAAGAATCAGTAGAACTGGTTGAAAGGTCACTTGATGAACCTCCTGACTAGAGAAGATCTGCATGGTACCAAGACATTATACAAGATGAAAAAAATTATGGAGAACCAACAGGCACACCCATAGAGAAAAATACCCAAAATTTATTTAGGTTATAATGTACAGACAAGTCACATTAGTGATTCATAACCTTCCATCTATGAAGAAGATTCTAACCAGCAAGTATGAAAAGATGTAATGGAAATTCCATAGTAACTTCCAGATATATTCATAATATCAAGCATGATGCTAATGGAAATATTGAAATGTATAAAATATAGATTTATTTCCTAAAACAAGGCATAGACTATGATGAGACATTCACTCCTATAATCAGGTACACCACTATTAGAACTATGATCTCTCTTGCATCTGTTCTAGTATAGAAGATTCATCATTTTGATGTGAATTAAACCTTCCTCAATGGTGAGGTTGAGGAAGAGGTTTACATACAGAAAACTGAGAAGTTTGTATTTTATGGGAAGAGTCCCATGTATGTAAACTGAATAAATTCTCATATGGGATTAATCAAGCCTTGAGGGCTTGGTATTTGAGAATTGAAAAATATCTGCAGAGACTAGGTTTCTCTAAGAGATAAGTTGATCCAAACCTGTACTTCAAGATTGTGAAGAAACAACCAATCATATTGGTTTTATATTTTTATGTTTTGTTCCTTACTGGAGAGGAACACCATATAGTTCAGTGCAAGAGGGAGATCACTTCCGAGTTTGAATACTTGAGTCTTATGCACTACCTTTTTGAATTTTGGCAAAGTAAAGATGATATTTTCATTTTACAATGAAAGCACAAACTTGATGTGTTGCAAAGGTATGGTATAATGGGTTTCAAATCCATATCTACTCCAATAGTTTCTAGTTTGAGGAAACTTCATGAGTTAGATCCTGGATCGTATCCAGTGGATGCTACCAAGTGTAGAAAACTTATTGGTCCCTTATTGTACTTGATACATAGTAGACATGTTATATGTCATGCTGTGAGTCAGATCATGTTTGAGCTTAGATATAGAAATTGAGCATGTGCTTAGGTACCTTATATGTACTATTTCTTATGGACTCATATTTTCCTCCAATGGTGAGGTAAAATTACTTGGTTATGCCAACTCCAATTGGAGTGGTGATGTATTACGGTTAGTACTACAGAAGCAAAGTGTATTGCAGATAGTACTACCGAAGAGAAAGTGTATTGTTCCTAATAGTATAGAATAAAAGTGTATTGTGGCTAGTACTACAAAATCAAAGTGTATTTTATCGAGTACTACAAAAGAAAATTATATTGTGGTTGATACTACATGCCGAGAAGTAGCGTGGCTTAGGAATCGACTTAATGGGTAAAAATATTGATCTACAATTATTTGTTTTGATAATAAAAGATGCATTAATATTTCTAAAAACCTTGTGCTTCATGATAATTCAAAATACATTGAGATGAAGTATCACTTCATCAAAGAAATGGTCCAAAAAGGTACACTCAAACTTCAATACTTTGCTACTGATGAGCAGATTGTAGATTTGTTAACAAAGCCTCTTTCAGTGATGAAGTATAGGTACATTCAAGACAAGCTTGGTATGGAAGATAATGTCTCCCGTGCTCAAAGGGAGTGTTAAAAGTGAAGTATCACAAGTCATTCTCGAAGCCAATCTTGTGCAGCCAAGATTGGGCTGCATGTGTTGGTGTTGGGATCCTAAGTTAGAATGAGGAACTTGGATTAGAATTCTTGGTTTGGACTCAATAGTGACTAATCATTCAATGTAAAATGTTACTCCACATGAGTTTAGGTGAATAATTTGATATATCAAAGTGATGATGTTGTAAATTTTTGTTGTAAAAGGATAAGGACTTTGTGTGTTAAGTTAGATTCTCATGTGTTGAGGCCGACCTCCATTTATAGAGGTACACATGAGGTGGACCTCTGATTATAGAGGTAAATTTTATGCATGTTGAAGCATTAATGTTGTGTGATGTATTACTAACCATGGTCACCAAGTTCTATCATGTCTCCTTTATAGATTGGCCACCTCTAGTGTGAATTACTTTAGCATATGATCATTTGGTCCGAGAGTAATATAATATGATCACATCATCCAACAAGTATTCTTAGTATAATCTTATATGATATATAGTTAAATTTAGCAAATATTGACCATGCAGTAAAAGATAAGAGATAAAGATAAATGCATAGAGAACAAAGATAATTCAAATTTATCATAAGAGGACTTCAGTTGACTAAAGAGAACTCATTTTGTTAAATATTTAGTTAAAATAACAATGCATGCCTCATTTCAAGCTTAAGTTAAAGCTTCACTTAAAACCACTTATACTATGAAATGAGAATTATATACTATGAACGAGAACTCTACCCATAAAAACGATGATTTTTGCAAAAAAAACACCAAAAACACCCCCCAAATAGAAAAGTGTTGATACCAGTATACACGTTTTTTTTTTAGGGTAAAAAATAGAGCCATGGACTAAACATCCCATTTT
>LPNX010125413.1:4785-35258 GCA_001517045.1 Pseudotsuga menziesii | reverse complement strand
ATTAATAGCTACAATACTATCACGGGTAAAGTCAGGTGAATTATCCATGGAGGAAATGTGCAACGAACTTGAGAAGTAAGTTGAGCATTTTTTTGAGTTTAAAATTTTTGTTATGTTCTAGGTATTCTGTTATATTATTATATATGATTGTAAACATAATTTATTGTTTCATTGTCTAGTCACAAGTTCTACATGAAAATACAAGAGGAGATGGTTAAAATGTTGAGTGAGAAGAGTTGGGATGATGTCAAATGCAACTATCCAGACTCAAGCTCGATAGAAAGTTTACAACAATTTTTTGTTGCATTCAAGAAGGTATGTTGATCTATGATACATCCTATTTTATTTATTTTCTAATTCAATTCATTTCTATTTTATTACTTTTAGAGATCATTTTCATTTGAACATGCCAAAGAGGGGTGGAGCTGGAGTACTAGAGTCCTTCAAAATCCATATCCAAAGAGCCAAAATAGAACGACAAAGGAGACAATGTCTTGCAAATGTTGAACTTGATGATACACTTGATCATTATATTTGGAATGGTCTTGACACTGTGCAATATAGAGTCATTTTAGGTGACCGTGCAGACATTGCAAATCTTGTTCCTAAAAAGGAGTACGCACTAGTGATTGCAGATATCCCTCATGGATACAATATCCGAAACACTACTTATGATTGTGAGCCTTATTCTTACCAATCATTCAGTAAAGTGGTTTCGGGATTTGTAGATGTCACAACATCACCACTATGGAGATTTGTTGTTTTCCATTCAGACACACAATTAGGGGGCTTGTTGACAGCCTTCAGGGGTAAAGGAAAAAAAAGGAAGCAACTTCATTGGTAATATATTTGCACTATATTATCAAAATTTTGAATTTATAAATCAATTATATTTATTGATAAGTTAATTAATTGTTTTATATTTTTTTTACAGGCAAAATCCTAATGTTCGTAGCTCAGGCAGCGATCCATTCCTGAGTGATGCTGAAAGCATACATGTTGCAACTTGGACACAGGAAGATGCTTATGAACCTCTTTTATTCAATGAAAAGAGAGGAGGAAAACATAGTCAGATATTGAGTTATAATGCCGTGGTAAAAAAATTAACATATGAAGAAAGGGATTTGAAAGGAGTGACTGTAAACATCTATCAAAAGCCACAAGCATTGATTAATTATCTCATAGATACATTTTCAAGAGAAGGAGATTGGGTCTTAGATTTGTTCTCGGGTTCAGGTAAACTTTCTCATATTACATATGAAATAATATATCAAGTTTTATTGTATGTTTTATCCTTCATTATTTTATTGTTTTTAAGTATGCTTCTTTATGCTATTTCACTTAACTTTAATTTTGTTTTTGGTGATTAGGTACAACAATAGCATGCTCCTTACAAAAAGGAATAAATTGCATATCGATTGATAATGATCCACTCCAATGCAATTACATAAAACAAATAATTAAGGATATTCAAGTTCTTCTAGATGAACTACAAGAAGTTGATTTGAAGAAAGGAGAGTTTAGTGAAACACTTGTGGCAAAGATGTCAAAAGAGCCCCAACCCCCGTTAGGAGGGGTGTTTGGAAAGGAGCACTTTGGGGATCTTGCAGACATAGAAGACCCAATGGAAGAGGACATTGATGTCCCTGAGGAAATTCAAGCTCCAGAAAATTCCAATGTCGATGAAGAATTTGGCATGCATGATATTGTTGAATAGTTTCATGTTTTGAAGAAAATGTTAATTTTGACAATTTTTTGATCAGATATATTAGTAATGTTTTGACTTTCAGACATTATTTTAGAAATAAAATTTATAAATATAATGTTTTTAATATGTTTTTTACAAATAATTTGTATATTTTTTCTCGACTTTATGTGAGTCGTCACTTTTCGATAACTAATATGAAATATGATCATTTTTAGAGAAAATTTCTCTGAAAATTCATTGAAAATGGTTTTAAATGTCTTTATTTTCTGGAATTATTTACAATTTTGTCAATAAAAATGCCTTATTTTGTACATAAAAATGTCTTATTTTATAGAAAAAATCGTAAAATGTATATGTTTTTCATTATAAATTGCTTAAAAATGTATGTTATTTTGTTAAATTTCAAAAAACACACTTGAAAAAAGAAATTAAAAATATTTTACAACAAAGATAATTCAAAGGCCCCAAAAAATGTCTGAAAATGAAAATGTGTGATACTGGCATCAACCATTTTTGAAACGGGGGTAAAAATAGCTACTAAAATTAGGAGAGAGAAAAACGAGAACTGTGTCGAGTTCTCGTTTCATAGTATAAGTGGTTTTAAAGTAACATTGCATGCCTCAGTTAAAGCTTCAGTTAAAGTAACAATGTATACTTTATTTAATTAAATGAGAGCTCACAATGATCACCTTAGTAAAATCAATCCCCATGATTTTAGTTAAGAAAAGTTAACTTAAGTGTTAATAAAAAGGAATTAGTTAACTAAAGTGTTTTGCATGATGACACTTTAGTTAAACTAAAAGAATACACTTTAGTTAAACTAAAAGACGACACTTAAGTAATGACACTTGAGTTACAACTATTGCATGATGACACTTATGATAACATACTAACTAAGTGATCCTATGTCCAGTTATGAGGTGAGTTCACTCTAAAGTCAGTAGAGCGTTATTTAATGTCAAAGAAGAAAAGAGTTGCACATCATGTTATGCATAATTGAAGAAACATAAGGACAACACTATTCTTCAAGAAGGAAATTCGTTGTTTCTACACGTGATGCACTATTTTCCATGCAGTGATTCACTATAGCTTGCATGGAATTGATCCTTTCTAGTTATTAATTTGTTGGACACATTTCAATTTCATATGGTTGATCTCTCTTCACTATTTCTTAGTTTCTACACTTGGGGTGTCGGTTCTCTCTTATCTTGAACCTAGGTTGTTGAAAACAAATTGTTGTTGTAAAACACATTATCTCGCAGCTATCATAATTATATTTTGAATATTTTCTAGGGTTTTTCATCCTCATTATTTTGGGAGTTTTCCCCAGGGTATATGCTTTACTATGTGTGGATGCTTATGTGATTATTAAAATTTATTTCAAGTGCTCTATATTTCTACAATTAAATTTTTAAACATCAAAGCTCAATATATTTCATAAAAATCAACATTTGGTATAATGGATCTTTAGGTAAAGTGTGTTTCTTTCACTAATACAAAATGAGGAATTAGCTACTAGGTGACTAAAAATTTTAGTCACCACAGTTTTTTCAAGTGATTTACTACTAAATATGAGCAATTTTTATTAACCTAACTATAAATGACTAAAATTAACGACTAATTTAGTCACTGGTTAACAAATATGACTAAATAATAAGTTACAGAGTTAAAAATGACTAATTTAGTCACGACATAAAAAATGACTACCTAGAATAATATGAATTAGTCATTTATGTTAGTCATTTTTAATTGTGTCATGGAAAATTGCAATTGTGACAATGAAGTGTTACAATTTAGTAAATTTTGTAAATTGTCTACCTTCTATCTCCGAATATGTGCAGGTTAACAATTCTAAATCCAAAATGGAATTTGTGGGGTTAGGAATATCTAGTGTTTTTCCCAGGTGGTCGGGATAGTGTTAGGGTGTTCATGTGGATTATTGCAGACGATGTGCTTTAGATGTTCATATTGCTTTCCAGATATAATATTGGGATCACAGATCCCAGATGATATATATGTTGGAAAACCCTTTTTCTGTAATGGTGCCATGCACCTCGATCTTCAAAGATCCAACAAAGAAATTGCACAAAATTTCTCTTAACCATCTAGTGTGTGACATCTTGGCAATGGAAAAATTGCAATTATTGACAAGAGAGTCTAAATATATATATATCAATTTAGTGCTAGTGTTCATTACGTCCTAGTCATGTGTCATAGCTCAACAATAGAAAATATTGCAATTTTTTACGAGGGGGTCTAAATATATATATATCAATATCATTTTAGTGCTAGTGATCACGATGCCCTAGCAAGACACTAAATTGATGATGCATTTAATGCCCAGACTCCTTTCATGCAATAGTGACTTTTTTTCCCTCCATTCCATCATCTTGATCTCAAAAGAAGTCATAATTGAGAGTGCAATAAGAGTAATCAATTGTTGTTATTCTGTACACTTAAAAAATACTCATAAATACATGATATTATTTGCGTTAATGGATTACTAACCTACCAGAAATATTTATTACTAAAATGTCCCATGAATGTCACTTAAAGTCACCATCAAAAATTATTTTCTCACCAATTTTCAGTATTCCGTCCCTAAATCTATAATTTGGAGACAATATTTTAATTTATTTCTTATATATATGTTTAAGTTTTTTTTTTTTTGCAATTCTAAAGGTCACCATCAAAAATAGTATTTTAATTGATTTTCTTATATATATGTCTAAGTTTTTGTTTTATTTCATTTCTAAATTTAATTTTTATTATTTTTGTTGCAATTAGATGGTGTAATATTGATATTTGATATCAACGATTTTATTAATCTAAAATTTTTCTTTTTTTCTTTTTTTTTTCATTTCTAAATTTAATTTTTATTATTTTTGTTGCAATTAGATGGTGTAATATTGATATTTGATATCAACGGTTTTATTAATCTAAAAATTTTCTTTTTTTCTTTTTTTTTTCATTTCTAAATTTATTTTTTATTATTTTTGTTGCAATTCGATGGTGTAATATAGATATTTGATATCAACCATTTTATTAATCTAAAATAATTCTTATCAAATTTAGGATTGATACAAATTTCTTTTCTTGTTATTTTGAATGGTAAAGTTTTTTTTTCATTGTATATTTAGACTACTAAGTTATTATATACATCCACATAATACCCTTTACAAAAATGAAAGAAATTGCACATGCATATTTATTAGAGAAGAAACCGTATTTATTTTACAAATGAATCAATTTGATGAAATGGTTATAAAAAGTTCTATATCTATTAATTTATTTATAGGGTAAATTTGTTTTTTTTTTTCATTTCTAAATTTAATTGATATATATTCCAAACCGGCCAAAACCCATCATTCGAAGAAGTCATCGTTGAAGTAATGTCGAAATGTGAGCATTCCAAGAAGTCACCAGTGCCAAAACGGTTCAGCGTATTTTGATGTGCCCCCTTCCAGCTCGTCTGTTCCTTGCTTCCACTCATTGAGGTAGTTTTCATGTTGATCACTGATTTTATTTGGGGTTTGAGCATTGCAAATACTCACTGTAAAATCTGATCAAAATGAGATGAATTTGGCACATGGATGACTTTTAGGGGCATACATGAAAACTACTACTGGTGGGGAAGTATCTTGTATTTTTCCATGGAAGAGGAATCTTCTCCAACATTCCCAATCACTGAGGATTTGCACACAAGATAAACCCCATTTGTATACTATAAAACCTCATTTTGGATCCACCCAAGATGATGTCATCTGGATAATTGTGCAGTCCCCATTAAAGGTCAGGATTCCCAAATCCTTGGAGGGAAAACATATGGGAAGGATTTATCCATCACTACACCAATGTGTACGGTCGTTCAACATCTCCTAATCCACATAAACCCTATAATGTATATGTCCACACTGCAAGCTATATTTCTTCTTCGATTTTGAGTGGATCCCAATTGGCCATCGTCGGGCTTGGAAGGGATATTTCCTCATCAAATTTATCTTAGTGGGTCAAGTACAAAATTGAGGAATTAAACAATATCACTTCGCAAGCAAGATTGCAGTATTTGTCTCTAAATCTTCATATCCAGGAGAACTATCAAGGTAAGCGGCACATAATTCATTTATATCCTCTTACAGTCTTTGTCTCTAAATCTTGACTATGGTTTTTTTCTTTGCTCATGGATTGAATGGGGAGCACATTTTTGGTGTTTGTCTATTTGCTTGGCCTTGGAATGGTATACAAGCTAATATAACTCATCCAACTTAATTGTAGAATTTCATTTTTGCCTGTTGATCGAGTGCTGGAGTGCAAACCTGGTGTGTCAGTTGTTGCCATCAAGAATGTGACGATAAATGATAATTTTTTCAATGGCCACTTCCCTGAGAGACCAATTATGCCAGGAGTTCTAATGGTTGAGGTAATTCTTTTCTAGTTGTTTTAATTATTTTCATGAATGATAAAACTCTTTTACATCCTGCCTAACTCTTAACTATAGAAACTATGTTAGTTGGGTTAGTAGGGAAGAACATGATCTCAACCTAGTTTTACTGAAATATTATCTTCCCCAAAATCTCCAAAATCAGAGTAGTTACTCGCAAAATTACAACATATGAAAATTGAGGATTAACCGCCATTTGCTAAGTTTTCTCAGTAGACCTGAAAATTTGAGGATTAACCGCCATTTGCTAAATTTTCTCAGTAGAGGTGCATCTATTTAATAAAATTAAGTACACTAGGGACCTTGAGTTCCAATTTCCTTGTTGGAGCTTCCCTATCAAGCTAGGGACGCCCATAACATAGCCAAAATTAGTTGGGCTAAGGATGGTAAGGCATATACTAACCCATTATTGCATTTTACACATGATTTAGCCCTAACCCTAGCTCTCGCAAGAACTAATAGGGGCAACATGCTAGTGGACTAATCCTTTTGTTAATGTAGTTAATGTCGTAAAAAACAAGAAGACAAAAGTGATTTTTATTGGATAAGAGGATTATATAAATTGGTTGTTGTGTGGATGTAAACCTATACAACTAAGGAAAATTATCTGATCATTGGGTATGCCCTTTTTAGTTAAAAATTCCATCTAATAAATGAAAATTAGTTCTGAACTTGTTTCAAGGCAAGGTGCAGGAATAATTTCACTTGTGTCTAGTACTCTGTAGACATGGTAGATTGTTATGATGTTCAAGCATTGAATCCTTTCCTTCAGGGATGATTTTAAGAAACCATACTTATTTAAAAGTGTATAAACGTTAGCGAATCTTACCAATTCTTAAAACACCAACTATTAAATGTTTGGCGATATTTTTCAAAAAATATTTTAATTTCCAAGGATTTTATATCGTTTATATATCAATTTGGCGATTTTTAGGGTGAAAAAAGTTTACCCCATCAAAATTGGGCGAAATGGGGCTTCAAAAAATGCAAAATGGTGAATTGTTTTTTGGAGAAAAGCCCCTAAAAATAGCCCATGGGCTAAAATTCGCCCCTAAAATTATCCCTGCTTTCCTTGATACTTCACATGCTTGACTAATGATGGATGTGCTCAAGGTCCCATTGAGCCATCCTACTATAATTTTTGAGTCACTATACATATCCAGATCTTATGTGTCTTTCTCCTATGCAATGTCTAGTAGTGTGCTTGCTGCTAATAGTTCTTCCCTATTGTTGGTTGTGTGCCCGATGCCTAATTTGAAGAGTGATTTTGTGACATTCGAGAAAATGAGCCACCTACTAGTGCCATTGATTCATGTATTATCTATGGATGCACCATCAAAGAATCCATGGGTTATGTTTGGATCCGGTGTGTGTTGGATTAGAGTCCATGGGGGCATAAGAGGAGGCGTGGAGTGCTTTCCTTCTTTCTTGCATTCAATATGTAGAATACCCAATAGGGGTTTGTATTTTTATCTTCAAAACTGGATTCATTGCATTCTAGCCAAATGGACCATATGATTTCCAGTGCCAATGCTTGATTGCCTACAATTGTTTTTCAATTTGAGTGTGGAGGGTATTGATTAAATCTTCTCCTTCCCAAGATATTCTATTTGCTAAGAGTATGGTGGAAACTGCCCATACCTATTTTGAGAAGTGAAAATGGAGGAAGAGGTGATGGATGGATTCTGGGCAATTCTCACACAATAGGGCATTTTCTAGGCCCTTTCCATCCTTCTCTTTGAAGTGTGTCCCATGTCAGCACAATTATTTTAAGGTCCAACCATGTAAATAGTTTGACTTTTAAGGGAGCATGGATATTCTGAAGCTTGTCCACCACCATGCTTGATTGTCGTATTGTATGTTGTGATGAATATCCAAGCTTGACTGTGTATTGAGCCTTGAGTATTATTGGCACCCTATAAAACATCATCATTCTCTGTTCTTGGATTAATCCCTACCTAGGATAACCTGACAAAGAAATATTGTCATTGGTTTCCTTCAATTCCCTGAAAACCTATATCTTAAGAGGTCTGGGTGGGCTAATGGGGCAGCAACATGGTTGAGAGTGAATATATCCATGTTCCTTAGATCACCAAGAAGTTGGAGAGACATTTTGTAAGCCGTCCTTGCAAATGCATTCATCTAATCCAATTCTTATCTCTAATCTGCCAACGAAGGTGTTTGCTTATGAAGTGGAAGGAGGATGTGATGTAATTTTGGTAATTAGAGCATCCTCAAGATGCTTTCTCTTAGTATTCTAGTCTTCTAGGGTTGCTAGAGCCATGCACTTTTTGACAGAGATCTTTTGCCATATCCCTTTGTTATCACCAAGCTCCCTTTGCAGCTAGAGCAGTGGAAAATTTTCAAATGTGTTTGATGCCCCATCCCCCAAATTCTTTCAGTCTATATAAAGTTTCCAAAGAGTGGATTCGGATGTCACCCATTTCCTTACTCCCTTTCCATACGTATATGAAGAATATTTGTCGGACCTTGAAATTTACTTTGGAAGGATGGCCAATGAGAGTCTTACAGGGATCGCATACAACACACTCTTGATTAGAACTATCCTTTTGGCCATAGAGATCCACTTATGTGTCCAATGACTTGTTCCTTTAAATTTCCTAAGCTCTAGTTCTAGTCATTGATTCCATAGTTGTTGGGCTATAATTGAAATCCCAGGTAAGTTAGCTCATCATCAAACCTTTGAATGGTGTATGGAATAAACTCATGAATTACTTCTTTGTGGGTCTATGTGGAACAAGATTGAATATTAGGAAAGTTTTGGCATGGTTGATTTCCATTATTTTAGATTAGGATTGGTGAAGGAAGAATCGCCAAAAAGGAGCAAGTCATTGATGAACGTTAGGTGGGCCTTGGCTCTGCTTGCAACCAATATGTCGTAGATGTTCCTCGACCTTGATTTGACTTGTTTCGATTGACGAATGCCTTGGTGGCTATGAGAAATAGTATTGAGGAGAGGGGGAATCCCTTGCATCGCCCTCTGAGGAGTGGAAGAAGGGTGAGGTCAAAGCCATTTATGAGTAAAGCAAAGGATATAGAGTTAAATAAAGCCTTGATCTAGGAGATGAAGGGCTAGGAGAAACTGACTTGGATGATAATTATTATAATGTAGGGCCAGATAGTGTAGTCAAACTTTAAGAGTTTGTATTAAAAAGGCCATGTCATGAGATACACACTATACGACTTTAGCTACAGGGAAGTGCTTTTTATTGTGACAGAAATTGTTGTCCCAAAAAACAAGGAAACCAACTTCTTCCTCTTATTTGTCCTTCAACTTATTCAAAAGGCCATCCTAGGGATACACATGCTTCCTTAGCCTCAGATACTTCAAATAGCATGGCTTCATCACATACTACAACCATAAATTTTATAAAGACCAATCTCTTCCATCTAAACCAGAGCAAGAAATTTTGCTTTGTAGAGAAACTGATGGTGATTAATCATTTCATAAAATACCAATTAGGTGTCCTGCAGAAGTGTGACATGTTGAAAATACAACTGAGGGTGATGGAATAATCCACCAACTTTGGCATAGTTCCAGTTCTAAAGGTCTTTCGACAAAGTAGACTTTTTGGGAACTTACTAAATTTGGTTGCAAACGTTTACAGGAACCTTTAATTTTCTCAGGGTTTAGACATATTCGCTGGTCAAGTAACTTAGTTAAATGATTGCAACCATTGGATGATGGAGTAATCTACTAAAGGTTGAAGATTTCCAATTCTAAATGGTTTTCAACAAAGTAAACTTATTTTAAGCTTACTAAATCTAACTGGGAATCAACATTAACAAATACCATTAATTTCACAAGATTTAGACATACTCGTTGGTCAAATGCATTAATTAAATTGATGGACTACATGCTTATTAGGAATCCACATTCTCATTGTGGCTCATGAGTCCTTCACTTGCCACTTCTTAAAACTCAACATTAAAGTCCAAGTGGCCTGAGCCATGGTCCAAATAGCCCCCTCTTAAGAAAATCTAACCTGATCTTGGGAAAAATGGTGTATGGTGAAAGCCTATCTAGCTCACCTATGTATGCCCTGAAGAGAAGTACAACCATTTCCCATACAGTTGTTATCTCATTAAAGAATATTTCCTAAATACGTTTCTAACACAAATCTATCACTTCTTAGAACCAAACTAACTTCCCCTATTTCTGTCCTTATCATTTTCCCCTTCTTTTCAACAATGTTATATATATATATATAGAGAGAGAGAGAGAGAGAGAGAAGCAGAGGATGATATATATATATATATATATATGATGAAAAATGTCATCTACAGAAACCCTAGGGATAGAAGCAGAGGATGATCAACTAGTGTACTATAGTGAGGGTCCCTTGGAGAAACAAAAGGTGTTTGAATATAGGGGGTCTAATTGCTCTAGGGAGGTCCCTGTTCATGAGCCAAGGGTTTATTCCCCTCTTTGTCAAAGGGCTATTTTAATATTTTGCATAAAACAAAATTTTGGATAAGAGATATAAAGTGACTCCCCACGTTAGATCTGCATAGAAACCCTGAGAATTTTGGAGTGGGAGTCAGTCCAGAGGTAGATTTTTGCATTGAATCAATTCAAATGCTAAATACTGATTGACGCATCCATGATCACCAATGAATACTGTAATGGGGAAATAACAATTCCATGACAAATGATGGTCTACTATTTGTTAATGGCACACTTGAAGAGGCAAAGATGTTTTGTGAAATTTTACATCTTTACTGCACAACATCAAGTACGAGATCAACCTGGAGAAATCTTCTATCAGTTTTAGCTGCATCAGTGAGGACATGTCTAAAAGGTTGATCCATCTATTCCAATTCAGATCTGTGGATCCTGCAGGAAGGTCTAAAATACATAGATGTATATTAAAACCAAATGGTTATGGCATAAAATATTAGGGATGGTTGGAAAACAAAATAGAAAGAAGAATCCACTTATGGTTTCATAGATGGTTGTCCAGGGGATGAAAGATGATACTTGTCAAATCTGTTTTAGAAGTAATCCCAGTGTGTTGGTTCTTCCTATCCCACATTCTTCAAGGTGGTTTGGAAAACATTAGAAAGATTTGTTCTGATTTTATTTGGAGAGGCAAATATGACAATATTAGTTTCCATTAGCAAGATGGCAACTGATCTCAAAACCAAAGAATGAGGGTGGTTGGGATTAGAAGCAGTTATTCACTTTTGGTCACATGCACTAACAGCTAAAAAAAATTAGAACTTGATGTCCAAGGAGGGTCTATGGAAGAGAATTTAGGTTAAGAAGTACTCGAAACCTAAAATTCCTAGATTGGATCCACAACCCTGTTGAGATTCACAAACATGCTTCAAATAATTGGAAAGCCTTGAGTACTGGCCTTTCCAATCATTGGCACTCACCTACTTTGGCAGGCCTAGGATGGGTCACATGTGAAGGTAGGTTTGGATGAAATAATGGGATGGAACAACAATATATTCTCCCATAAGCAATAGTTCACTACATGTATCAACAAGGTATATATACTTTGAATTAGCTGGTAGATGAAGGTCAATTCAAAATATGGCATCAAGGGTAGTTAAGTGCTAAACAATTTAGGTCTGGAGGAAATGTGTGTTGACATCTGGTCTAGTTTATCATTGAGCTAAAGTAGGGTCATATTAGATTGCATGAAGAGTCTGATAAACAATTATAGAATAAGCCCAATGACAGTCAATACTCTCTTAAGTTGGGTTATTAGGTAATAGGTGATGACGGCCATAGAGGATCAAGTTGTGGTCTAATGGTATTCACTGATCTGGAATATTTGAGCCCCTAAAAAACCTAAGGTATTCATGTGGCTCAATCTTCTGCAAAAGGTTCCAACATGGGATTATTTGCAAGAGAAACAAAAATATCATGCAAGTCTATACTATTTGTCCAAAATGGAGAGCAAAGATGTTACTCATCTATTTACTTCTTGTTGATATTATGTTCAATGTTATAAGGATGTCTACAACTAGATTGAAACAATAATGCCCTAATCTAAGGCATTTCAAGCTGTTCACTATATCTCAATTTGGAGCATTTGGCTGATGCGCAACTTTAGTCAATTTGAAGGAAGACTTCCTCCCCCTTTTTAGGTATCATCCCATATTATTGTTACTGCCCAATTCTATTATTCACAAGGAAAACCATATAAGCCATAGATAATTGGGAAGTTGATTGTGGACAAGACATTTACTTGGGCCTTTTTTGATGGAGCATGCCAAAGGGATGATAATATGTCGTATTGGAGGCATCCTCTTCCTGCAGAAACAACACTATTTTCATTTAATTTCTAATGCAGGTCAGGGTACTAAAAAATGAGCTGAGCTTCTTGCACCCCAAGCTCTGTTTAGACTAGCCCATCATCTTAAAATTACATATCTTTAGGTATTCAAGGATTCTTTAGTCATCAAGTGGATGACCAATGATCAAAACATCAATGACATCTCTCACCTGACACTTGTAGAACATGTCAAAGCTATATCTCTGCAATTCACAAAAATATATTACCTACACATATGTAGGGAAATTGACCACAACTATAGACAAACTCTCTGGTGAGGGGCTGGATAGGGAGCCTGGAATACTTCACATTCAAGAAGTTGTGGAGCATGCCAAAGGGATGATAATATGTCGTGTTGGAAGCATCCTCTTCCTGCAGAAACAACACTATTTTCATTTAATTTCTAATACATGTCAAGGTACTAAAAACTAAGCTGAGCTTCTTGCACCTCGAGCTCTGTTTAGACTAGCCCATCATCTAAAAATTATAGGTCTTCAGGTATTCAGGGATTATTTATTCATCAAGTGGATGACCAATGATCAAAACATCAATGACATTTCTCACCTGACACTTCTAGAACATGTCAAATCTATATCTCTGTCGTTCACAAAAATATCTTACCTACTCATATGTAGGGAAATTGACCACAACTGCAGACAAACTCTCTGGTGAGGGGCTGGATCGGGAGCCTAGAATACTTCACATTCAAGAAGTTGTGGAGGGTGCCTCTACAATCAACACTTTGGACATGTAATAACATATCACATCTTATTTCTTGATAAATCGATGATGATGGTTTTCTGTAGTGAACAACTAGATACTGAAGGTTTTTTTATCTTGGAAGACTCTATATTCACTACTGCTATGTTTAAGGAACAAACCAGACATTTTAGTACCAATTTGTACTTAATTTTTGCTGAATGCTCTAAGACTTGTGAATAAGTGTTGAGGATAATCAGATGATCACCTTACATGTAATTTTTTTATTTTACTTTTGTCCTGAGCATATTTCGTAACCTGGACATTATGTTACAATGCAATATGCACCTAAAGAATGTAATTGTCTTTCTACTTTAAAGAAAAATACAGTTATTTTTCTTTGGAAGGAATATATATATATCAACAAAAGGACAGAACAAAGAAAAAAAATCCATATACATGATATAATACAGGTAAACGACTACAGACAAACTCTCTGACGAGGGCACTTTGGACATGCAAATTTTATCACATCTTATTTCCTGTTAAATTAATGATGGTTTTTTTTGTAGTGAACAACCAGATACTGAAAGTTTTCTAACTTGAAAACTGTATATCACTGTTGTTGTGTTTTAGACTATAACAATCATATTATCATCAGAAACTAAGGTCTTATACAAAGTTACAAGTAAATAAGTTTGGTGGGCAGAGTTCTATGCATTTTCTAGAAAGGGGCGACTTGCAATATACCTTGAAATTGTTTAATACCTCCATTCTCACATGTTTTCCACAATATGAATGTAGACTTCTTCCCTGCTTGCCCCTTTACTAGCCTCATAGTTTAGCAACAAATGAAAAGAAGAGTTGTTAGTACAAGTCTTTTCTGAATCAGATAGGAGAGTGACTTTTCTAAATTCTTGTTTGGTTTAGGTACCCTTCTGTAAAAACAAAGTATATTTATAAAGCTTGTCTGACATTGAGTTGAAATATTGGTAAACGTGTCGAAAAAGGATTATTATTATGGTTTCAAAACATTTTTTGACCTCTTGAACTTGGTTCATGCAGGCCCAGATTCTCGATGCTGGACAGATGATTATCCCAATCTATGATAAACTTTGAATCTCCATAACCTTGAAATTGTTTAATTCCTCCATTCTCAGTTGTTTTCCACGGTCTGAATGTAGACTTCTGCCCTGCTTTCCCATCTACTAACCTCATAGTGTAGCAACAAATCAAAAGAAGAGTCGAAAAAAACAAAGCACCAGCTCCACAAATACCTGATACTCATTTTCATGCTCTCTTGAAAATACCTAGGCTTTTATTTATCAATATAATGCATTAGTGAATAGAGGGAAGGTTTTTCTTTTAGAATCCTTTTTCAGTCCATTACCTCTCTAATCATGTGCTCTACCTGGGCAACTGTGAAGACCTGTTCCAGGAAGATCATCAAATTTCTTGACATCCATATATCATATATAAGCAAAACATGGGAGCTTGAAAAGTTGCTATAGTTTTTTCACCAATCCAGTCCTAGACAATCTACCAAGCTATGCCTATATATATCATCTTGATCTGTCCCCTGTAACCTATGACACATCAAGTCATACAGATCTGGAGAAGGTGCACAAGACGAACAAGTGATCCACGGACTCAGCATTGCATTTGCATATGATACATCACCCTTGTCTGCACCAATCTCTCATTTGTCCACTGGTAGTACTTTATTAGCCAGTACCAACTACATTAGTGTTTTTGTTTCTAAAGGGATAAATAGCTTCCAAACAACTGTCCTCCAGGATGCTCTCTCTTGCATGAGTTCCTCCACTTTGGTAGTGTTTAGTCGGTAATTTGTTTCTTCATTTTGGTTTGACTTCTCCAATTTTGGTTTGTTTTTTCATTTGATTTGAAGTAATTTTTGTTTCAAGTTTCATTATTAGTTTCCTTTAGGGACTCTTTGGTTGTTAGATGATTTTTTGAGCTTGCTTTTTATAGATTTGTTTTAATTTTTGGTCCTTTATATTTTAAAGGGGTTAAAGAAAAGGTCATTATATCAAATATTTGATTCATAAATGTTTATTTGGAGAACACCTAAACATGATTTTCACCTTAGCAGCTTTTAAACCTCCTACAAATTAGCAAAAAGCTGAAAAATAGCGGAGAATTAGCATTGGAGATATTCTTGTAGCTCTGGAATGAAAATTTACAAAGGGCGCGCTACAAGAATATCGCGGCCCTTTTATTTTTCGATTTTCAAGCAAGTTTTTATCATGATTTCAGTTTGTGAATGACTAATCGCATATGGTGAGCTGTTTAATACGTGTAAGCTGCAGTTTCAACACGATTCCAGGTGGTTTTGAGTCTCGAAACAAATCATGGCCATCATTGCCCATAATGCGGGATTTGTTTGACAGTTATCAGTAAACTTCGGTCTAAGGTGGCATAATTTTATTTTCACACGCACTATCAGAGGAAAGGAAGGCTCGTGAAGTAAAGTTAACTGCTAGAAAGGTGGATTATGTTGCTTCAGAGCAGAGACAGAGTTATGAAGGCTAGCGAAAATTAGGGCTTTTCAATCCCGTTACCTGCAGTCAAAGTGATCACGTAAAGACATCTGTACACTCAAGGAGAGGCAGTTAACAGGTCAAGACATAGGTTTAAACCATTGCAATTGAATAATTGGCAGGTATTTCACTATAAACCCCTATAATTGAAAATTTGGGAATTTTCTCGCTGGAGGTCATTCTGGAGAAATTGGTTGATGCATAGGTTAAAATAGGTTCCAAAATGAAATGTTAGCCTAAGAAATAACTGCCTGGAGCTATTCTGAATAATTTCATTGAACAGAACACTAAAATAGCCCTAAGTTTAAACCTTGTAGTTTTTGGAACTTCGAAACAGTTTGAGGAAAAGTTGTTTATATTTTGGTTCTCTGATACACTCAAAAAGCTCTGATATGGATATGCTATGAGTTCAATGATTTGACTGGTTAAGATTGCTGACATGACCTAATGCCAATTGGAGTCATAGTCTACAGGAAGCAGCATTGGAATGAATTGTAGACTACTTTACTCTATTCATCCCTCACACAGGAAGTTTTCAGTTTGCTTGAGAAACTGGTGATAGTTGTCATATTTGCAAAGTTAATTGGTTTGAAGAATAATATTGGCATTTATATACAGGTTTCGATGAGAGTCTCTTGTCTAAATGAATGATACATATGATACCTAGAAGTTGCTGAAAACTGGGTTGTCTGGTGCAGAGTTTAATTGTTTTAGAAACATATGAAGGCAAATACAGGAAGGCCTAGTATCACTTTGATGAGCTGAAAAGAGATAGGTGTGGGATGAACAGTCTGCAATAAATTCTAAAGTGACAACAAAGTTCATTTATGAAAAACCTTTTTGTGCAGAGATGTTCATGAATCATGCTGACAGGGTGTAGATACTGATACACAGTTTGCTTGACAGGTTGAAGATGGTCTTTTGTTTAAAAAACAGTCTGATTGGTGATTAAGTTTCAAATCTCTTGCAGTTAGCCTATACACAGACCTAATTTGCATTGTTAGGATAAAGCAACATGGAAACCCTCGGTGATGTTAATTTGTCCTCTTATTGAGAAGTTTTACTTCACTTTTTAAAATATACAGGTCTGTTCAGAAATGTGCAGAAATTGTGAAGAAGTTTGAAGGACCAGAAAACCACTTTATAAAACATCTTCTGAACCCTAAAACCAGACAGCTTCTAGTTTCTGAAGGGAAAAAATGGGCAAGAGTGGCAAAAGTGGTAAAATCAATAGGGTTGAGCCCACTGACTTAACCTGGATTGAGAAGCTCCCTGATTGTGCTAAATTGTTCCAACAGGTAGGTTGGCTGAATTTCTTTAGGAAAATAGATGGCTACAATGCACAAGTGTCTTGTAAGTTTGCTCAGGGTCTGAAAGATGATATGGTTATTTTTGATGCTCTCAAATTCAAATTGACTGTAGGACTAATTGCAGAGGCTACTGGGATCAGTAATGAGGGTGAGCATTGGTTCAAGAAATTACCTTTTGACTTTGAACCTCAGAGATACCTGTTACCCAATGTGAATCCTGATTGGAATAAAGGTATTCTTATCCAGAATTTCATAAAAGAGTGGGTCGAGCCAATTAGAATATTGCAAAGTTAAGTGACTTGTGAGGGAAGGTATTCATATGTATTTAAATATCATTTTAGATTCCTCCAACACATAGTAGGAGTCTCAAATATGAACCTGCCATTCTTCTTTTTGAAGAGCCTGTAGAAAATGTCCAGTAGGGTAAAACAGCATGAAGATCACACATCCCAGTCAATTTTTCATCATGGATTGATCAAGCTAATCATCAGTACTGTGTTACAGCATGAGGGAAGAACTTGGGACTTTTTTCTGTTTTGGTCTGGTATTCATGTCAAAAAGGAAGAACAGCAACCAAAGAGGCAAACTGATAAAGGAACTGTGATGATGAAAAAGCTAGGTCATAAACCTAAGTTCAAGGTCAAAACTGAGAAAATAGCTGAGCAGATGGAAGAAGAGGTAGCAGAGCAGGTGAAGCTAGACAGCAAATTTAAAAGGTCATCAGTTGGCACCACAGGCAAATATTCATTGTTTGCAAAAGAGGAACTGTAGCTTAGGCAGCAGCCCACAGTACCTACAGAAGATTCTGAAGAAACTAAAACTGTTGTTGAAGAAAAGGCTGATTTATTTGAAGATGAAGTTCACACCAAACAAAGAAGTCCTCTCACCATTTTGTCTAAAGATGAGGGATACTTATTAAAAGATGAACAGTTAATTGCTGAAGCAGAGCCAAGTGTTGAAGCCTGTGGAGAATTTCTCATCTCAAAGATCAAAACAACTAAATCTCATAAGAAGAAAAAGAAGGCTGTAACTTCATATTGGAGGCCTAAAACTAGGCCAACCAATAAATTGAGATGGAGTATGAAGAAGATACTTAACCCTAAATTGGATTCCAAACAAAAGACTGTTGTAATTGATACTACTTCAAGTGAAGAAGCAGAAGTTGGTAAAATATCAGTGGTTAGACCTTCTTCTCCTCAACCTGTTGTGTTAGAAAAATTGTCACAGTCTGCAAAAGAAACAAGTCAACGTGCTTCTAAATTATCTGAAATAATTTTTGAAATAAAAGATAGACTTTTAAAACAGCAGGAAGAAGAAAAGGCAAAAGCATGTCCTCTTGAAAATCAGGAATGGGAGGAAGAAGATGAAGCTATACTCAGGCAAGCAGGAATTATAGAAGAGTCTATTATTCATGTTGATTTCTCAGATTTTTTAATGCAGGATGCAAATGTACTGGAAAACCCTATTTTTGATGATGAAAGCTTGCGAGAAAGAGTTCAGAAATACAAGCAACAGGTAAAACAATTACAAGAGACTAATGATAGTTTATTTAAAGTCAACAGGGGGCTTATAGAGGAGTTGCAAGATGTCCATCATCATTTCCTATAGCTATCAGAAGTGTCTAAAGAAGTGCTAAAAAGGAAGAAAGCTACTGACAGGTATTCTACAAAGCTAGAGAAGACAGTTGAAAGTTTACAGTAGGAGAATGAAGACCTTCAGAAAAAGATAGCTGATATGGAAAAGAAACATAAAAGAGCAAAGAGGAGGTCTCAAAACCTAGATGGTATAGCACTACTTGCTGAAGCAGCGAAAGAGCTTTGAATCAATTATGCTTTAATTAATGTATCTGTTTGATAAACAGTTTTTGTTAATGATTTGCTATTTTTAGCAATTTTGTAATTTTGTAAAAATGTACTTTTTACTTTACCTTAGTAGGTCGATGGAGACAGTTAGGATGGAAAACCTAACTGATTTTGTAAAAGATGACTATTTAGAGGAGTTAGAAAGACACTTTTAGGGTTCTGATTTTTGGGAGCATCAAGAGGTTTACAAGACTGTTTTGTCTGCAAACTTGTTCAAAGATAAGTACTGAGACTCTTATAAGCATTTGCTGATAAAATAATGAGATATATGACTTTTTCCCCTTTAGTTTGTCTATGTTGGATTTGTTATTGAACTTGTCTAGTTTCTTAAATGATAAATTCATTGCTAGTTAATGTGTATTTTCTGGTAATGCTTATCCTTTATGTATGAACCTCGGCATAGTCTTTCTGCTGGATCTTATGTGATATGTTATGCATCTTTATCAGTTTCTGTTTATGATTTAGTTGTTACTTTTCTTTTGAATGTATTCCCTGACTGTTCTTGAAGCTTACAACCATTTAAATCATACCAAAAACCCTAAACTTTGTTTTATTTATTGAGTTTTACTCTTGAGATTGTGTTGGCTTATTTCTCTGGCCTTAGAAACAATTTCTGGCACAAACAGGTAGCATAACCTATTTTGACCCACGGAGCGCATTTCCTTGTTCCCTTGATCCTTGAACACTTTAAATTCTTGGATCCTTGATGATTGAGCAAGTCAATGTAATAGTCTCATTCCTCTGGCTCACCTTGTAAACTTAATATTGTCTGCTGTCAACCATCCTCAAGACTAGGCATTTCTTTCCAATTGCGAGTCTGCCTCTCTATGATAGTATAGACCACTGAGCATGTAAACTATCTATCAGAGCCTCTGAAATTTGAAATTTCCTTCAATCCTGATCCACAGGTCTTTCCCAATTCTGACTTTTCCTCAAACCCCTCATTTATTTACCCACCAAGGGGAAAACTTTACCAAAGGCTTTCCTTGTAATGGAAGCATCCTGTGAGTGTTTTTTTTTAATCCAATATTCCATGGATGCATCTCTTAAGTGTTTGGATTTCATAACTTGACCTTAGTGTCCATCATTATAAAGCAATCTCTAAATGCTTTTAGTTTCAAATTTTGAGCTGAACTGTTTTATGTGTTTTAAACCCCATTCCCAGCTTACTTGGAATTGGCTACCCTGTTCCATTTATAACTAGTGGAATTTCTTGGCCCTCCCTCCTATGTGAAGGATGCTGAAACACTTCTTTCTGATTTGGTTAAGATTCCTTTTGGTCATTGTGCTATAGACATCCAATACTCGTGTATGCTCTCTAGAATAGATAATGAAGGTTAATATACGAACCACAAGACAGTTACGGCGAAAATTTAAATGTCAATCATATGGTTTCAAGATGAAACCCAGGTATTTGACTTCTTGAAATAATTAATGGGAAATGTGATTTTGATCTAGTCTTTAAATTACTCTACCAATCCACTTTACATTTCTGAAGACTTGTTCATATTTATTACCATTCCTGTAGTCTTGCAATAGAGGTCCAGAAGCCCCTTAAGCTTTTCCATCTCCCTAACAGAACTATTCACTGAAAATCAATGTGTTGTCTACCAAAAGTAAATGGGTGATATGAACAAGTTTGCTGCTTTAATCCCCTATAATTATGTTCTAGCATTTAATTAATTTAGAAAGTTTTCTTTATTGGGCTAAATTGTTTTAAAAAATATTTCACATTTAGCTTTTATGATTTTTTATTTTCTATGTCCTATTTTTCTAGTAGTAAAACTCAAAAGTTCTATGATGTTACAAATCCTTCACAGCAACACTGGGGACTTTGTTTACCTCCACCAATGGCAAAGGTTTCCTTGCTTGGATCAGCTTCTTCAAGTAAATTGAGCAAATCATTGGCTCCTGTAAGTGACTTTAGGACTTTAGTATATTGTACTTCTCAATTATCTTTAGCATTTGTTATTGATATCTGTGCAGACATATTTTTCTATGCTTCCATATTAGATAAATTAATAGATTCTGAGTCAATCCTAAATAATCATTAGTATAGAAGCTAATGTGTATTTTATTTATACAGCTTATGTTTTACTTCAGTGATTGTCTTTTAGATTCTTTATACATGGCTTCATTTTTATTTCCTAATAATATATACCCATTCATATTTCCATGTGAAACTAGAACACATGAGGTAATGCTGAGACTTCCCTTGCCAGTGGAGCTGCTGGAAGATCAGTTTTATTTCCAACTAGTGCATCTTGGTATGAAATATGTTTCTTGTCATGGAATATTTGTTTAGTTTTCCAGCACCCCCCTAGATTGGTGCAGAGTAACATTACACATTAAGTTTAGTGAACATAAGCTTCCATATGATTTAGGAGTTTGTGGTGGAATATTACATATCTTACTGAATATTGAGACATTAATGGTGTTGTAGGGGCTCCCATGTTGCACAGGAAAAATCATTTAGTATGAGGATCCCAGTTGTTTAGGGCTCCTCTAATCCTAAAATAAGTTCATCTCATTCACTTTCAGTGTCTCGAACATTAAATCTCCCTGCCTTAGTGGTGGAAGTTGCAGTATCAGGGTTGAGTTTTGATCATGGCAAGCTGTTGGTCAATAAGGGTGGGAAATCATCAACGTTTATATCTAAAAAACATATCGATGCCAAACCTAATGCAATGAGTGGAACAGATATAAAATTAAATTCACATATAAATATCGCTGGGGAAGCTTTCCATGGAAAGAATGCCAGTTTAGTTGATCCTAATATGAAATGTAGGAGTCATGAAGGTTTTAAAAGTCTATTAGAGAACTAATCCTCTGACACACACAAGGGTTCATCTGAGCTGGGCAGTGGGCACATTGAAACAACAAGAAGTGAAAGAACAGATGCAACTTCAGTGTCATCTGGTATTGTTTGTATTGGACTTTCTAAAGATAGCTTTCCAATCTTTGTCCCTCAAAGCAACTCTTTTGTTCAAAGCAACAGTGAAGTGAATGTTGTTGCTCTAAATAAAAGCAGTAGAATGTTTTCAAGAAACCATGTTGAGAATTGTCTACAAAGGTCTCCATTTGATTATAGGCATCAAAACAATTATGAAGAACAGTTTGCAGAACCATATGGTGAAGGTTTCTCTAAAGCTATTTCTTTAGAAGCAAAGGTGCCTCCCTTTATGGAAAAAGCCCAATTTTTAGTTGATGATTATAGTTCTAAATATTGTTCTCTTCATCAAAATTATGTAAATACTTGCACCCTTAATGGTGACAGTGACAGCTTTGGAGTTACTAATCATAAAGCAAAGGAAAGATTAGTTTCAACTGCTGAAAAGACTAGTACAGGTTCTATCCAAAATTGTGAAAATGAGCCTATGTTAGAGGAAAGATTAGTTTCAACTGCTGAAAAGACTAGTACAGGTTCTATCCAAAATTGTGAAAATGAGCCTATGTTAGAGGAAAGATTAGTTTCAGAAGCTGCAAATACTAGTACAAGCTCTATCCAAAATTTTGAAAATTAGTCTATGTTAGATTCAACCGATAGAAGTACAAGTATTGGTTTTCAAATTCCTGAGAAAGTAGAAATTTCTAGAGATTCTAATGGCAGTTCTGGAAAGCTAGAATGCTTAGAGAATCTGGTGTGTAATATCCTTCCAAAATTTTATATGAATGGCTCAGATGTTGGAGAAAGCAGTATAATTTCAAACATATTGTCTTTGAATTTTGATTCAGATGATAGTGTATTAAATAGTCCTCACAATTTAGCAAATTTGCTCCTTTTTGAGATTGATAAATGCAATGGGTTGTCAAAGGAAATATCAATTTCATGGAAGTCTCAAAATAGCAAGCAGTCAAGATTTTTATTTGCAAGGTCAGAAGGTTCTATAGAAAGATCAAGCCATTATTCCACTCCCAATTTGGCATTGTCTAGGCAATTGCAGAGGGAGTGGGAAAATGGACAAGATGTTTTGGAAAGAACAAATGGACATGAACTATTGAATATTAATGGACAATCTAATAATGTTTATGGCCCAAAGGTGCAAGGATATTAGAGTACTTCAGAGGGAAGCACATTTTTGGTTCTTTCAGAGGCCAAGGGTGAGTTTTGTCTTCTTTTATTATTGGATATTAGTAATTTTCTTTTAATAATTGTGTTTTACCTCTTGCTAATATGGCATTTACAGCTTTTGTTTCTTTTTATCCAACCATTTTAAGCCTTTGTATTTTTCCAAGTTTGTTATCTATGGATATAGACTTATTTTTATGGATCTAAATACAAGAGATAACCATTTTCAGATGAGCCTATCTTTTAAGATCTAATACTACATAGGGGATGTCCCTAAGTTGCACCGGGACATTACCAATGTCATGTAGGATTGTCATATATCCCTTGGCCATCTTGGGGACTTCTTAGCATCACTTTCCAAAATTGGTGCCTAATATAAAATAAATATAAGGCCTTAGCGCTACACTCACTCACCAACACATTAGCCCTTACTAAGAGACTATTCAATCTCTAATTCAGCCAAGATTTATATTTGTTTCTTTAAATTATCCAGGTTAGACCCTCTCTTACTCATATCATCTGCTCTGCCCTGCCTCTATACTCCCGTAGAAACATACCCTATGTTATAATGTTATACTAATGGTAGGTTTTGAACAATTCTTCGGGAACCTTGAACTTTGTACATGTAAATATAACTCCACACCAAAATACGAGACTCATGTCTTAGTGAGGCTCTTATATTCCATTGAAGAAGAAACGCATCCCACGTGGGGAGTCAGAGTGGAAGGCGTAAACATGCCATAGGGCCTGAAGGGAATTGGAACTTAAAACTAATTCATAATCAGATAATCAGCGTAGGGCACTTTCACATTCCACTCAAGCAGGATGGAGACATGCTTTATTACCCTTATGAAGAAATAGTTTCTTGTAGGCAGTTCAAATGGGGAATATGAACCTCATCATGATTTTCTCTATCCTTTGCTTCATCATAAATGTGCATTTCATGGTTAAGTAAATTCCTTCATTTTGAAAGTCATAAATCTTGATAAGAATATGCCTTTATGTAATTGTGCATTATAAGAACACTGTAGAATACCAGTCTCTCCAACCTTCTCGATAGGTTTAGTAAATCTCAAAAGCTTACTAGAATATAAATTTTAGTGTAGTCTTATTTTAGGTGACCATAAATTCTAAGGAAAGTTCAGTTCTTATCAATGGCTATTTCTCTCTGTGAACTATTGTCCAATCATCATGGAAGTTGTTTCAGATCCTGTACATCTCAACACAAAGCTGATATATATTTTGTTATACCTAATAGTTTGCAAGTTTTTCAAGTTTAATTCATGCTTAACTAGTTCTCCTACCTTTCAAATAACTAGTATCATCACTTAGAAGCCAAATACACAACCCTTTAAAGGTTTCTCTAAAGACACAATGTTGTAGGAGCAGGGTATTTCTCTTTATATTTGTGACATGACTCTTTATTTATTGAATCCACTATTAGGTGCCCTTATAGCCAAGGAATAATGATTCACAAAGCATAAATCCTCCATAAAAAATGGTACCTTTGAAACAGTAAATGATTCAATCCTAAATACTTGCAATACTTGCAATTCCGCAAGTCAAAATACTTGCAATTCTTTGAATTCTAGGTCTAGAGATCATTTTTGCAAGACATTACGGTGCATAGGGAGTCAAGTCTCTAATTTTGCAAATGATAATCATCGAGTCTCCATTAGCAATAAGTTTTCGAATCTGCCTGTCTCTTAGAATGTTTATCACTTGATTTAAAGCTAAAATAGGCTTCACAATAAGAGAAGAAACCTTTTGTAGTTTGATCACAACCATAGACCTGCTTATTATGGAACCTTCTCAAAGAAAGGGTGAATATACTTTGCATAATTTTAAGTTTATAATTATCAAAGCAACTGGTTATGTTTTAATTTTTATAGCCCATGCTGAGGAACATTTGAAACACCTTGAAGCTCATGGATTCTAAATATTGCAGTATACAAGAGGGAAAGTTTTGTTTCTGACTCTTTGTTTTTGATGCAGTGATGGCATTGGGCTTCAAAATCCTTTCAGGAAGGAATCTTCTTTGGACTATGAGAATGATAGTGATGAAGAATGGGAAGAGATACTCATCACTAAATCTCTTTGGTAAGAGTATTTGTAGTATTTTTATTAGCTTTAGTTACAGGGAAAATTGTACATAGCTCTTAGGATTTAGTTTATCATAAATACTAGTTACTGGTAAGTTGTAATAGTAATAATTATGTAGTTTGTAGATTGATATCTATCATAAATTTGTTTGAATATTATCATTGTCAAGAAATAACAACTTCTTAAAGGGTGCTAGCTCAATGGTAGAGCGCCTGCCTAATTATAGGTAGGAGGTTGGTGGTTCGATTCCTTCACACCCTATCATATATTTGTGACTACAAAAATGACTAAATTCGCATATATACGACTATTAGTAGCTAATTTTCCGTATCTTAGTCGTATTTAGCTTAGTCATTAATATGTTAACATCTAGTAGTTTATTTAGTCATATATTTGGTCATTAATGGTTGCAATCAGTGACTAAATCAATGACTAAATCAGCGACTAAATCAATGACTAACTCAGTGACTAAATCAATGACTAAATCCATGACTAAATCAATGACTAAATCATTAACTATCAATGACTAAAACAATGACTAAATCATTGACTATGAATGACTAAAGCATTGTCTATCAATGACTAAATCATTGTCTATCAATGACTAAATCAATTACTAAATCAATGACTACTAAGTCAAGCTATTAATGACTAGTGAAATATGACTAGATATAAGATAGTGGAAATTTGCTACTATTAGTCACTGACTCAAAAATAGTCGTTTATAGCCTGATTTTAGTCATTTTTTTAGTCATTAATTTCTCATTTTCTACTAGTGTTTAGAATGCATTTGTAATTATGTAATCTGATGGTGACGTTATGTTCTTTACATAAAGTGATTTGATGGTCCATCTTCACCTTCATCTTAACAACCATTGATCCATGGCTTAACACTCAATTGGTCCAAGATATCTATTTAAATAACATGGAGTGTCATTTTGTTGATGATTGATTGCGAGAAACTCATTGCAACATTTCTTTTTTTTGCATAATATATTTCCTCAAGTAGATATTTGGATGGGGTCATGAAAGAATTCCCACTTCAAGGGTTTTAACCACATAAAAGAATTGTTGTGTTGGTTTGTGATCTACTTGTGTGAGCGATTTATGAAGGTGATTAATCTTTTGGAAATATTTGTGTTAGTCGAATAGTTGGGAATCCAGGGATTGTCAACTATAGTCTAGGTTTCCTTATTTCATTAAGAAAAAAATATCCATAATAATTACTGATATCAACAACTTCAATTTGCCTACTAGTAGAGTCCACGACATACCATTCTATCCCAAAACATTACCAATAAGAAGGATGGAATAATGATTTCCTGGAGGAATGGAGAAAAGTCCCTTTGAATTCAGTTCTCAATATGTCATGTACCTCTTCATGAGGATTCCACATTTCATCCTTTAATCCCAAGTTTAGGTTAATATATCAAAGTTCATTAAGTCATGTCTCCTAATCATGCATTTACAAACTTTGGATAATTACACTAGTTAATATTTATAATCAAGGCTAAGGGAATATGTTATACAACTCATTAATATTTTCTCCCCTTATCCCCCTTTCACTTCCCCCACTTGTTACTATCATAGCCCCCCATATATTCTTCGTCTTTAATCATTTGCAGTCATCACACATTTTATATTAAATAGTAGTATGCATAATTTCAATATATTTGGTTGTCCTAAACTATTTATAGCCATCTTCTAGCCATTTCATCTTACATAAATAATTACATTATGGGGTCAAGAACAAGGTATTACATTCCAACCCCCTTAATTTATGCATTGTTCATAGTGTATCTATCTATCTATCTAGCTATCTAGCTATCTATGCATTGTTAAACATGTACAGTGTACAGTATGCCTCTGCATGACATCATCTAGATTTCAAATTGTTCCTTTAGTTGTGTATGCCATGCCAATATTTTTCCTTGCAATATTTCATAGTTATTATCTATTGTGTATACAATGCATCAACATTGACTATTCACTACCCTGATTGTATCCCAAGCCTTGACACATCCTCATGTACCTATTGTTGTCCACCGATTGCACACCAGCAGCAGAAATCTTCCGAAAGCTGTCTCCTCACTTGAGAAAGTGGGAGAGGTGTGACCTTGGGGGCAAGCACAGAGCTAGGTACTGTCACCTACTCCTAGCTCCTCCGTTTAGGCTAACTCCTAACGAAGCCAAGGGGGGTAGTCCCTACAAAAGAGTTTCTATGGCTCTTAAGTTGTTAAAGTGTTTTGATTAGTTGCGAATGCGAATGGGTGTTGTTTAGGAGTTATTATGATTTGAAGTGATTAATATTAAGGGGATGATGATTAATTAAAGCAATCCACGTTGCTAACAAGAGATCACACATATAAGCAAAGATTCCAGACTTATAACTTAAGCATTCAAATATAATCAATTGCAATGGACCATAGACAATTGATCAAGATAGAACATTAATCCAATATAACAAAGGACCAGTGCCTTATGGAGTCAAATAAGCGTGTGAAATAAAGTCTAGGAATTTAAGCTAGTGAGTATTAGGTTTTGCAAGTGCTCTTGGTAGATTTTAAGAGTTTTTTTTTGTTTGTGATCTTCACATATGGTGGCTGGATGTCCTAACCGGTAATACCTTCAGTGGCTCCGTTCGAAGACATGACGGACCTGTCTGGGGTCAAAGGTAAGTGTTCAATAACTTAACTGCCAGTGCCCAGATTAGGTAGCCCGGCGCCCACACTTGGAATTTCCCACATGCCTCGGTATTTATCGAACAACGCCGGTGCGTTGGTTATAAGGAAAAGTTTTAGTTAAGTTCCTCTTGTGGGGTTTAGAGATCCAATGCCGTTTCTGGGTATTCCGATCGAAGATCGGTCAAAGCATACTCTGGCAAAGGGGGAAGGGGGTTAATTAAAACTCTCCGACAGAGAGCGCTCTTGACCTTGTCTTATGACAACGGTTCAAGAGACTTAGCTAATCTAGATGAAACTAATGTAGGGATTATGCAAACCTAGGATGCTCTCCGATAGAGAGTGCTCTTGACTTGTGTTTTTGCAAGTTCAAGAGTCTTACTTATGGATGATTTGAATTAAACAAACACAATAATTAATATGAAAGGTGGTTGATTAAAACTCTCCAACAGAGAGCACTCTTGATCCACCTTATGGTGAGATTCAAGAGATTTTGGTTCTTCTTATGATTTAACAATTTATAACAAGATACCAACCAGCAATGATGAATCTACCAATTAGTAAGAATGAAACTAAGTCTAATCAAAGAATTAAACTAATTGCTGAAGGAAATCTATACTAAGTAAATCATGAAAATGAACACAAGACACACTTCCCCAAAATAGGGGAAGTAGAAAAGGAAGGAGACTTCCTCCCACTCAGCTCTTTTTATTAATCTTTTACAATGATGATGTGTTCTTTGCTTCTTGGAAGAACGGGGAAAGAAGGGGATGCAAGAAGAGGGATAGCAGTATTTTTGTTCTTTTTGCACTCCTTGTTCGTTTGTAGCCTTTGTGCTCTCCTTCACCTGTCTGCAATATAAGAGCTCTAGACACACACTTGTTATGATATTAGTTGATAAAAATAGCTTGAAATTTAATCTATAAACTAGCTCAAAACATTTACCCAAACTCACCAAGAAGAAGGAAGAAAAGAGGCAAGAAAAAGGCAAGGCAAGAGGGGTGAAAGAGGGGTGGAAAGAGAGCAAAAGGGAAGTCAAAAGAAGGCTGGAAACTAAGTGAGAAAGAGGGCTGCAAAATGAGGGTGAAAAAGGCTGAAAGTACAGCCCAAAAGATGGTTGAAGAAAAGGATGGAAAAGGGCTGCAAAAAGTGGAAACAAAGAGGCAAAAGAGGGCTGTCCAAAAGGGTAAAAATGGGGAAAAGTGGACAGCGAACAAAAGGAAGGAAAGGCTGCAAATAAAAGGCCTAAAAGGATGAAAATACAGCCCAAAATATGGCCCAAAAAGAGGATGGAAAGGGGCTGCAAAATGTGGAACAAATAGGCAAAAGAGGGCTGTCCAAAAGGGCAAAAAGTGGGGAAAAGTGGACAGCGAACAAAGGGAAGGAAAGGCTACAAATAAAATGCCTAAAAGGCTGAAAGTAAAGCATAGGGCAGCCAACTGGGGCAAAGGCTAAGTGAATGAATGTTCACTTTAGCCCAAACGTGCCCTAATCCCAAGAAAATAAAGACTTTTTAATTTGAATGATGAATAAAAGCAAGGAGAGAATGGTCAAACCTGTGGATCTTTTTAAAGCACTTGGATCTCATGAAGCATGAGATTACTGAAAAAGCGTACTTGAATCCAAGAGAAGAAGATGCAGCTGAGCTCGAACTTCTGCTTGGTTGGATGGAAGGATCTGCAAAATAACACTCATAGACTTGCCATACAAAGATTAGATCATGTATTGTTCACAAATTTAAATAAAGAAGAGCATGAACTACAACTGAATAAAACAATGCTCTTTTTTAAATTCTAGAAGTAAATCAATAAACAGCTAACTTGCAAACCGCAAATACATGTTCCTATGTGCTTACAGAAGCCTTCTAAAGCATAACATCATAATCTCAAATAAACAAGAAAGAACAACATTAAAACAACATCACCTCATCCGTCAAGTGCAATCATCCAAAGAATCACACCACATGAGCCTCCAAAGCTTTAATTTTATTCCAATGGTTGCATAGAAGCAACAAGCAATTACAAAAGTTTCACCAGAGTTTCTCTACACAAAAATCCATCCCAATAGAGCTGAAAGAGCCTCTTTTTAACAAATGAGAGAGTGCTAAAACCCTAAAACCAAAAAACCAACCCTAACCAGCTTAGCCACCTAACAAAGAGCCCAAACCTAAACTGGAGAATCGGGAGTGAGGGGAGGCCTCCACCCAGGCAAGGCGCCCCCACTCCAAACCTGTGCGCTGAAAACAAGCCAAGGATGAGCCCACATATGTGATGTAGGTAAGCTCATCCTTAGGTCTGGCTAGAGCCTCTGTTAGGTTTGGGAAGCCCACTGATGGTGCAAGCTTTAGTCTTCACCTCGATCAAATCACCAGACCAATGAGATCTCTCCATCTCATCTTTAGCTGGAGATGACATGTCTGATAACTGATAATAAATTAATTGCTCTCTTAATGATGACTGAAGCTGAGTTATGGTAACTCCAATCATCATAAGTGTTCCATGAGATGTCATTTAGCCTTTTATTTTATTAAAATTGGATTAATTTGAAGAGTTTTAGTTTTCTCCAAAATAATCATTTTTTTTTAATAAAAATCATTTTTTTTAATAAAAATCATTTTTTTTACTAAAAATCATTTTTTACTCAAAACTGATGCTTTTGAGTAAAAAGGCATTATGTGTCCGACTGCTGATCTGAAAGTTGGTTCTGACTGGCTGGCTGATCAAGAATA